>OY821517.1:365206857-365716857 GCA_963682025.1 Cordilura impudica
CCCCAAAAAAAATTTTTTTTACTGAATAATTTTTCCGCCTAGGAAAATTTGTTTAGACTCTAATTTTTTGGCTTCAAATTTAATACATATTTATTGCTTCAGGTTTTTGTATTATACTTCCAATAATATACGTTTTTATTTCCAATAATAAAAGCTATGAATAAAGCGATCTTATTGGTTTTTATAACCTCCACACCACTAAGCATATCAGTTGGTTAATTCCGTTGTAACTCATCGAAATAAATTCTGGAGATTCTATATACTATATATATGCTTGATCCTTATAAAAGAAAAAGTCGATCTGGTAATATCCGTCTGTCTGTCTATTGACAACATTCCCCTGTCGGCAATAGGTCAATTGGGTCACACTACTTAGGGTTAAAGTGTTCGTCATATTCTGCAGCAGTTTGGTATTGATTTTGGAGCCCATAGACCAAATAGATGAGGAATGACGTACGAAAATGTAAAGATAAAATTGCATATAAATGTAATAATTGCTTTCAATTAAAAAAACCACGAAATTCTATCATTATAATTTGAAATCTAGCATTTTTTGTCCTCAGTGTTGGACAGTCTTCTTTATAATATTGTGTTTAGAAGACGGATGGAGGCTATCAAATATTCAGCACAGCCGAATTTAACACACTTACTTGTTTAATAATAAGTGAAAAATATTTGTTTCATCTACAATTAGCTTAATAAATAACTTGTATAACAATTAACCAAATCAAATAACTAATGTACAATATGGTGTCAATTAAAACTTTCCAAGTGGAAGGACAAAAAATGTAATTTAGAAATTATTTATAAATAAAATTATCAATAACCAAAATGAGTTTCATCAATAAATAAAATTTGTCAACACAAAACGCTTTCAAATTAAAAATTAATTAAAATTTACCAATACACATTTCTATAGCAAATAAAAAAACAAATAAATATTATATAAATTTTATCGATAAATAAAATTTGTCAAACTCAAAAAACGCTTTCAAATTAAAAATTAATTAAAATTTACCAATACACGTTTCTATAGCAGAAAATGAAAAAAGTATACATTATATTTATAAACACCATAACGTTAAAATTTTGAGCATATTGTAGCTCCTCATACCATCCCTTGTGTATGATTTATGTCTGTATATATACAAAATATTAATTAAACGTTGTTTTCGTTTCTGTACGAGTATTTATATAAACATAATTTTTTTTGTAACTTCTTAAATTACTGTTAAATCCAGTAATCAATAATTGAAGGCGCACATTTAAAGGTGTCTTAAATAATACTATTTTTTATGGGGCCTTCTTAAAAAAATGGCTATAAAAGTACATAATTGTTCTCCAAAGCAGAGTCTAACAAAAAAGGATTCTTATTAGATCACTATTTACTTGTTTATTAATCTGTGGAATTAATCATTACAGACTATTTACAAAAATATTTAAAAAGTAGACGAACATGAAAAAAATTTAATAGATAATGTGTTTAGAAAAATTGTTATTTTCTTTATGACATTTGTATTTGAAGAAAATCAATAAATCTCTAAAGCTTATTAAATTCAATAAACATTCGTCTAAGCGGATTTCCGTTCACATAATTTGATTTATAAAACTGGACGGACGATGAAAGGAAACGTTTTGGCCATTGGGGGATACTAAATGAAATATGGTTAATCAGGAAACCACTAATTATATTTAAAAAAAGCGAAACGTTTAGCATAGATCTGCGGCTTTTTATGGCTGGTATCTCAACAAGGCGAATCTACTGTAATACGATGGACGAATTATTGGCTTAAAGTTTAAACTGCGAAGACAGAATAATAGGAATTGTTAAATATAAGAATAATCTTTGAATACTTAGCAAATTAATAAATCCTTTAGGATTACAGCCTAATGTTATTACAAGGTTTTTTATTTACTTATTTAATTCGGCTACAATAGCAACAGCTGAGCAAAAAATTTTAATATTTTACAAAAATAATACATACCTTAAATACAGTTACAAATACTAGCAGAGCCCAGCCCTCAAAATTCGAGTGTAAATTCTGGGAAATCGTTTTTTTTCATTCAATTTATTTCTTCCAATATTTTTTTAATCTATTTAATTCATTAAATTTATTGCTTTATAAATATTCGCTTAACACACAGAAATAAGAGCCTCAAAATATTTGGACCACCTTGTATGCCACCTAAAGGTACGTTAACTTTAGGCAGTTTACAATTCAAAACACGGCGTGTGATATTCAATTATAATAATGAAATACGATTCCGTTATTGTCGTTATTAGTTTATGTCCAAAATTATTTTTCAATTCAACACAGGGCTTTTCATATAAAATTTGTGCAAACACATTAACAAATTTAATAAACACACTCAAACTATTGTATAATTTTATGTATGTGTTAGTAGCAACAATGTTCCAGACGGTGCAAATCTGTAAATCTAGTGGACATCTAAAAAGAAATACCTTTCAAATGAAGTATGTTTGATTAAAATTTGGTTTAAAACTGACAAAGTTAAATAGGTCACAAGAAATCGCTTTCCCTATTATTTTATAGATAATCGTTAGAAATCAAATAAGTCGTTAATCTTCTTTTAATAACATCAACTTGAACGGATAAATCAATTAAAGTATAGTGTCGGCACAAATTCTTCGGAATGGATAGAAATTAATAAATTTGATCTGTGGAAATATAGGGAAACTGGTTCATAAGATCGAATTTGTATGTTAGGAACATTTTTACATATATTTCCAAGAAGGCATTCAGAATCAATTTTACCATGAATTAAGTTGAGGAAAAATGGTATATTAAAAACTAGCAGTATGCCCGCTACGTTGTTAGCGTATTTATCTATAATATTAATAGGCTAGTCGATTTCTTGTGACCGATGTTTTATTCTATAATTTTTTCTCGATTTTGACCAAATGTATATTATTTGAAAGGTATTTCTTTTTAGCCGTTTTGCAGATTTACAGATTTTTAAATTTTTTCCTTTATTTTGAGTAAATTGCATTTAAAGTTGCTACTAACACATACATACAATTATACATATGCTATGTTTGTTCTATTCAATTTGTTAATGTGTCTGTTAATGAGTTTGTTATCTTCAATCACAATAATAATAAACCATAAAAGTGTTAGTTTGTGAATTGGTCTGTGAAGTTGAAAAATAAAGCTGCCTAGAAATTGCACTCGAATTTATTTATATTTATTATTTAAACCATAATAATATTTAAAAAACAATAGCAAATATAGTGTGAGTGACAATACGATGGGAACTTTTAACAAAATATATTTTTGACGACTTGGATGGTCAGTACCAAACAATTTTATCATAAAATTAAAAACTCTTTTATTAAACATTTAACTTCAGAAAACAATAACGAAACTTGAAACTTTCATTTTTATACTATTGACAAAACAATGGAAATCTTTAGTATACAATAAAACCGTTGTATAAATGCTGGTCATGGTCTTGGGGGTGGATGATTCGTATACCGACGATTTTATTAGGTTATTATAGTAAAACCCCCAAAGCATTTGGTCCTGTGTGGGTATAGGCAAATTTTATGGCCATTTAGATATTACATTTTTTCGGCAACACTATTCGCCAACAGTATTCTAATTCCAGTTCATGTATTATTTACTATTTTTAAACACTTTTGCTGTTAAATTATCCTATCTTTGACTTGTTTTATGGGTCCTGCGCCATAAAATGAAATTATGGATTTATTCATAGAATATTTCTCACAAATATTCTTTCGCTTACGACCAGCACTAAAATCATTCTATTCTGATTTTTAACTCTTCATAAAACATTATTTTTGCCATTATTTTATAATATTTGAAAGAAAACGTTAAACATTTAAATAACGATTAAATTTTCTATATTTTCTTTCACACCTTTTTCTAGTTTTAATGTTTTAATCAACTCTGGTAAAGAAGTTTAAAAGTTCCCATCACTAACAAAAATATTTCTTCTTTCGTTTACCAATTTTTTTTTTAAATTGTAATTTTGTAACAAATTTGTTATCTTTCAATTGAGAAAAAAAATAGAAAATTATTGAAAAACAAATTTGGCAATTCTAAAAATGTGTTGCCACCTACTCTATTTAGGTGCCAATTTTTTATTCATATTAGATTCGAAAATTATTCAAATTATAAAGATAGAAAATAAGATTTATTTGTCAAAAGAAAAATGTCAAATTAATGTACAGGATACATTTAAAAACAATTTAGTATTAAATTAAAATAATATTGACAGTATAAAATACTAATCGTGGATATTCGAAAACAAATGCGTTTAAAATACAATAGTCTGCATTTTTTTTTTTTTTTGAATAATGATAAATGAAGTAAAACTTTGATTTTGAAAAGATATAAATATCTGAAAAATTTAATGTGATTTTTTTTTATAATTTATTATGGTAAAAAAAATTTTTCTTTGGGTCTCAATTTGTAGCTTCTGCATTTGCGTTTCATGTTGATATAGAAAAATTTTAATTTAAGAAATTCATCTTAAATTTATTTCGCACAATTTTCAAACGTTTCATCATAACAATAAAATTATATTTGCAATCCGGTATCAATGTTTTTATATTTTACTAGCAGATTCCAGCCCTCGAAATTCGAGCGCAAATTCTAGGAAATTTTATTTTTTCATTAAATAAAGACCCTAAAAATATGCTAATCAATTATTAGAAATTTTATTTTTTCAGTAAATAAAGACCCTAAAAGTATGCTAATAAATTATAGCCAATTCACAAATCAACACAAAAAACAAACTTATTTTGTATTTCAAACACATTAACAAATTTAATAAACACACAAATAGCATTGTATAATTTTATGTATGTGTTTAGCAACTTTAAATGCAATTTACTCAAAATAAAGGAACAAATTTAAAAATCTGTAAATCTGCAAAACGGCTAAAAAGAAATACCTTTCACACAATATACGTTTGGTCAAAATCGGGATTAAACGGTAGAACAAAACATCAGTCACAAGAAATCGCCTAGCCTATTAATATTATAGATTAAAAATAGATTTATTTAAAAAAAAAAAAAATGTTAAATTAATGTACAGGTTACATTTGAAAACAATTTAGTATTAAATTAAAATAATATTGACAATATAAAATACTAATCATGGATATTCAGAAACAAATGCGTTTAAAATACAGTAGACTGCATTATTTTTTGAATAATGATAAATGAAATAAAACTTTGATTTTGAAAAGAACTACAGATATAAATATCTGAAAAATTTAATGAGATTTTTTTTTTTTATAATTTATTATGATAAAAAAATATTTATTTTCGGGTCTCATACCTCAAATGAGGTATGTTTGGTAAAAATCTATTATTACTCACAAGAAATCACCTTGCCTATTAATATTATAGATTTTTGTTTTATTTTAACTGAACTTAACTCTGTAAGTTATCGTTAATGCCGACAGCAAGCATTTTTATGTACTTATGCCAAAATACGTTGTAATATTGTACCGTCCCTGTTTAGCATGTTGCTAATTCATAATTACCTTTTATTAGAACAAGAAATAGTTCTAAGAAAAATATTTGCTTTCGTTAAATAAAAGAAATCATTGCACTCTTAATTAATAAAAAAAGACAAAATAAAAAATATTTACTTACAGTGAACTAATAATAAAGTTGTACAGTATACTTACTAGGCCCGGTCGATTTGTAGGGAGCCAAAATAATCGCTCAAGTGACAAGGAAAATTATATTCTAGGGATCAAACTAAGAAACTTTGCCCTAGGAACCATACCTCTAAACCGAATTAATCAATCTGAAACTTGGCCCATAGTCTTGCTGTGACTACAGATCAATTTTGGGGTAGTCACGCAGAGTCACGCAGAGTCACGCAGAGTCACGCATAGTCACAGAGTGATCTAAAAATTATTTACCTCATCCGATCGATCTTTTTGAATATCATAACATAGTCAAGGCGTATGATTATTATTTATTAGCAGGGTAAAAGATACGTATACGTATGAGTGTTAATTTTAATATTAAATCAAACATAGTCAGCCCAATTCTAAACAATACTTACGTATGTTTATGTTGCTTTATCTTTGAAACTATGTACACTAGACATATAACCTAAAATGTCAAAATATTCTGTATTTTATTGATTTTTCAAAATTTTGTGAAAATATCATGTTCTCAACAAAAAATAACAAAAACCAAAAAAATAACATTTCATGAAGCCAAAAAGAAAAAAATTGTACGTTTCAGAAATTCTTAAATAAATAAAGGTTTTTCATCATTATTTTTAAAAACTAGTATTTTGTGTGATGAACCTTAGCAATTATAACGCCTTGTAACCTTTTTGGCATTGATAAAGATTGATTTTGTGTGATGCCAGGTGTTATTGACGACCGCATGTTGTGGAGTGCAGTTTTAAGCTATTTTGTTTTTTTAACGGCATTTTATCTTATTTTTTTTCCATATGGACCTACAAATGCTCTACTGAGTTTACATCGGGACATTCGGGTTTTACAGCAGTCTTTCTTTAATCACAAACGAGGAATGCTTTAGATCGTTGCCGAGAACGCAGCAAAAAATTGTCGGCAATTTCCAATTTTGCAGCTGTTTGTCGCAAATTTTTCTTTAAAATGTTTAAATAATCAAATTTATTCATCGTGCCTTCAACAAACTGAAAATTTCTAACGCTATTAGCTCACATTGCACCCCAAACCATAACACTGCCGCCGCTATGTTTGAACGTTTTAGAAACATTTATTGGGTACAATTCTGTACCTTTCTTTTTTCACAGAAAACGTCGTCCATCGTATTTAAATATATTGAATTTTGACTCATCTGTAAATATCACGGGGTTCCACAACTCTAGTGGCTTTGAGACATACTCTTTTGCATACTCCAGAGGCTTGTTTCGGGGTTTATAACCTCTTATGCCTTCCAAATGTAAAAAATTGCTTACAGTTTGTGGGTGTACCTGAACAAGTTTTGCGCTATTACCACTGCCGATATTTTGGAATTTTAATTAATGATTCGACATATTTGCCTTTGCGTTTGCAAAGATGAAATTTTTTAGCTTTCCGCTTCTACTTGTTCTAATGAAAAACCCATTTTTCTGGATCATATCAATAATGTATTTGATGGTAGAGTTCGTCTTTTTTACAATTTCATAAATTTTCCTCGAAACCTTTGTCTCTTCCCAAAGATTTATAACAAATTTTTACATTTCTATTGAAGTTTATTTTGAATCCATATTTTAATTTTTTTCGCGTAACCTGGCATGGGCATTTGTGTGAATCTGTGTGAATTTTTAAGTAAATCCCTATGCCAGAATTTTTTTGACAAGGAGTTTATTTTTTTCGGATTTCGAGAAAAATGGGATTTTTGTAAAATATTCTGTAAACGTGCTCTTTCTAAATACTTTGTATAAAAAATTTATCACTTTTCTACTTTTAAATGTTACATTTTATCTTAATAGCCTAGGGTTTCGGAAAAAAATAATATGACCCCATTAACCCTTTTGGAATTGGGGTCACATATGACCCTAAGCTAATAAAAGACAATTTATTTAAAAAATTCAAATATTTAGTCAGTGCTGTTGCATTTTTAGATGCGACGCTTAAAATATAATAACAAAATGTGTAGAACTTCCGTTCCTAAAATTTGGGATAAGTCCGAGAACGTTAACCCATTATATGCCAAGGCCAGCTTTGGATTTTAAGATATTTTGTAATAAAAATTACCGAAAAAGATTTTTTCTATTAAACTCGATGAAACCACTATTTAGAATTTAAGGAAAAAAAAAAATTCGTTTAATTTTTATTAATTTAACCGTTCAGTGCTCCTGGGATCAAAATAATCCATTGTGATATATATTTGCTGCAATTATCTGCTTATTGCTCGCGAATATAAATTAAAACAACTTTTAACTAATTTTGTTATAAAATTGCTTTACGTATAAAAAAAAGAAGACCCACAAATGACCCAAAGCTAATAAAAGACAATTTATTCAAAGGAATACGAAATACAAAATTAATTCTATTAATTTTGGTGTATTTATGGATTATTTAGTGAAAAATGATGAATTTTTGATACAAAGTATTTAGAAAGAGTACAGTTACAGAATATTTTACAAAAACTTATTTTTCTCGAAATCCGCCAAAATGAACTCCTTGTCAAAAAAATTCTGGCACAGGGATTTACTTAAAAATTCCCACAGTTAATCTGTAACATGCACTTAACAAAATCTTAAAGTGCCAGATCCATTTTTTTAAATTTTGTTTAAAAAAATTTTTTAAAACTTGAAAAACAAGTTTTCAAAATTTTATCAAAAAAATTTCCCATTTTCTGTCTCAATGCGCAATAGGTTAACAACGTGGTAATAAAGCAATACTTCATATCTGAGTCCTTACTAGTATGGAGACCAAAAAAAAAAAAAAAAAAATTATGGCTTTAGTCAATTTCTCAAAGTTTAAAAAAAATGCCATCAAATTTCGTGATCTAGTTTCTTTTTTGGCACAAAAGTAGTCTTGGGCGTTTGCTATTTCTTGGCGAGGTTTTATTCGATTTTGAAGTTTTATTTCTTTTTGGAAGGATAATTTAATACTGATCCCGAATTATATAACAACTTGTTGGAAAAATTAAACTATATAACGAAATATTCGTAAAATCTGACAAAAAAATTATATTTTCGCCATAAAAACACACTTGAAATTTTCAATCGCGTTGAGGCACGACAAAATGTTTTTTGATTGGCCCAAAACTTTGTATTTCTTAGTTTTTTTGCTATTCACATATTTCTAGGGGGGTGAGACCGATAGTTTGAACACTTTTTTTCCCTACATATAATGAAGGGCCACCCTAGTGTACATAGATAATGCAACACAAACATAAGAAAGTGTACTGTATAAGTTTTTTTTTATTGGTTTACTGTACTTCTCTTAGGAAAAATTGTGTTTTCCTTTGCAATAATGAAAATTCGTAACTTCTGATAAAATTTTTTCCAAAAAGTAGTTTTAAATACTTTTTTAGACTTTAAGTTACTAAAAATTCTAATTCCATTTAGAAAAAAGGAACTTGAAGAATTTTTCGTTTTATATTTTCTGAAGAAGCAAAATACGGAATCATTTCTGGAGTTCTGTTACAGGCTTGATAGATAATCAATGAATAGATTTTACGTCATAGATTTTTTTTTGTAATTTTCTTTTCATTCACGTTATGTACTTAGGAGATTGTAGCTAGAAATAGTTGTTAAATTTAAAAATAGTTAAAGACATTTTAGTATAATTTTTGTTTTCACCAGTTACTTAGCCTGATAATGCCTGAAATATTGTATTGAACTCGTAAGCGAAATCTTGTTTTTATGCTTCCAATCGAACCGCAAATTCATATATGCCTATTTGTTTTATTTTTTAAAAATTTAAGCCTTACAGATTTATTTTTACCTATCTATATCGCCAATATATCACTCCCTTAGTAAAAAAAACAAAATTATACATCTCTCTTAAAAAAACAGCAAATTAATATGTAATTAATTAACAATAAATAGCGTATGTCTCAGGTAATTTATAAGGAATTAAAATGTATTACATGAAAAATTTTTCCATTGTCTGACCTTTATTTTTTTTTATAGAGTTCGCTTGAATCTATCATTAAAATTGTTGCACGCAACAACGGCACTGCACCTTGTTTGTTTTATGTGGAAAGTATATAATCTCCCTTTTTATTATACATTACACAAATTTTTAAAAGGAATTTAGTATGTTTGTATTTTGGTTATGTTAAGGATTTATACGAATTTTAGGAATAATTTGCTGAATATAGTATCAACCTGCATAATTTCAGAGTTATATAGTCATTTAAACTTTTTGAATCTGAAAAGGTTTCTATAGGAAAAATATCTTATTATCTGGTTTTTAAGGAAAAATTCTGTTACTTAAACCTCAAGTGCGCCTTGAAATTTTATATAATGAAAATACAAATTTTTGCAAATTTTTCTGATACAAATTTTCTAGAATAATCTTACATTTCAGTTATGCGAGTAGAATATGGATATTTATTTATAGAAACAGAGCTACTGAGAAGCTAGAGAGGTTTTCTACAGGATACAAACTCAAAATCAGTTTTAATATTTAATGTTCATGGGGTAAATAATTCATATAAACAACATTTCAATTTGGAATAATTAAAAATTTAGATCACTGAATTAAGTTGTTAATTGTTTGTTGTATATAAAGGACAAATTATAATATATTGTAGTTAAATTGTACATTTCGTTGGAGCTCGACAATAATTAGTAGGTATTTCTGAAACAAAACAAAAACAAAATTTAAATATTGAATAATGAAAAATGTTGTGTTTGTTTGATAATCATTTTAACTACACGTAAATATTATTGTAAACCAACAACTGGAAACAAGTACAAAAAGCTACGTAAGCAAACAGACATGTAATATTTTTTTTAACCATTTATTTACATTTATAAGCCTTTCAACCAGAGCTTCTCATATGGGCAACCATGTATTGTTAAAAAAATATTTAGAAGCTAAAAGGTTTTTGTTATTTTAATTTTGTGATTTGAAAAAAAAAAAACGTGCATCAATATTCAAACCTGAAAAACTGCAGATTAAGATGAGTTTGAAAGCCACTTGGAAAAAAGAATCTTGAGGAGAAGACTCCAAACCGGTAAATAACATAAATATTTCTATATTATTAAAAGATGTAGCTGCTTTTCTTTGAAATTCACTTAAGGGGATGAGTACTATTCGAAAAAATATTAACACATGTTCTTAAATTTGTTCGCAAGCATTATTTGAATATTTTTTTGATCAACTTATCTTTGAAAAATAGGTCAGTTATTATGCGAAATGACAATCATATTCATTTGTTGTTAGGTTGATTAAAATTAGTGACGAAATAAAAGTACGTGCTAAAATTACACTAGTTTACAAAATGACATTTTTTTCATGTACATTTGATGAGAGATAGATTTCCTTATGTATTTTCTCCCGCTGAATTCGAAAATCAAGGTTAAATTTTTTTTATTGAACAGTTTTTGAGATATAGTCATTTTTTCATTTTTTTGACCTTTTTTCACTTGACAAATCATATCTCGAGCTGGATATGTTCGATTGGGTCGTTCTTGGTACCCAAATGCAAGGTATTGGGATGACAAACAAATATATATAATCGGTTCTTTAATTGGTAAAGCGGTTCAAAACATAACGATAAAAATGGGGCACATTTTCAAAAAAATCATATTTTAAAGTAATTCTGTGCCGACGGCAAAGTACAAGTCGTTAAAAAAACGTCTGGTTTCTCTTCGTGTACGTAAAAATGACAAAGTAAAATAATCATTTTTTATTAATAATTAATAATTATTAATCATTATTAATTATTAATTAGTTATTATTTATTATTAATTAATAATTATTTAATATTTTGAAGAAACTCCAACTTTGTCTTACAAAAAGTTGGTCTAAGAATCAAAGGTCTGCCGTCAAACTGTTATTGGAAAGTATAAGGAGAATATCACCATTGATTCGAAACATGTTTCGGGAATAAAGAAATGTTCACATGGTGTTTTTAAGGTTAAAAAAATATAAAGCACATTGAAAAGAGCTCCTTACACCTCCAGTAGAAAAGCTCGGATTAATTGGTCGAAAAAAATTAAGGCCAATACAGGTTTGAAAATATACAAATGCCAAAATGTTCCAGAGAGGAATTCTCTAAAAAATTTAGATGATAACAACAGAAATTGAAACGTTTTTGTTGGCAGATTTTTGCCAACTACCGGGTTAAAATTTTTATGCTGCTGTTGCTCGAGGATATGTTGAAGATAAGTTTAGGACGCAAAAGGAGAGGAAATTTACAAGAAAATAAGTAAGAAAATTCTAGTCGATTTAGACCGACTATACGATACCCTATACCATGGTCGGTCCAACTAACTGGATATATGTAGAAAGTAAGCATAAACCAAATTTGAGTGGCATTGTTATTAATTTTTTTGGCTGCAGATTTGAAAAAGTTCATATCGGATGCTACATTTATATGGGGACTAGGTCGAAAAATGGATCGATCCTGACCATATTTGGCAAAATCACTTATACTTTGAAAAAATATACACAAACCAAATTTGGGAAAAATCTGTGCAATATTTTTGTGTTTTGATAGATTTAAGTGAATATCGGGAAGCAGCTCTGTAGGGCCTATGACTAAGAATTGTCCTATAGGGATTATTTTGAGACTACTGATTAGTGGATATAATAACATATACAAATAAACATATACGACTGAGATAATTTGGATCTTATGGCAACTTAAGTCGATTTCATAGGGGTTATTTGTATGGAGACTAGCTCTGAACATGGACCGAATTTCACCAATTTCAA
The DNA here is from genome assembly GCA_963682025.1 of Cordilura impudica. Classification (NCBI taxonomy): domain Eukaryota; kingdom Metazoa; phylum Arthropoda; class Insecta; order Diptera; family Scathophagidae; genus Cordilura; species Cordilura impudica. The sequence continues at coordinate 365,219,248 of OY821517.1, forward strand.
TAGCGTTCATCCTATGGCCGATAAAAGCTTATATAACAAATTTCATCGGAATATATTTATATATGCGACCTGTAGTTTGATTACAAATTTTACATGGACATATAGACGGACGGACATCGCTAAATCGACTCAGAAAGTGATTCTGAGTCGATCGGGATAATAAAAGATGGGTCCAGGTCAAATAGTGTGGCCGAAGAGATAGGGTCTCTAAACCATGGTATAGGCTATCATATAGTCGGTCTAGACCGACTATAATTTTCTTACTTGTTTTCTTAATGCATTTTAATCTATAATAGGCTAGGCGATTTCTTGTGACTGATGTTTTGTTCAAGCGTTTCACCCCGATTTTGACCAAACGTATAATATTTGAAAGGCATTTCTTTCTAGCCGATTTGCGGATTTACAGATTTTTAATTTTTTTCCTTTATTTTGAGTAAATTGCATTTAGAGTGGCTACTAACAAATACATAAAATTATATAATGGTATGTGTGTGTTTATTAAATTTGTTAATGTGTTTGTAATAAAAATGAGTTTGTTTTTTGTGTTGATTTGTGAATTGGCTATAATTGATTAGGACACTTTTAGGGTATTTATTTAATGAAAAATAAAATTTCCTAGAATATGCGCTCGAATTTCGAGGGCTGGAATCTGCTAGTTTCTTTAAATAGCTTGAAGCCCTTGTAGAAAAGAGATTTCTGCATGTGTGTTGTCGTGACTCTTTGGATTCGAAAATCTTCAGTATTCCTTAAACCATACGTTGTACTTCTCCAACGTATTTTATTTGATCGCAGAGGGGCATAACCTTGTTTCATTTTTTTTAATAAAAATTAAAGTATTGAATTTCAGTTGTTGACTAATATTCATCCATTTTAGTTCTCTAAGCATTTCATTGATGTGTGTATATCGATTGCATTTAAGGATACCCCGCATTGCCTTGTTTTTTGCACGCTTTCTATCTGACAATCATTGCAGCATGTAGACTTAATTATATGTTTTTCATACAAAATTTGGTGATAAACTCTACTTGAAGTACACTTTAATTTTTTTGCATACGGCCCTTAAAAGTTGCCCTAATTCTTTATCTATTATAAACCCGAGCTATTTTATGTGTTCAATTAATATTTTATCGTTAATTTAAATTGTTGCTTCAGTATTCATATTTATTTCAATTATTTTTGTTTTGCTTTCGTTAAGTTTTAATTTATTCGTGTTTAACCAAGTGTCAATTTTATTGATGTCGTGGTACATATTTCTTCTACAGCTTTCATCATCGTCTCCTTCCGTGTATATTAACATATCATCTGCGTATAGGACCATTTCGCTTCTGTCTAATACCTTTGGCATACGAGTATCATTAAGATATATAATAAATGAAAGAGCTCCCAAAATTGATCCGTAAGGTACCCCGAAATCATTTTCGATTTCACTTGATAGCACATTATTAAAATAATATACCAATTTATTTCTAACATGCGGTTATTATGGATATACATATATAGAATATATTTATATTATTTTATTATTTAATATATGTATGTATGTTAGGGCGGGTCGATTTGTAGGGAGGCAAAGAAATCGCTCAAGTGACAAGGAAAATCATATTCTCAGGATCAAAATAAGAAACTTTGCCCAAGGAACCATACCTCTAAAACGAATTCTGATGTTCCGACTTTTGACCTGTCTGTCTGTCTGTCTGTCTGCCATGAGGCAACCCCATTCCCCTCATGCAATTGTGATGAAACTTGACCCATAGTCTTTTTGTGACTACAGATTAATTTTGGGGTAGTTACGCAGAGTCACGCATAGTCACGCATAGTCACGGAGTGATCTAAAAGTTATTTACCCTCATCCGATCGATCTTTTTGAATAACATAACATAGTCAAGGCGTATGATTATTATTTATGAGCAGAGTAGAAGATACGTATACGTATGAGTGTTAATTTTAATATTAAAAATAATATTAAAAAATAGTGATTTTTTGAAATGTTTGTATGGGGGGTGTGCCAGTGGCATGGGTGGGTCGGCCCTCCAAATTTAGTGGGGGTCGATCATACATTTGGACTCGATTGAGGCACTCTAAATTGGTCAAAGTGAGACAGACAGACAGACAGGTCAAAAGTCGGGACATCGGAATACGTTTTAGAGGTATGGTTCCTCGGCCAAAGTTTCTTATTTTGATCCCTAGAATACGATTTTCCTTGTCACTAATGTATGTATATGAAAATATTACACACAAAAAATACAATATTAAAAGTTATGTTTTCTTTAAATAAATTAATAGATGAAATTTTTTTTGGAAAATTTACATAGTTTTTTTTTTTAATTAACAACAGGTAGTTTAGCATTATTTGCTTTAGATGTTGGTGAATTTTGTACTCCCTTTATATTAACTCGTATTGTCTGCTTGTCGGCTTGTATCAAAATTATGGATCGATTTTTAACCCCCTTACCGTGTCCCAATCGATCTGAAACTTTGCAGTTGGGCTCGTGGCGATGACAAAAATTATCTAACAAACTTTTTTGTGATGCCAAAATAATGGAAACTTTTTAATTTTGCTAGCAGAGTTGATAAAAAAATGTATAAAGGGTTAGTTTTTATTATATTATTACCACAACGACCAGAAAAAAGAACAAGTCCACCTATGACATTAATACAACATTTAGAATAACAACAAGAACAATACAGAAGGATATATTTTTTGAAATTTTTTGTACTTCTTCAGTGATTTCTCGGGATATATTAAACCGATTTGTCATGATTTTTGAAACAGAAACCTTCTCATGATGTTGGTCAACATAAACAAATCATATTTTTTCAAGACTTTTTTTACTTCTTCATTCAATTCTCGGGACCAAATCAACCGATTTGGACGATTTTGAAAAAGCAACCTTCGCAGAATGTTAGTGAATCATTTTTTATGCCAACGAGCACCCTAGCTGCCCGATTGAAGCCGTCATCGTAGTTTCCACTGACGGACAGACGGACATCACTCTATCAACTCTGCTTGTTATAAGGATCATAGATATATATTTTTTGTGGGGTCCAACATTTTTTTTCTAATTATTGCAAACGGAATGACAAACTTATATATACCCTCTGCACATTGGGGTGGAGGGTATAAAAAAGAATGGACATAAATCGGTTATGTACTTTTGAAGATATGGTTTCAAGTAAAATACATTTAAAGTTTACAATTCCCGAATTTGAAAAGTTTTTTGGATTTATTCTACAAACTTTTACTTATTGAAAAATAAAAATAAAAAAATAACAAAAACCATTTCTATAGTACCCAGCCAAAAAGCGTACCGTTGTTTCTGATATTAAAAAAAATATGAATTTTATAAGAAAAATTACAAAACTTATGTAACTTCTTTAATATTCAAAATATTCCAGTTCCTTTCTTTAAAACCATATGTCGCTTTATTAGCTTTTCTTCTATAAAAATCTATTACGTTATTATATTGAAAGTTTAGCTAGCTATTGGCTTATAATGTATCAACACATTCCAGTTCCCCAGGAACCTGTAACGTTATTTCTGGTCTCGCAAAATTGTTAAAAGTAAAAGTAAAAAATACATTCGGTCGTAAACCAGTTGAAATGTCTCCAGGGGGTCGTGAAGCAAAAGTTTGTGCGAAACACTGTTATGCTCGTAAACGTCGAATGCAAAACTAATGTATGAGTTATATATATCTGTATATCTGTATATCTGTATAATTTATATAACTCATACGTATACGTACGAGTAGTATGAGCATTATGGTGGCATTTGCTTGGTTGGATGTAAAGGGTGTTCCAAAATTTACGCAAAATTTTAATTTGCTGCCATTTGTGCAGTAAAGTGTTGGCCATAAACTGTTTAGGGTTAGTAAAAATTGGTATTGCACGATAGAGCAACGCATTTTCATTGTTGAGAAACATTTAAAAAATAATAAAAGTTTGGCGGCTACAATTCGAAAAATTTGCATAAAATATAGACGGAATATTGATTTAATTTCTAATAGAAAAATTCAGACAGACTGAATCAATAGGTGAAATGGCAATATCGAAGCAGTCCGTAAGAGTGTTGGTGAATGTCCAGGACCTTCAATTCGGCGTCGTGGACAAGATTTCAAGAAGCTCTCTACAGTGAATACTCACTTAAGATCCAAGTCTCCACGCTTATAAAATTCAATTAACATAAGAACTGAGGACCAATGACTAGGCCAGTATAACAACAAAACCTCCAAGGGTTATTTATTTATTTATTACACAGTACAACACATGATTTTGGGACTCAATTTTGACAATTGCACCTGAAAGTAGCCCCAAAAATAAAAACTTCTGCATCATTCGTTTTGTCAAGTTGGCTGCCATTATAATTTAATGGCCATACGAATTTTTTTGCTCAAGGTGGACTTTTATCACTTTTTATATTTGAACACGGTTATAACTCGATACCCGTACGGAACATCTCTTTTGTGTCTGAAACAAGGTTGTAGATATTGAATAGGAGAAAAAAAACGGAACAAACCTACCCGAAAAAAGTGCATCCATTTTACCCCTTTTTCACCTTTTATGCTAAATAACTGGATTACAAATCCACAAATATCCCGTTTTTTTTCTTCATAAACTTGCATTTTAAACTTCATGAAAATACAAATTCCGATTCATATTACAGCTATTCTTACACAGAAAATATGACATTTTTATTTATCTATGCATGGAAACAAAATTTAAAACATTTTCAATTATTGTCAACATCCATTCTCGTTGAAGTTGACGCTAGTGGTTCTGATGATCTTGTTTTCTTCGTACGTTGTTCGTATTCATGGTCTGAGTCTACATCATCATCCGAGTTAGACATAATATTCAAGGGCATGTTTTCTTCAGTGTATCCACCAATTTCAGTATCATCTTCATCTTCGGTGCTTTCATCTTCAAACTGCATAATTTTAGAACTCCACCAAAAAACCTCCGCAACCAATTCATCTAATTTCCAAGGAGTTTTTGGAAAGAACCGTGTACAGCGAGATGACATACAGACACGAGTGGACAAGTTGCTGTAATATTTTGAAAAAATCAATGCATCCATGACGGTAAAATTACATTTCATGCATTTTCACCTTGATACCTTTTTGGCACAATAACCTCAGACACAAAAGAGATGTTCCAGTTATTTTGCAAAAAAGGTGAAATTGGGGCAAAATGGGCTTTTTTGCGATTTTTAAGGCACTGAATGCACTTTTCCCGAATAGATTTGATCCGCTTTTTTTCTCCTATTCAATATCTCCAACTTTGTTTCAGACACAAAAGAGATATTCCATACGGTTACCGAGTTATAACAGTGTTAAAATATACAAAAAGTGATAAAATCCACCTGGAGCAAAAAAATTCGTATGGCCATTAAATTATAATGGCAGCCAACTTGACAAAACTAATGTTGCAGAAGTTCTTATTTTGCGGCCTACTTTCAGTTACAATTCTTAGAATTGAGTCCCAAATCAATGAGCTGAAAAATGTTGTACTGTGTTATTTATTTACTGACTTCCTGCACAACAAGACAAAGTCTTATAATTATAGTGCAGGATTATATATTTACAAGGATTTATAATTAATTGGTTATTAAGTATAATACGAGTATTACAATTAAACATAAATCATAAAAAGAAAAATTAAATATAAAAATAAAAAAGAAGATAAAATATATATTAATATATATATATTAGGGCGGGTCGATTTAAAAATCGCCCAAGTGACAAGGAAAATCATATTTTAGGGATCAAAATAAAAACTCGAAAATAATGCTTTCGAAAAAAATAGCTTTTTATATAAATGTAATGGGGCTTCATTATGACTTAGGTCAGAATATTTGTATAAATATCTTTTTAAAAAGGATTGTTAGAGAAATGGGGATTTCACGTAAATATAAAAATTTTTTAGTAGAACATTATAGCATACATAACTCAAATCGGCGAAAATCATTATCATTATCGCTTGTGACCACAGATATACATATACATATATATCTACATACATAGATTAAAAACTGAAAACAAAAGACTAACAGCATTCATAAAAAAGTGCCATTCTGATATTAGACATCGATGATTGGGAATAATTAACTTTTTTACCCCTTTTGATCTGGCAAATCGTAAATGGTTATATAGATACTGTGGCGTTCCAGAGTATATTAGCTTATGTAAAAATATGAGTACTCTAATCTTCAGTAAGTTTACGAACGATGTGATGAAATTTCTTTAACCCATAGACATATCTAACAATATTGTTGTAAACAATGTCCAGTTTATTTTTGCTGATTGAGTCACAGTTGGCAAATAGTTCGCATCCATAAAGAAGTGTAGGATCGAGGTATGTCTTTGCCAGTAATATTTTGACTCTTAGTGGTGTATAAAATTGCGTAGACCAAAGTGTCCTGAGTTTTATATATGATTGTGCAACTAGTGTTTGAAAACCAAACCAAGATTTTTCGTTGTTGCGACTATTTCAATTCTCGCATTATTGATTGATAAATATTTCCATTTCGATAAGTTGTGTTATTGTTTTTTATGAATCACTATGCATTTCAATTTTTCCGGATTCAATCAAAGGCCATTGGAAGTTGCCTAGCAATTTATTCTAGTGAGGTCATGGTTAAGGTTGTCCAAATTTTGACGAATGTAATTTGCAGGATGGATTTTAAAATATGATAAGTGTTGCGGTAAATCATTTGCGTAAATAGAGAAGAGAAGCGGTCCCAGAACCGAACTCTGGTTCGATTTCTGATATTTTATTATTTACGAACACTGATTGGGTTCGGTCTGATAGATATGATGAAAAATTAAAAAATTTACTTAGCTTTATACATAAAGTGGAGTGATTAACAGCTTTGGCGTTATCAGGCCAAACTTTTTTTTTATGAGCTTTAATATTTTTTTCCTTATCTTGATATTTGTTTGCTTAGTTTTTCAGCCATAACTCAAGAACCGTTGATGATTTCCCATTTCATTCTTCAACAAAATTGTAGCTAAGGCTTAAATATTTTTTTATCCACGTAAAAAATAGAATAAAAATACTGATTTAATATTAAAAATATCACTCATACTACGTATGTACATATCTCTTGTACTCTGCTAATAAATAATAATCATAATAATAAAATAGTCTGACCCATAAAAACAAAGTTTTTATTAAAACTCTCTCTTTCCTTATGCATATGAGTTTTGAATCTCTCCGTGACTGTGCATGACTTTGCGTGACTATTTTAAAATTAATCTTTGGTCACAACAAAACTATGGACCAAAATTTCAGATTGATTCGATGAAGGGAAATGGGGTTTAAATCAATCCGCGACTGGGCATGACTATGCGCGACTATCTATGGACCAAGTTTTGGATTGATTGGATGAGGGGAAATGGAGCTTAAATCACTCCGTGACTGGGTGTGACTATGCGTGACTATCTTTAAGATAATATTTGGTGACAACAAGTCTGTGGACCAAGTTTCAGATTGATTGGATAAGGGGAAATAGGTTTTAAAGCTTTCCGTGACTGTGCGTGACTATGCGTGACTGTGCGTGACTGCCCCAAAATTAGCTATAGTCACAACAAGTCTATGGACCAAGTTTCAGATCAATTGGATGAGGGGGAATAGGGTTGCCCATGGCAGACTGACAGGCGGACAGACAGACAGATAGAAAGAGAGTATGAGTTAAAAGAAAGAGTTTAAAAAAACGGAGAAAAACTAAAATTTTTATTCGATAAAATTAGTCCTCTTGATTTGGTAAAGCTATTTGCTTAAGAATGAAATGAGAAAGATAAGGAAATAATTTAAGAGGTCATAAATATCGGTTTGGCCTGAGTACGCCAAACAATATCAAGCTAAGTGATGAAGCACATTCTCACCCTGACGGCTTCGTTAATCACCAAAAATGCCGCATTTGATGTTCAGGGAACCCAGATGTGTTTGTTTAAAAAAAATGCATTCTCAACTTGTCATTGTTTGGTACGGATGTCGGGCTGGAGGCATCATTGGACCATACTTCTTTGAAAAGCAAGCAGTCCAAATTGGATGATATTGGATGCCGTACAACCAGTGAAACGATTCAATTACTGCTTGAGATATTTTCTGGTCATGCACTCTCTCGATTCGGTGAGTGATCAGAATAGGTCCCCTAGATCGTATGAGTTAACAGCATTGAATTTCTTTTTATGGCGTTATTTGAAGTAAAAGTCTATACCAACAAGCTCACAACGAAATTCGGTCACATTTATGCAAAATGTTGATGGAAAATTTTGACAAAGAGTGGATTTATACCAGCCAAGCCGAGGAAATCATTTACTCGATGTGTTTTCCATACATAACCCCATTCTGTTTACTGCATGTTGGAATAAAAAATAGCAAGGTAACGAAATAAAACTCTGTATTTTTTTTTAATTCAAAACATGCCTGAATTTTGGGACACCCTTTATGAAAAAATTTTGGAATAAAAAATAGCAAAGTAACGAAAGAAAACTGTGTATTTTTTTTTAATTCAAAACATACCAGAATTTTGGGACACCCTTTATGAACAATTTATGAATTTTAACGATACCCAGGCGGAATTTGTGCCACTAAAACTGGTGTGGTGAAAATTTAAGTTTAACCTGTGCCTTTTTGAGGCTTAAGTACAGATTTTGAAAAATCTGTGTACTCAACTATAATTGATTTAAAATTAATGTTGATTTCAGCTTATTTTCAGGAAAATTGTTGAAACTAATGTTTCAAGTGTGCTAAATTATATTCTGAAATATTAAACTTTTATGCGCTGGCTAATTATTAATTTGATTTATAACATAATATTTTTCAAACTTAAAAACTTTTTAAAAAATATTTGAATTTGAATTCCCAAATATTTAAACTGAGTATTTGTTTCAGATGTAATGGCTCAATAAAATGGCTCATTGTGTATAAATAAAATAATTTCAATAATAATCAATTTTCATAAAAATACGCTGAAAAATAGATAAATTTAAATAAATAGTAGTTGAAGATATATAATTTAGCAAAAACTGAACTTGGGCCCAATAAGAGTTATCTGATTTTGCCTAAATTTCCTTCATATCAGTTTAACTAGGACATTATTGTGGTTGGTTTAAATTTAAATATAACCCTAATGAGCATGTATTTTAAGTATCATATTTGCACCAAATTTATACATGATGTTTGCTTTGAAAGTGTTTTAAAAGTGCTTTAAGCTTAACAAAAAAATATGTATATTTTTAGACCAATATTTTCGAAACTTTAGCCCCTAAAAACACATTTGAAATATAAAGAGTACATGAATATATTTAGAACTATCTGCACCTGTACATATAAGCAATAAAATTTTATTGTGGTGACACAAAAATTGTTTATACTAAAGGTAACCAACTGTTTTTAAGCAAGATCTAAAAAAAACATGACTGTTTAACTTTTTTTTTGGAAATACGGTATAATTTTTGTTGTGTCTTAAAAAAAAGGGTTTTTCAAAGAAAACCTATGCAAAATATTTTGTTACAAATGGATTTAAAAATAATTTTTCCTCAATGCACAAAAAGTGATTGGAATCTGATGCTAGTTATTTTCAAGTTCTAATGGAAAACTAATTTAAATCAATTTAAAATACTCATCATATTTTCATAAGTGCTGAAATATACAAAAAAAAAAAAAAAAAGAAAAACAAGAAAATAAAAAAATCTTTGTTGGCTTTTGTTGGCTTCGGTTACCATTTTAATGCAGTTACTTAATCTTTAAGTTTTAATACCATTAAATGTATTGTTTTCTTTTATGACCAGTTTTTATTATAATTTCTTTTTTATTTTTGAAACGCTGGTATATTGAATAAGAATGAATTTAAAATAACATGAAATTTTCTTGAAAATACAAATTTTATATTTTCGCAGTACTTTTCGAAATCAGTGTTTTTTTATTGTCAAATGACATGAAACATATGTTTGAGCTTAAGAACTATATGTTATATAGAAACCGAGGTGCCATATGGTTATCTAGTCAGTTTCACAAAAAAACTTTAAGTAATTTTTGCATGTTTTTCCTTAAGTTTTTAAAAAAACTATATTCTTTTATATTAATATTTTACTTGTTCATTTAATTGTTTTTGTTCTTCAATTTCATTCAATTAAAAATAACTTCTCTATTTGCAATAAGTTAGGCATCACCAAAAAAGAATGCGACATTCAAATAAATTGGATTTGGCTGGCATCACTACGGTTTCGAACATAAATAAAATTGTGGCAGTCATATGCAAAAAAGTTAACAAAATAAATGATTTGAGTGAAATATTTTTTAAATTCCTTTATTTGTACTAATTAGTGCATAACGAATCTATGTTATAATTGATAAAATTACAAATGGAAAATATATTGCTTAAATAAAAAGTTTTTATTATAGTTATTAAACAACAGCATCTCTAAAAGTGTGTTTTATTAACATCGACCACTGATTAGGAGTTTTTTTTTAAATCAACAGAAGATATATGTATATATATATTTTTTAAAATCGTTTCTTTTAATAAAACCTGTGCCTAATTTTTTAAATAATGACAAGGATCAATAAAAAAAGTTTAAATATCAATTGTTGTTTATATATCTTTGGACCTGTTTAGTAGAAACAAAGGGCATTTGTTTTGATTTCACCAAGCCTTTTCTATGTGAATTAAAACTAGAAAAAATATTCTTATTAAAATTAGAGAACAGCATAAAACTCTTAAATTTAAGAATTTTTTCATTTGCGAGTTATTTTTTGTGATAGTGAATTCAAGAACAGGGGCGATTGTTTTTTTTTTTACAAAGTCAGTGAAGGTTTTTTTCATAGAAGGAATTAACTTCTATCTGAAAAATTGCATTATTTTTCTATTATTATATAAGAAATCTGCTAAGGCCTACTACAATTAAAAACAGAATTTTAAGGATATTGATCTATTAAAAGCTTAAGATAAATGCTTCAATTTAAATATATTTTTCTCTTGTTTTTGGATGGAAAATCAAATTTAATAAATAAATAAAATACCAAATACAAATTTATACAAATATTTAAAACTGATAATTCGGCAAATAAATATTATACGAACTCAGCAGACTACTTTGGCGATGGCTCCACAACTATGGGACGAGTCGGTGACGGCGCAAAGCCAGATTTAAAGCGCACGACTTTGAATTATGGACATGTGTAGTATAACCGTAGATGTACACTAGGGTAGCCCTTAATAAGAAAAGTGTTCATATTCTCGGTCTCACCGCCTAGAAATATGCGAATAGCAAAAACACTAAGAAATACACAGTTTCGGGCCAATCAAAAAGAATTTACCGGTGCCTCAACCGACTGAAAATTATAAGTATGTTTAAATGGGGAAAAAATTACTTTTTTCTCAGATTTTACGAGAATTTCGTTCTATAGTTTAATTTTTTCAACAAGTTGTTATATGAACCGATATCAGTACTAAATTATCTTTTCAAAAAGCCATATAACTCAAAATCGAATAAAAACTCGCCAAGAAATAACAAATGCCCCAGACTACTTTTGTGCCAAAAAACTCTAGGTCATGAAATGTAATGAACATTTTTTCAACTTTAACAAATTGATTAAAGTCATAATTTTTGTCCTTGGTCTCTATAAGGTATAGACTCAGTATAGTACTCAGATATGAAGTATTGTTTAATTAACACGTTGTTAACCTATTGCGAAATGTGACCAAAGATGGAAAATTTTGTTGATAAAATTTTGAAAACTCGTTTTTTAAGTTTTAAAAAATTTTCTTAAACAAAATTTCAAAAAATGGATCTAGCACTTTAAAGTTTTCTTAAATATATGTTAAAGATTAAGTGTGTGAATTCTTAAGTAAATTCCTCTGCCAGAATTTTTTTACAAAGAATTTTTTTTGCGGATTTCGAGAAAAATGATTTTTTTGTGAAATATTCAGTAAATGTACTCTTTCCAATTTCTTTGTATCAAAAATTTATCAGTTTTCTACTTTTAAATGTTATATTTTGTCTTAATAGCCTAGGGTTTCTAAAAAAAAATTATGACCCCATTAACCCTTTTGGACTTGGGGTCGCATATGACCTATTCTCTGCTAAAAGCTTCTCTTTCACACGGTAGATTTGAATTTTATCTTGTTCTGTAATATTCGAAGAGGTTAAATTTTCCAAAAAGTCTAGCAAGGTGCTGGATGTGTTAATGGCATCTTGCAGTTTACGTTTTCCTAGCAATTATATCCTCTTAATCAGATTCCTTTGATGATTTCTCAGACTTATAAGTTCTTCATCAGACAAAATCGGAAATGAAGGTACATCTTTATAAGAGTTAAGCCAAGTTTCTTTCTTCATTCTCAATGGTCAAGTTGTCTGCTATATTTACAATTGGTGTTACGTGATCGAGTGGGTCCATATCTGCAATAAAAATAAAATTAAAAAAAATTTTCCTTTGATATGAATTCCTCCAATTCATTCACAAAAATTGCGGCAGATATAAAATCGGCAGATGTCTTTTCTCTTCCAGCCTTGAGTTTGTGAATACCATGTTGTTTTTTAAAGTTGTGTAACCAGTCACAAGAATATTCACATTATAAAATTATATTTAGTTTTGAATGGAAAAATTTTTCCTTTTACATTATCATTAAACTGGAAATTGGAGCCCCTTTAAAACGCTCTTGCCGGAACCATTCGTATGTCGCAAAATCGACTTTTGGCTCTAGTGGCTTTTTAAAGTTTTTCGATTTTGGAAGCCAATAACTGAATCACTTTCTACACAATATTTTAATATTTTGTCTTTATTTTTCACTGTCATAAATTGTTTGTTTCCCAACACCATATTTTTGTGATAATGTTTGAGAAGAAACATACTTTTTTTTAAAATATTCTTGTACTAAATTATATATTTTTTGAAGCCTTAATACTTTTCTTTGTCTTTTACCCGATTTTACTCATTCGTTTCTATTATAGAATTACACACGAACAATTCGGACTGCTCAAATTCGAAACGTAACTAAACACCAAAGCAAAAACATCCATCTAAATATGTACTACAGAAAAAATATCCAAACAGGGGATTTCCCCTATTTCGCTTTATACACATATTAATGTTAGTGATGCTAACACGTTTAAAACAAATTTCGACAAAATAAATACATCTTTTGCGATCCCAGATATTTAAAGTAATCACGGTTAATCGTTTGAAACAAAAAAATCTTCCTTTCATAATCGACCTCAGATTCACGGTTAATTGAATCACGGATAATCAATGCTCAACTGTAAATTAATTGTTCTAGTAAACTAGATGAAACGCTTACTATGGGTCGTGAAAAAAAAAACTGTGCTATATTTTTTTTTTTACCGATTTTTATGATTTGATGATTATGATGGTTTTATAATTTGACGTCATTAACCCATTTGAACTTGGCGCCACAAATGACGCCAAGCTAGATTAAGTAAACAATTTAAATATTTTGCAAACGTTGCTGAACTTTGGATCATTTTAACCCTAGGAGGACATAAGGGTAAGTTTTTGTAAAATGTAGCACAATTTTATTTCCCAACCCATAGTAAGGGTTTCATCTAGTTTACTAGAACAATTATTTTTTTTTTAAATATGCCAAAATTCAAAGTTTGGCCTCGGCAAGGAATGGCTTAACGTTGTTCGATTTATTCAAAATTTTTTGCATGGAAGACTCGCACATTTTGTTATTATATTTTAAGTTTCAGATCTAAAAATCCAACAGCACTTACAAATTATTGATTTTTTTGAATAAATTTTCTTCCATTAGCTTGGTGTCATATGCGACCCCAAGTCCAAAAGGGTTAATGGGGTCATATCATTTATTTCAGAAACTCTAGCTTATTAAGATGAAATACAATATTTAAAAGTAGAAAACTGATAAATTTTTTATACAAAGTATTTAGAAAGAGTACATTTACTGAATACTTCACAAAAAAATCATTTTTCTCGAAATCCGCCAACAAAAATTCATTGTAAAAAAATTCTGGCAGAGGAATTTATTTCATTATTTATATTTAAGAAAACTTTAAAGTTCCAGATCTATTTTTTGAAATTTTTTTTAAGAAAATTTTTTAAAATTTAAAAAAGGAGTTTTCAAAATTTTATCAAAAAAATTTTCCATTTTTGGTCTAATTTCGCAATAGGTTAACAAAGTATTAATAAAACAATACTTCATGTCTGAGTACTTATAGGTATAGAGACCAAAAAAAAAAAATTATGGCTTTAATCAATTTGTTAAGGTTGAAAAAATGTTCATCAAAATGTTTTTTTTCGCCATCAACTTGTCGAAAAAATTAAACAATAGAACGAAATTTTCGTAAAATCTGAAAAAGTCATATTTTCCCCATATAAACATACTTGAAAATTTCAGTCGCGTTGAGGCACCTCTAAATTCTTTTTGATTGACCCAAAACTTTGTATTTCTGTTCAACTGATTTTGATGATTTCAAATAGCAACCTGCTTAGGATGTCCATAAATCATATTCACTAAAAATGAGCTCTGCAGCTAATCTATGGAGAGTGTGAACGTGATTTCCACAGACGGACATCGCTATATAAATTCTGCTTGCTCTAAGGATCACGAATATAGAGTATATGTTTAATAGAGTCCACATATTTTGTCTAATTATTATATAAGGAATGAGAGACTTATCTATAGCATTTGCACACAGGTGTAGAGGGTATAGTAATTGATTTTAAAGGATCCAATAAAACTTTAAATTTTAATTCACTGAATACACTGCCCGCCAGAACATATTACATTAGAACATTTCATAATCTTGTTTCCTTATAAAAAAAACTTCAAAGTTACAAAGAATTACTGTTTAAAAGAAATTTTCAATAGTTGTATTCATTTTACGGCTTCGCTATCAGTGTAAAATTAATGAAAAAGGTGAAAAAGATGTCAATATTGTCCTTTAAAAACTTTTTCCTTAAAAACCTTTGAAATTTTCAATAAATTCTTTCGAAAAAAAAATGAAGAAAAGGATTTAAATATGTAGTAACACACACCACAATTTCATCCTTCTAAATTAATAAAAATTTTAAGTTTTTTCCAAAAATAAAAGTTTATTAAACCTTCCACCCATAAGAACAAACAAACTATTTTAATTAATCTAATTAAATCTGTTTTAACTAAGTACGAGTTTGAAATGCAAACTATTAAAATAATAGCAATAAGACATTGACATATTGTTTAAAAAATTGAAATGACATGTTGTCATGTTGTCATCTTCCATTTGACTATAACCAATCACATCATTAGCAGTGTTGTTTTCAGGATGGATTTCATAATTTCCTTGTCATAACATTTTCAAGCGTAAATAATAGTGTATTGCTGTTGATCTGTTGGAATAAGCGATTTTTTAAATGGCTTTTAAAGTTGTCGGAAATTTATTTACTATAACAATTTATGTTTTTTTTTGCTATTTTAGATGTACTTCAATCCTGAAAATTCCTAGCAAATCGAATATCGTAAACACGTGACGTATAAATCTCAAAGTTTAATAAAGGAAATTAATTTCATGGAAAATTGTGAATTTTCCAATTTTATATCTTTCTACCAGTTTGATGAAATTTGTAATTTTTACCATGTGGCTAGTTACCGCAATCGTGATCTAAATAATTTCGAATCGTAATTAATTAAGTTAGTCCAAAACTAATAACCCACCTGAGTTTTTCATTTACATTAATATCTGGACTTATGTATGCACTATTTATTACAAATATAAACAAAATATGAGAAAAAGGAAACAATACACTGAATTTTTCACATTTTTTTAGAGGTGTCTCCATATTTTAGATCATAGCTTGGCACAATGATGCCCGATTGACACCATTTTAAATACCAACCTGCTCGAAGTAATGAAAACAATATCATCCTAAGCTTACCCAGTTTAATGGTTTATTTTTTGAATTAGCTTAATTTCAACAAATAGACGGACAGACATACGGGCTGACAGATGGAAGGACGGACAGATGGAGGGATTGACAGACGAACATCCCTATATCGAGCCGAGTTATTAGAAGGATCAAGAATATATATACTTTAAGGGGTCGCAAATGCAGTTTTCGATGCTTAACCCAAAAATATATTATTTCTTAAGCAAAATTTTTAGAAGCCCTTCAGAAAGAAATTTCGAAAGATAGCATCGAATCTAGGTAGACAAAAACTCGCAAAACTTTAAATATATTTTTGCCAAAAAAATTTTTTTCTAAACGTTGAAGACGATTATTCAGATTAGGTACAATTTTACCAGATAACAAGAATAATGAAAATTGTATAAAAATTACTTCCGTAATCAAGTACACAGTAGGACAACTTCTGTGCAAAACAATGGTTTATAAGGGGATTAGGTGCTCCCCTTAATTTAGTTATATAGCTTAAAGTAAAATTTTTTATATACTGTTGTGTAAAATTTAGAATATTTTCCGGTTTTTTCAATAAAAAACATAAATACCATGCTTTAATGAAACTAATTTCGAATATTCGGTATGCATTACACTCCCTTGCGACTTTCGTGTTTAGTCTCTAGAATGCTTTTACCAAGTAAATTATTTGTTTTTAATGGAGATAGATTAACTTTAAATTTGTTCCTTTGGTCTCTAATTTTTATCATATCATTTTTGGGTCTAGTGTCACACTGAAACTTCTTGAAATTAATTCCCTTTTTATGTAAAGAATGCGTACGAACAAATTTTTACAATTTTATTAGAAGCTTGAAAACAAGAAAACATAAATTTTAAATTCATATAATATAATGAGAACCAGGGTTGTCAACTCAGTGCTTTCTAAAATTTTTCGAGTTAGTGCTTAATGCTTTTTTAAGTGAATTTTTTTAACATCAGTGACACCAAATATTTATTTTCCCAAAAAAAAAAGTTTTATTAAAAAATCATAAATTTTTTTACAGTGTAAATATCTTAAGTTTCACTTTTACTTTTGTATGCAAGTATGCACAGTTTACAGAATGTTCTAAAAATAGTTAATCTTGCTATTAAACTTTTGTCTCTCCCTTTTTCAAACACTGAAGTTGAATAGAAATCGAATGTCATTACATCCAGTTAATGCTTTACTTCACATTAAAAATGGATTGAAAAGAGAAAATTCCTCTTGCGAAAGATATCAAATACCTTGGTTCGAATCGTTATCGAATTTTTCAATCGAAATTATTTTTTTATTTTCCAAAACAAAATACTAAGAGTACTTTTACTCTGTCGCAACTAACGAGTTATGGTCCATTGTTAATAACAAAAGTTTAATGAGGTTCGACGATTGTCCATCTTCTTTAAATAATAAACCAAAATATGGAATTTCGATTGATTTTACTCGATATCGAATGCGACGATTTGCCCCCTGATTTAATAAATATTTTAATCGATAGTAATGATGTTTATAAAACATCAGAATTTGAATTATGGCCGGATGAAAATGATGATGAGGAAGCAATAGACTTTAATCCAGAGCTCCGAAATCTTCGCTCGAATTCGAGTAGAGAGTGAAACTCGCTCGAATTCGCTCGCGAGTACTCCTGCGAGTAAAAAAAAAATTCGAGTATACTCTATTTTTCTATGCCACTCGAATAAGAGCGCATATGCTTTGCTCGATTTCGAGTGCGAGTAAAATACGCTGGAAATCGAGCAGATTATACTCTTGCCGAGTACTCTAGTCTTTATTTTTTTAAATAGTTTTATTTTATAAAATATATTTATGTGTATGTATGAATGAATGTATGAATGTATGTAATTATGCATGTTTGTATGTAGTTCTTTGAAGTTAATTACACAGCTACATAGCACTCGGTAAGAATTTTGCAATCATAATTAATGACAGTGGGAATTGTATCCTTTTAGGTTTTTTAATATTTTATATTTTTCAATATTTTATATTTTTAAGAGGTGTTTTTAAGAGTGTTTCTTTTTTACATACATAGCTGCAATTTATATTTTGCCACTCGATTTCACTCTTAAGAGTAAACTCTCACTCTATTTCGAAGATTTTTACTCCCACTCTTAATTTTTAAGAAGGAATACTCGCGAGTACTCCCACATAAAATAAACGAGTGGAGAGTAAACTTTTTGTAACACTCGTACTCTTCGAGTACTCTTCTTCGCGAGTATTTTTCACTCGCGAGTAAAATCGAGTAAATCTGAGCTCTGCTTTAATCTAAGTATGTGATATTGTAAATTGAAAATTTAAATTAATAATTCTTGTTTGTAACAAATGAAATGAATATTTAACTTTAATAGTTTTTTTTAGTATGCTTTTATCTATAACTAGTATAGCCCAGCACCCGAAATTCGAGTGCAAATTCTGGAAAATATTTTTATTTTCTATCTATATAAAGAATATATGAATATCTAAATGAGCCTAAAGGTATGCTGATCAATTTTAGCAATTCATAATTAAACACAGGGCATGTAATATTCAATTTAAATCATTCGCATTAACAGGGTGTAACAAATTATTAAAAATATTTTATTTTATTTAATTTAATATATTTAAAACAAATACTATACATAAATTTTCTCATTCTCCACTTCTCCTCCATATGAACAATTTAAATCATTCGCATTAACAGGGTGTAACAAATTATTACAAATATTTTATTTTATTTTATTTAATATATTTAAAAAAAAAATATTATGCATAAATTTTCTCACTCTCCACTTCTCCTTCATATGAACTATAACTATGCCAAATTTCACACTCCTCCGTGCCCGCATTTTGCTTTAAAAAAAATTAAAAATTTTCCTTCACGTATTAATATATAGATATTAATAGGTAAGGCGATTTCTTGTAACTTTGTCAGTTTTATCTTAACTTTGATTAAACATACCTCATTTCAAAGGTATATCCTTTTAGCTGTTTACCAGATTTATAGATTTTTACATTTTTAAACTTTCTTCGATTAGAATGCATTTAAAGTTACTACTAACACATACATAAAATTATACAATACTGGGTGTGTATTAATTTTGTTAATTTGCTTGTAAAAATTGTACATGAAAAGCCCGGTGTTGAATTGAAATATAATTTTGGACATAAACCAATAACGACAGTAACGCAATCCACATTTAAAAAGTGTAGAATTTTGAATTAGCTAAAATTGATTAGCATACCTTTAGGGTCTTATAAATGCTTATATATTTAAAAAATTTATGAAAACTAATGTCGGTCCGTCTGGCCGTTCTATCCGGCCGATTTCCTTCTTTTTTTAATGAAAGGTATTTAGACACAGATATGTCATCAATCATTAAAATTTACTCAACTCCCACCTTACTCAAGTTATACTCAAACGCGATTCTTCCCTGTACATTTCTTATGGGACACATTCACTCAAGCAATTCGAATTCTCATAGCTCCTCTTCTAATGAATGGCTTTTGATCGTTTCACTCTCAGAACACTCAGCGGATCAATCTCTTTCTATTAACTGTTTAAATTCGTT
Organism: Cordilura impudica; assembly: GCA_963682025.1. Classification (NCBI taxonomy): domain Eukaryota; kingdom Metazoa; phylum Arthropoda; class Insecta; order Diptera; family Scathophagidae; genus Cordilura; species Cordilura impudica. The sequence continues at coordinate 365,238,706 of OY821517.1, forward strand.
GAATTTGAGGAAAGTTATGCGTGCACAATCAACTTTACATTATGCAACATGAAAGTTAACGTACAGACTTCATTACAATAATTGCATAACACATACCCTGTGTTGAATTGTGAATTGCCAAAAATTTGAATGCCTTTAGGTGGCATACAAGGTGGCCTTTATTTCTGTTTGTTCAACAAATATTTATAATGAAATAAACTTAATGAATTAAATAGATTAAAAAACATTGAAAGAAAAAAATTGAACGATAAAATGAAATTTCTTAGAATTTGCACTCGAATTTCGAGGGCTGGGCTCTGCTAGTAATTAATCAAATGAAAAAATAAAATTTCCTAGAAATGGCACTCGAAAGTCGAGGGCTCGGCCCTGCAAATAGTATTTATTTAAAATAAATTTTTTGTCTCTTTTTACAGTTAAAAACTGTATTTGTAAATTAATTTTTTTAATTTAATAAAAAAAAAATATTTAAATAAAGAGAAAAAATAAAAAGTGAAAAATTTAGTGCTGTTCTTAAAAAATTACGCATTTTTTGATCGGTTTTGGTGGTTATTGATATTTTAAAGTTGACAACCCTGATGAGAACACAAGTATTACCTCTTAAATAATATAAAATAAAAATTATTATTCGATAATCTGCCGTATATACGAATTTCTTTCTTTTAACCTCTCATGAGGTTTTGCACACCTTTTTTAAGGCTTTTATACAATATTTACTAGTTTCTTGTTATTGTTGGTTAATTTGGGTGTGTTGCGCAATATCCGATTGACTTGGGCCCAATACTTCTCAAGAGGACGAAACTCCGGACAATTTGGGGGATTATATGACATTGTAGCCAAATCCGCTTAGAATAATGGAGGTGCTATGTGCTATTTATAAAGAGGTAACCAACGTTTATGTAAATATTCTTTTATGTACAAATTAGTATTTAAAGATCCATGTAGGACGAACGGTTTTGTGTATAGCCCACAACTGCATATTAAAAACTTGAATAAAAATCAGTGTCTATCGTTTAAGTATCTGCCGAATAATAATTTTTATTTTTTTCTTTTTTTTAAATATCATACAAATTTTATTTGTCATATAAATAAATGAAATAATAAAATAAAAATATTCCCAGCACAGTGCTTGTAATATGGCCTGCCATAGTAAAAACTTTTTAGAAAATTTTTCCATCTTTTTGTACTTAAATATTTGTTTCTGACATGAGCTGTATAAAACTGAACACCAGAAATTTGTTTAAAGTCACACTTGATATATGTTTCTTCATTCATTAGAATACAACGTTTAAAATTTCTCAATTCCAATGTTAACTTTCTGGCTCTGATTTTGGCTTTTATGTCTTTGTCATCATTTCTGTTTGGAACCTTAATGGCATTAAATGATCTCATCAAATTATTTCCTTTTTTTATTTCAAGGACATATGCGGGTGATACATCTTAATTTGTTTTGCCAAATCACGTTCAGATAGGTTGGGGTTTTGTTTATACGATACCACTATCTTTGATGAAACCTTTTTATGTCTTCCTATGGTTGGCTAAATGAGTGTGCGAAAATTTTTTTCTCTCAATTTCTTCGATTGTTATCACTTTCAATAACTGCGTGCTTGGTGTTTAGTAGCAATAATATTGAAGAATAAGAATAATGGGGGGATTTTGTTATTACTGGAAGTTAGATGTTTACATTCAAAATTGTAAAATTTTTTTTCGTAACCATTCTGTTAACAGCAGTTGGTTTTCGATGACTCGATCAGATTGACAACACGGGTTAGAGTTGATGAAAAATAATTATGTCTATATTGCCAAATTGTGGCGTAACCTAGTGTTAAAATTCGTTAAAATAATACTAGTTAATTAAATTCAATTATATTAAAATCTTAGTGAATACGTACTTTATAGTATCAAAAACATCAAATTAAAGATTAATATAAATTAAGGTGGTGCATGCGCAACCAACTGATGTAAAAAAGGAAAGGAAGTTAACTTTTCGAAATTAAGTTAAAGTAAATGAATATGAGTAAAGATATAGAGTATGACAATTATCGATAATTCATTTCAATACTAAATTTATAACTTTGTACAGTGTTGCCTCAAATGGTGATAAAGACAGCGCCGGTTATACATTCTTTTTTACGAGTGTAATTGTCAAGAAGAATGATTTTCAAAATCAATTTTTTCTCCTACACAATTTTTTGACCGGCTCTTAATTAACACTTTAGGAAGAGATAACCTCTACACACTTTATAAATATAGAATTATTAACTTTTCTCTGATTCGATATCGAGTCTTAATTTCAATGGACCAGTCAATGTCATTTCTATAATAAAAGGAACTTCATCGTGTCGTTTATTTTCGGGCTAAATTTATAGGTTTCCCTTAATTACTACAAACTTAGCTGCTTTTGGCTATAAAGTTGAATGCCTTTGTTACCTTTTAACTCGTATTATTTTACCCTAAATTAATCAACTTTTTTTTCTTGTGTCCAAGACCTGTCAAGAATTGACAAATTTCATGCGGTATTATGCTTATTCTTCTTATTCTTATTCTATCCCTTTGTTATTTTTTTGTCGAAAAATTTACGTTTTTTTATATAAACTTAAACTGACATCACTGGAATTGACAAATTTAAGGGGGAGGTACTGTTAGAGAACAATATATTGCTTGACAATAACTATAATTTTCTATTTTTTCTGTTGTCATTTAATTTTTGTGTAAAAAAAAAAGTGAAAAACAATATCTATAACAACACTTACCCAGCAAGATGAGAAATAATAGCTGCATATTAATCAAACATCCCATACGATGATGATAATGATGATTTATAGTTAATAACATGGTTTGTTGTTGTGCTGTGTTGTTGTGTTTTATATGACGTTTGTTGATGTTGATGTTTTTAATAGTCGTTGTAATAGTCTGTTGTTAAAGTTTTGTTGATGTTGTTGATGTTTTGCATATTGAAATTGAAATTGACACTCATTTGCAATTGGCTTCATATTCATAAATTTATAAACATTTACATGAATGTTTGTTTGTTTTTTTTTTGTTTTTGTTTGTTGGTTTTTTGTTTCGTCGTCTTCTTCTTCTTCTCGTTTTTATATTTATATTGATATTTATGTTTTTATATTATTATTTGTTTTAATATTAAAAGGTTTTCATAGAACGACCCTTAGTTATTCTTTGAAAGGATTTTCTACAATTTACATTTCATATGTATGTACTCGTATGTATGCATATAATAATGTTTTATTTTCGCATTCATTTTCCTTTTTATTCCCCTTTTTGCAAATTGTGTGTATTTGTGTATATTAATCTTTTTTATTTTTTATTTTTTTTTTATGACCGTGTTTCTTTCCTTTTCATTGGTTACAAGAATAAAAAAAGTGTTTGTTAAAAAATAAATTTATAAGATGAAATACGTATACATATAAATGTAACGGATTATACGGTGGGTTGTCAAGTTATAAATTTCCAGAAAAAGAACACACAAAAAAAAATAAATAAATTTAACGGTGGTAATTTTTACCATCAGGCGCTTGATTTCGACTTATCGATATATACTCTAAATTATTTGTCATCACTTATGAAAACAGCTGTTTTGGAAATATAGTTTTTGTGCAATTATTTTAAGTGCAACCCAAAAGAAAAATTTAAAAAAAAAAACTAATAGTATCATAAAAATGATTAAAGTAAATAAATTTTTTTCTATTTGTTAATAATTATGAATGTTCGGTAATTAAATATTGATGGTGGGGTGGGAATGTGATTTAGAATGTACTCAAGTAATTGAAAACGTATGTTTTCATGGTTCACATCACTAATGTATCACAATTGAAAATTGATTTCAAGCAGCGTTTTTAAGGTGAAAGTGAGAACAGGGACAGCCTTGATTATAATTAATCTGTGATTTAATATTCAATAGCTATTAATATGAGGGGTTATTGCGGAAATATATAGAAACTTTATGCAATAATTAATCCGATTTTAACAAATGAAATTAATAATTAATACACCATAATTTACAAGTAAGAAAATCATAGTCAGTCTAAAACAACGATACGATACCCTATACAATGTGTTTAGAAACCCTTTCTCTTAAAGCCAACTATTTTGTTATTGAAAATAAGCATAAACCAAATTTACGTGGCATTGTTATTAATTTTTTTTGTCTTCGGATATGAAATATTTATATATTTATATCCTATCCTGACCATATTTGGCAAACTCACTTGTTTTTTTGCAAAAACATACAAACCAAATTTGAGAAATATCTGTGCACTATTTTTCTATTTTGATAGATTGAAGAGAAGATCGGGAATCAGCTTTATATGGGGGCTGCGACTAAGAATTGTCCTACAGGGTTAATTTTTGGACTACAGATTAATGGTTGCAATAAAGACTCACAAGCCCAATTTGGCTGATATTTATATGATAAATTGGATCTTTTGGCTATATAAGTCGATCTCATAGGGGTTATTTGTAAGGGGACTAGGTCTGAACATGCACCAATTTTCAGCAATAGCGTTCGTTCTATGGTTGATAAAAGCTTACATATCAAATTTCGTCAAAATATATTCGGATATGCGACCTGAAGGTTGATTACAAGCTTTACATGGACTCATAGACACAGTCGGAAGGACGGACGGATAGATAAAGTAAAATATACGTTAGTCTATGTCAAATATTTTTGGTAGTTGCAAACATCTGCACAAACTCATTATATCCTGACTACGTAATGGTAAGTTTTTCTGTCATTATCTGAGACAGATAATAAATTTATTAATCTTTTTTGTCTCATAATTCGAGTAATGGATTGAAATTTATGAAATCCTTTACTGAGGAGAATTGAATATATAAAATAATATATAAATAAATTTTCAACCCTGTAACATTATATGATTATTATTTAATTACTTAAAATTTTCACTCATATAAAGTATTTGTTATATTCATACTTAGTACAATCCCGGCAACCATTTCCAACGTCGCCCTTGGCGTCTTACAATTAACAAATAACAAATATTTTAACTTTTATTAAACGAAAAGCATAGAAGCAGTTGTGTTTTTTTTTATATTCCTTCAAATTAAAACATTTTAAATTATTATACTTGAGAACCCACTGTAAATAATGTATTATGTATGAAAACATGTACACACTCGTGTACATATGTATGTATAAGTCCCTAGCTTAACGGCAATTTTGTTATAAAATATTTGGCATTGTTGGACTAATATATGGAAATTAAGTATTTACTCAATGTAACAAATTTGTTAGCAAAATAAGCTAAACCATATAAGATGGGACAAAGTAAGAAAAACAAAATTTAAATAAAAATATATAAAAGAACTTTTAGTAAAATGACATATCATAGTTACTAAATAATTTATCGCTCTTGAATTAGTCAAAATTTTAATAAAATTTTTTTGTTTATCTGTTTTCCAGTTGGTTTGATATTATGCCAAATAAAAAAAAAAAAAAAAACCGCCATAAGAGCCAGCCGTATGCCCAGACACTACTGTGAGTATTAAAAATATCCCAAAAATTTATCCCCATAAACAATAATATACGTTATATAAGAGAATACAAAAACCACAGCGAGATAAAAATCCTTAATTAAGCAAACCAAGTACAAATTATTTTCTCTACAATTTGTTTTTTTTTTTCAAAAAGGATAGCCACAGAGTAATTAAAAAAAAATATTATTTGTAATACCGCCTCAATTCTGTCAAAAAAGTAACTTTTTCGCCTTTTTTTAAGTTAAATTTATTTCTTATTTTTTAAATAAAATTCGCTCCATTGCTCCAATTTTTCCCCGCTTTGCAATTTTCTCAATCAGTAATATATATGAAAGAGATTAAGAGTGCAAAATTGAGCTTTAAATTAAAATAAAAGAATGCACTTATTTTAGTACTGAATACTAGATCTGGCCAAACATATATCCAAAGCAATATCTTCATAAATTATTAAATTTTGAACGTTTCTGTAATTAATTATTAAATTTAATTTGGCTTCGAATTTATTGGTTAATACAGTAATTCACGGATAAATGCGTTCATGAAAAATGCCAAAAGCGAGAACAGCACTTAAAAAATCTTGGTTAAATGCGTTACTGACGCATTAAAAAAAAAAAAACTTAGTTAAATGCGTTACTGACCCACTTAACAGAATTCTCTCTTAGCTGCGTCTACAATTCAGTTATGGAAAATGTAGTTTAAATGAAACAAGTCACTTGAGTCTACATATAGCAAAAGGTCATCGTTTTATTCAATTCAAATTATTACATATTAAAATAGTTTGACTAAAAAAGAACAAATATACTTTCGAAAATATTATTTTAAGAGATAGAGAAACATAAAATTCTTAAAAAGTCACAATTCATGCATAAATTTATTATCTGGCGTAAATGTCTTGCGAAGAACATGTATCGACTTCAAAACATTAAGTACAGTGTAAGCTTCTGTGAGATCAATATTTTCTTCTTCTTCACTAGATGACAGCCCTTCATCCTAAATTACATCTGCGATAATTTGTTCATCGGTATGCGGTCCAACGCGGGGTAAATCATCAGCAAAGCTTACATAATTTTTATATTCTTGTGAAGATTCATAACTGTTCCATTCTTGTACTATTAATCGATTAAATTGAATTGAAAGCCGTAATTAGAATATTCTAATACAAATCCTAAATATAATAAGAAATTGGTCGATTACACTAAAAAAAAAAAATTAGAAGAATTCTTTTCGTGACTAGCTTCGATTTTCAAAGACGTTATCAAACTAGCGTAAAGACCTTACCTATTTGAAACAATTTTGAATCCAAATTGGTTTTAGCAGCCACCAAGCACGCTTTATTAAATGCAAAGCTGTTAAAGGTGTAATAGGTTTTTTAAATCCCTCAACAGTTTTTCCTTCCAATTGTATATTGACGATATTCCTTAATTTATCTGATTATTCCTTGGCCAAGAGGCTGAGCTATCGGAGTCGTATCAAGAGGGACATAATCTACTCGAACATGCGACAAATCGGCATGCTTATGAGGTGCAGCGTTGTCAATAAATACGATAGCAATGCGAATTTTCCGAGAAATTTCTTTTCTGAACAAAAAAATTATTTTCTCCCAGATTTACTTTTTTATTGTCGGCTTTTCGATAACAAACACATTCTTGTCAGTTCATTTATGCATTTAACCGCTGAATTTTGTTTGATATTTTGTTTTTTTTTTCGTAACAATTATATGACCCATTTATGAGTGTGACGCAGTTAAGCGGGATGCATTTAAAAGAAAAATATGTACACAATGTAAATGGATCAAGGAAAATGTTTCACTTTAGAATTACTTAAGCGTGAAACCTTCTTCAGCGGCATGCATTTATCCGTGAAGTACTGTATATATTATAAATCTATTATTAGATTTATTAACTTCAGAAACGAAATATTTTCACCAAAATATTTTATTTTCTGCAATTTTCATGGGAGCACGAACCTTTAGGGGTCAAATATGACAAATCAGTTTTAAAGAGAAGTGCTCTAAAACAGGGTAAAAAATGTTTGTGCTTTTAATAAGCTTTACAAATTTATATACTTGTAGACAGTAGATAGATAGATAGCTAAATAGATAGATAGATAGATAGATAGATAGATAGATAATTGTTCTTTATCTCATAATATATATTACAATAAGTATAAGTTATTATTTTTATAATGAAATGTTGAACTTACGACAATGACTTTAAGTCGTCTGTCGTCTGCTGTAGCCAGTATGAAGCTTAGAATTAATGATCATGAGCTGAGTCGATCTAGCGAAGTTCGTTTTTTGCAAGTATTTGTGTCAAAATATTATGAGTATTATTTTTGTAATTAAATATTACAAAAAATCGAAATCAACATTTTTTTTTATATAAAATGAAGATAAATTTCACCTCAAAAATTGTCGTAGTAAAAACTATTTTCGTAAATACAATTAATTTTTGGTGTCTTACCAACTACTGACTTAGTTAATATAACTAATAGACTTTTTCCTTAAAATTGTTAACAACGCGTGGGTGATATTAAATAACAAAATTGTTAATAATTAACAATTAAATTAAATAATGTGGCGGTCATGTTGTTACTATTTATACCCTCAACACTACTGAGCAGAGGGGTATATATCAGTTTGTCATTCCATTTGCAATGCATCGAAAAATTAACTTGCGACCCCACAAAGTATATATCTGTGGTTTTCTAGAATAACCGCGTATGTCATAAAATCAAAATGTTCAGGGGAGCCAAATAACGTTATATTTGAAATTATGGGCTCGATATAAAGTTTTTAGATCTTTTTATCATTATTAACAGTCCTGTAGATATGGGCAATAAATACTTTATATCAAATTTTGAATCAAAAATCTTCAGAGGAATAGATCCTAGAGAAGGAAGCAAAAAAAACAATATGTAAATAACATTTAAAGTATGTGCAGATAAAACAACTTATGTCCACAAACGTCGTTTTCTTTGAAAAAGAAAAATACCAATGCAACCACCCATATAGACATAAGCTGTTGTTGCTTGAATAATGGATTTTTTTGTTCGTCAACAAAAAGCTAACGGGACTTCGGATGAGAATATAACAACGTGTCAAGAATAATAGTGACAAAAAATAACAGAATAAAAGTTTTTATAATTGGTTATAAACTGAAAACTAATCCAAAATTATTTTGCATTTTTTTCATTAATGACAACGTATGTCGCTATGTGTCGTTTTCTGAGAAAATAATTTGTCAGCGATCAAACGTAGGTTGACATACGTCGTTAGTGCTGCAAATTAATTTAATAAACATTTAAGTTATTTAAAGAAAAAAGTCACAAATGGTCAATATTTTTTTTTTTTAAATTGAACACATGTAAAGAGCGTTAAAAATTAATATATTTGGCATCGTTAACTCAAAACTGACAAAAACAGATATTGAACTTACGACAATGACTGTAAGTCGTCTGTCGTCTGTTGTAGCCAGTATGAAGCTGAGAATTAATAATCATGAGCTTAGTCGATCTAGCGATGTCCGTTTTTTGCAAGTATTTGTGTCAAAATATTATGAGTATTATTTTTGTATTTAAATACATATTAAAAAAGTCGATTCAGAGAAAATTTTCAAAGAAATTTTCACCTCAAAAATTGTCATAGTAAAAACTATTTTCGTAAATACAATTAATTTTTGGTGCCTTACCAACTACTGACTTAGTTAATATAACTAATAGACTTTTTCCTTAAAATTGTTAACAACGCGTGGGTGATATTAAACAACAAAATTGTTAATGATCAACAATTAAATTTAAATAATGTGGCCGTCATTTGCTACTATTTAGACCCTCAACACTACTGACCATAGGGTATATATCAGTTTGTGATTGCATTTGTAACGCATAGAAAAATTAGCTTGCGACCCCATAAAGTATATATATTAGGCCGGGTCGATTTGTAGGGAGGCAAAAAAAAACGCTCAAGTGACAAAGAAAATCATATTCTAGGGATCAAAATAAGCAACTTTGCCCAAGGAACCATACCTCTAAAACGAATTCTGATGTCCCGGTAGTCACGCAGAGTCACGCATAGTCACGGAGTGATCTAAAAGTTATTTACCTCATCCGATCGATCTTTTTGAATAACATAACATAGTCAAGGCGTATGAATATTATTTATTAGCAGAGTAGAAGATACGTATACGTATGAGTGTTAATTTTAATATTAAATCAAACATAGTCAGCCCAATTCTAAACAAAAAAAGGTGATTGTTTGAAATGTTTGTATGGGGGTTCCAGGGGGTGTGCCACTGGCATGGGTGGGTCGGCCCTCCAAAGTTAGTGGAGGTCGATCATACATTTGGACTCGATTGGGGCACTCTAAATGGGTCAAAGTGAGACAGACAGACAGACAGACAGGTCAAAAGTCGGGACATCAGAATTCGTTTTAGAGGTATGGTTCCTCGGACAAAGTTTCTTATTTTGATCCCTAGAATACGATTTTCTTGTCACTTGGGCGATTTTTAAATCGACCCGCCCTAATATATGTATATCCCTTAGCCACCTAATGCTGGTCAGAGTAACCATACCGTGCTTTATTTGCCAAATATTCCCGTTATTACGCAAGCTGCGTAGTTGTCCGTCTATGTACTTTTTCTTCTCTCATCAGTGAGTTTTGTGTAATTAAGCAGTCAACAGGAGTACGAATTCAAAGATTAGAGGTAAAACTATTTTGCTTGCGGTCATTGTGACCGACGCACAGTGGCGCCATTTGAGTTTTTTCGTTGCAAAAATCATATCTTTTGAACCCAATAACATAATTTAACAGTTTAAACAGCATATGATAGATAACTTTTCAGCCTATGAAATGAGCGTTTGGAAAGGGTGCTACGGTTTGTAGGGGCCTACTTATGGGTTATCAAAATTAAAATTTGTAGAAAAATCAATTTTATGGTAACCAAAAAAAAATTATTTTTACATTTTTAGATTGTTTTTATTTTTTTTCTTTAGGGTTTTATATTTTAAATTATTACCCAACAAATTAAAAAAATTACTTCTTTTTTAAATTTATTTTTTCAATTTTCTGTAAAATATTCATCACAATTCGTAAGAGAAGGTATATCTAAAAGACTAATCATTTCTAAACTATAATTATTTTCTAACTATTCGTGACTTCACATGCCGCAGGGAAGAAATAAGTGGATCGGAAGATGCTGCCAACATGTTGAAGAGGTCCTCATTTTGCCTTACCCTTGATTCTTTGAATGTGTTCTGCAATCTATATTTTTTATAAAATTTGTTAAGAGACTCCTGTGCTTCTTCAGAAAGTTCTCCCATTGGCAAAGACTGGTACTCAATTATATCTTTGCCATGCGCCAATATTTAATGGACGGTCGGGGTCAACTTCTTCTGTGGATACATTTCTGCTAAAAGAGATGCAGTTTTCGATGCATATTCTCCATATTTTGTAGAATTGACATTTTCTTTGCAGTTTAAAACATTCGAGATCGTTCCCAATCTTTTCACGATTTGATTTTCAATTCCAGTGATTCTAGTTACTGCCTCATCTTTTTAAAAAAAAATCTCCTAGAAGTGTTTCCATCGTTTGAGTTACCGTATCCGTGCTTGGGACAGTCTACTTTTAGTCCAACTTGTTTAAAAAAAGCATCCTGTATTTGCTTCTTTCTGATCTTTTCTTTATTGACGTTTTTCATCGAAGTTTTCCTCCAATTGTGGTAGGGTATACGCCACTTTTAGCAAGAACTCCATACACCTTATCCTTGCGTGCAATGGTGACATTCCATATTCGTAATTCACCTCGTTTGTAGAATCGTTTAAATTACCAAAGTTCTTCTGACTCTTTTTGCAAATCGGGCATGACAATGTTGAGGTTGTTCCTGTCAGTTCGTTTACGACTTTTCCATCAACCATGGTCAGGTGGAACTCGTAATTACATTCAATATATTTTCCTTCTCCAATTTGCAGCTTTGTAGGCTTAATCTTGCTTATTTGCTCTTCAGTGTCCTTCACCGTGGTCCTTATGAGTTCTGCCGATTCCCTTGCAAACTGAAACATTATTGGTCGGCAATAATGCACTGATGACGGACGTGGATTTTTCCAGTGTAGGGAAACATCAGATTTTAGCCGCAAAGGAACAACAGATGCCATAAACATATTTCCGTCCGATATTGTAGCGTCATCGGAAGATATCCTTTGCTTTGTCCGGATGATCCATCGCAACCCCATTTACTGATCAATGTCAGTTTCTCAGGAAGAATTTTCACCTCATTTTCAGGAAGACTCTCCAACAACCGTTTTGCTGTATGGTCCATGATTTCCTGCAGATTGGCTTTCACAGAGACTTCCGTAAACTCCGTATGCAGTGGTCGTGAATTTATTTTGGCTTGCGTAATATGCTTGTATCCTGGTAAAACGTCAGCCCCGTGTCGCATCAAGGATGCCCGTAGTATCTCATATTTTTCTTTGGAAAGTTGTAAGTCCATAAACAAGGCCAAGGCTTCTTCGGAACCATACTTTTTAATGTGTGCGTTTGTGGGCGTGGGAATGCTTTCCTTAATCCTTTTTAGTCGCAGTGGGCTTGCATCAGCAACAGATTTTGTAATCTGCGCCCTAAGTCTTTCACTATCCTTTGCATATTTAAAAGACAGCGCGTCCGATAAATGCTTCGTGGTCAAGTCATTGGTGGCATCGGCAAGTTTCCTCTTTCTTGTGAAAATTGAACACTCCTCAATACATTTTTTTGGCCTTCCTTTTGCTCCTCTGGTTGATGTGGTGGGTTTCTCTACTGCCAATATATCCAGGATGGTGTCTTCATTAAGCCAGTCCTCGTATTTGGAGTTGAAGTTCTGAATGGTTCGATTAGATTTCACCCATTTTGCCTTAATATTTGCATATATCAGATAAAAATTATTTTTTATAATTTCGCTTCTCTCAGTATTTCCGTATAAGCTATCAAGTTCTTCTAAAGAAGCTTCCGTGAAAAACTTTGGTGTGGTTGACCTTCTAAACAGTTCAAATAATTTTAAATTGTTCAACGCCATGTTTTCAGTACTTATATTGTTTAACGCCATGGTTTCAGTACTAATCCAGGCATTATGCTTATTTTGCAATATATAGGCTTATGCTACCATGCCTAAAAATTTACCTGTTCTCTGCATACATATGGATTTAGGCTGAATTATGCAATTTTGATATTATGCTCGTGTCTAAATAAGATTTGTGCCTACCTGGAGGGACCATAAGTAATTAGTCTATGAACAAAGTTTCAGATCGATCGGATAAGAGGAAATGGGTTTTAGATCACTCCGTGACTATGCGTGACCATGTCGAAGTTAATCCTTCTTTACAGCAAGTATATCGACCAAGTTTCAGATTGATTGGATTAGGGGAAATCCGTTTTAAATCTTTCCGTGACTGTGCGTGACCATGCGTGACTGTGTATGACTAAGTCAAAGTTAATCTTTTTTCACAGAAAGTGTATGGACCAAGTTTCAGATCGATCGGATGAGGGGAAATGACATTTAGATCACTCCGTGACTGTGCGTGACTACCCCAAAATTAATCTGTAGTCACATCAAGACTATGGGCCTAGTTTCAGATCAATTGGATGAGGGGGCAGACAGACATACAGAGAGTATGAGTTAAAAGAAAGAGTTAAAAAACAGAAGTGGTGATGTTTTATAATCGCACAAAAGGGGGAGTAAACATTTTGAATTAAAAGATATGCCATTTACTTCACTTCTCGGCGAATGCAGAGATAGCCAATGGAGATTTTCCATAGAATGTTAGATGTGTCTGCTGTAAATGCATATATCGTAAGAGCAAGATGAACTAAACACAGAGAAATGTGCCTCGGTGTAATTTTATGAAGAAATTAGCTGAAGATCACGTAAAACCACGTTTACAACGCCGCACAGTGTAACGAGCCCATACATTTCTTGGCCAAAAATAGAAAGAGTGCTTGTAGAGCAATGAAAAATTTTGGAAAAAGCGTAAAAATCTGCCCACTGCCACAGTTTTAGACCTAGAGTCATGAAATTTGACGCACAACTTAGAAGGCATCCCAAAAGTAAGAAAAAAGAAAAATGATGAAGTTTCCACGCCTACGTTTTCCGCTACGCCCAGTCAAACTTGCACAATAAATCAGTTTTGCAATTTTAATGATATGCAAATTTAATGATATACTTATAAAAAATTTAAAATTTTGTATTAGATACAATATTTTATTTATTTATTTATTAGTCTATGGAAATTTTTCCTTACAGACTATAAAAGTAACATACATAATATTTGTAAACATACATATATAAATTCGATCAAACATGTTTAAAAACAATTTAAAATTAAAAAATGCAAGCTAAATACTACATATTAAATATTATTTAGATAAAGTATTATATTATATTATGTTTAAACACAATTTATAATTGAAAATGGCTAGCTAAATATTTATCACACATTATTTAGATAAAGTATTATATCCCTTTTAATCAAATCTAAACTTTTCTGAAAATCAATAATGTTATACAGTTGATTAAATTGTATACACAGCCGACGAAAAAGATCAGAGTTGGCATAATTTGTACGATAATACTTTACAATTAGGAACTGAAAATACCGTGAACAGCGCTGTGAGGTATTAATATTGATTCTGCTAAGGAGAAATTCGGAATATATATTTCCATTTATCAAGTTGAACAAAAAAGTTATATTAAGCATACTTCTTCGGCTTTTAAGCGTAAGACTGTAATTGTATATTTGGATCCCATCCAAGTCCACGAAGGCATAATATTAGAAATTGTTTTTGAACAGACTCAATTGAATTTGAATGAACGGTGTAAAAAGGATCCCAAACTACAGAACCATATTCCAAAATTGGTCTTACTAGTGTAGTAAAAAGTTGCTTTGTTGTGTAAGGATCAGAAAACTCTTTCGCCCAACGCTTGATAAAACTAAGCACACCAAATGCCTTGTTAATTGTGAATGATATATGTTTACGAAAATCCAGGCGCTTGTCCAATAAAACCCCGAGATCATTAAATGTTTCCATCATTTCCAATCGATCGTTGTTCATCAAAAACTAGCCATTAATGGGAAAAGATCTTGAAAACACCATATATTTACATTTTTTTACATTAAGGTCCATTAAGTTTATATTACACCATGCTGTGAAATCATTAATATCCAGCTGTAAACGTGATTGTTTCTCATTATTGTTGGATGAATAAAGTATTTTAACGTCATCTACATACATCAGGCATTTACCGAACTTAATAGCTGAAGGCAGATCATTAATAAATAGTGTAAATAAGAGTGGACCCAAATGACTTCCTTGAGGCACACCAGATAAAACATTAATCAATTTTGACTGAAGATTACGAAATTTTATACACTGTTTTCGGCCAGTTAAAATAGGAATATATCCATTTCAATAGCATATTACTAAAACCCATACGATCAAGCTTAAACAATAAAAGATCATGGTTAACCCTGTGGAATGCTTTACTAAAATCCGTATAAGTAGAATCAGTTTGCATTTTGTTTAAAAAAGCTTCATTAACAATCGTTGTCAGTTCAAGAAGATTGGTAACAGTTGAGCGGGATTTACGGAAACCATGTTGTTCAGGAGCTAGGATTGTAGATACTTGGTGAGACAAAGCATCAGTTATGAGTTTTTCAAATAGTTTTGGAATAGAGCTTAATTTTGCAATCACTCTATAATTTGAAATCACGGATTTACTACCAGCTTTAAATAATGGAATTATAAAGGATTTTTTCCAATAATTTGGGAAATATGCCAATTTAAGTGATTTATTATATAGAAACGTAAGGGGAATATACAGCAGGTTAGCACATCGCTTCAAAACACAATTTGAAACACCATCAGAACCAGGAGCATATGAAAAATTTAGTTTCATCAAATTATTTAAAACAGCTTGTTCTTGAATAAATGGAATATTTATAAAAGATGCATCGGGAATCAAGTATGGATACTCAGAAGTATTGTCAAAAACTGTTGAAGAGTATGTTGAAGCAAAAAAGTCAGCAAACATGTGGCATATTGAAATATCGTCAGAGGTTTCTATATTATTTAGTTTCATTTTTGTTGGAAAATCAAGTGATCTCTTTTTAGAGTTTACAAATTTATAAAATGATTTAGGATCGTTTTTTAAATTGTTTTTAATTTTAATCACATAATTATTGTAAGCAGAACGATTTGCCAAATTGTATTCCGATCTAGCATTAGAATAGTTCATGTAATTTACAGATGATCCACGTTCTTTATATCTCTGCAACATTTTGTTTTTCCTGTTTTTAAGAGCTGAGAGAAATTTCGTACTCCACGGAGGTCCAGTAGATTTCGATGGATACAATTTAGGTATCGATTTTAAAAACACTCTTCTCGCAACTGATAGAATGATGTCTAAGTCTTCATAGTGATGAGCGAAAACAACATGCCAGTTAATTTGTGATAAAGCTGAGGAAAGAACATCATAATTTGTTCTTGAAAAACAAAATATTTTATCATGAATGCGACTTTTACTGAAGGCTGTATTTGGAATGTCAAAATTAATTTGTAGAGTTGGATGATAACGATCTTCTGGTGTTGAGATAGGAAATGTTTGTGATATGCAGTAGTCGGTCGGTTCGTTCACAAAAACTAAATCCAATGACTTACCAAAAGCGTTAACGACGTTATTTATTTGAAAAAGACAATTTGAAGATAGTCCATTTATAAAATGGACAAATGAAACAATGAAACAAATGAAAAAAAAAATTGTTCCTCATTCACGCTAAAATAAATCAGAGCTCAAAAAACTACAAAAAATCACTGAAAAATCCAGGTACATTTATCCACCTTCAACATAAGGGGAAATCATAACATTTTTAATTTTTGACTTAGAGTTTTTAAACTATGGGACTAAAAGGACTACAGACCCTTATTAAAAAAAAATTAAAATGGGAGGAGGCTGCCACGCCCACTTTTATACTACACCCACTTAAATTTTATTGATTTATGGCACATACAAATTAAACGATTTGTATTATTTAGGTTGTTTCATTTTTAATACCCATACAAAAATGCCTTAAAAATATGTACTTAAAATATTAAAAAATAAAAGGAGACTTGATTATAGCTCATTTTCAGAAGAAATGAAAGCCTCAAAATCGATATGAAAAGAACTTTCACTCTCCACATCAACTTCATCAAGTAAAATATATGTTTTGATTTTCTCCTTTGATTGGCTTTGTTTTTTACACAATTTGCGATGAATTGAGATTTTTGGTTCTAAATATAATAACAAATGTTTCAAAATATCTCTATTTATGGCTTCCGTAGAGCACTTTCTTGCACTATTAAATTTTAACGGTGCTTTCCTCTCTCACTCGACTCTTCATAACTTTTTCGCGGTCTACTTTTACTTGTACTTGGTTGCTAAAGACGACATTAAGCGGAGTTACATCTTCACATGACTTAAAATCCATTATGGAAGCGCATTCAAGAAACTGACCTTTTTCCTTAGCTTTGCTTCATTTAGACCAAAAATAACTGTTTTTTTTTTAATAAATTCAACGATTAAATTAGTTTTTTTTAATCAAATGTTGTAAGTTCACTTGGCATCCAAATTCCAAAAAGGTCTTTTAGAACAACTGCTGCCACTAAAGTTAAATTAGCATAAAAAACAAATAGGCAAACATAGGCAATTTATATTTTGTTATTTTGTTGTACATACTTTCCGGTAGAATATATAAAAAAAATTGGAGATATGTTATTCAATGTTTTTTTTAAATAGGTTTTGAATATTTAATTTTTAATTTAAACTCTGTTTTTGTTTATTGTCTACTTTTAAGTAATATCATTAATCATATGTAATAAATATATAAAAAAAAAATGGGGTCAGCATCAAATATAAAAACTATATTTTAATTTGACATATAAAACATAATGATAGAACCACAACTGAACAGTACAGAGCGTCTTAAGTACAAGCGATTTTAAAGCATTTTATTAAGTTCAACATAACAAGCAACAGAAAATCAAACTTTGGATCCATGCTGTGCATAAATGGTTTAAGATTTTTAAATAATTTATTTTGATTTTTCTGAAAATGGAATATTATCTATCGAATTTCTTAAAAATACTTTAACAATTCCAATCTTCGATTTTGGCATTTTTGGCCGCACTCGCGACACTGTGCGCCGTGCATATCAGATTGGATTACACAGAGCACTTCAAGGCGCTGTTCGCCGTGTGTTGAAAATGGATCAAGCGGCCAGCAAATCGCTGAACGACAACGTTGAAAAATTTGAGAAACGTGAAACCTAATACAAAAAAAA
Source organism: Cordilura impudica (assembly GCA_963682025.1). NCBI lineage: Eukaryota > Metazoa > Arthropoda > Insecta > Diptera > Scathophagidae > Cordilura > Cordilura impudica. The sequence continues at coordinate 365,256,559 of OY821517.1, forward strand.
AGAAACGCAAAACATTCCGCATGTGTTTTGAATGCAAAAATCCAATTTGTGTTGAATGTTCCCCAAAAATGTGTATATCATGTCGCCAAAAATTGTGATTATTGCCAGGTTGCAATTTTTATACCTTTTACCACTATGTGGTTTGGGTATAATGACTTTGCGCTGCTGTTTGTAACTACCAAAAATATTTGACCTAGACCCATCTTTTATTATACCGATAGATTCAGAATCACATTCTGAGTCGATTTAGCGATGTCTGTCCGTCTTCCGTCTGTGTGTCCATGTAAACCTTATAATGAAATGAAATTTGGTATGTAAGCTTCTATTGGCCAAGACATGAACGCTATTCAAATTGCTGAAATTCGGTCCATGTTCAGACCTAGTCCCCATACAAATGACCGCTATGAAATCGACATAAATTGCCATAAGATCCAAATTATCATATAGATCTTCGTCAAATTGGGTTTGTATGTGGTTATTATATCCATTAATCAGTAGTCCAAGAATATTCCCTTTAGGACAATTCTTAGTCATAGGCCCCATACAGAGCTGCTTCCCGAACTTCACTTAAATCTATTAAAAAACCAAAAATATTGCACAGATTTTTTTCAAATTTGGTTTGTATATATTTTTTTAAAATATAAGTGACTTTACCAAATTTGGTCAGGATCGGTCCATTTTTCGACTTAGTCCCCATATAAATATAGCACCCGATATGAATTTTTTCATATCTGCAGCCAAAAAAAATTAAAAACAATTCTCCTCAAATTTGGTTTATGCTTATTTTCTATATCCAATTAGTTGGACCGAAGAGATAGGGTCTCTAAACCATGCTATAGGGCATCGTATAGTCGGTCTAGACCAACTATTATTTTCTTACTTGTTTTTTAATCGATTTTCAACAACTGAAATATTAAAAAATCTACAAAAATGTCTATAATACTTGTGTATTATAGACATACCAGTTTAACTTAAAAATAATTTTGACCATGGAAATGGCTATCGCACGGTGTAACAGTTGGATAAAATTAAAAATGCGGCTAGCCAAATTTATTATTCTTTCTGATTACATGTTAATTTATTACACTTTTTTTTTTTTGAAAAGAAGATAAAAATATATTTTTTAAAAACTTCATGTTATAATTACGTTGGTTTTAAAGATAGGGAGTAATAACGAAAAATCAACTATTCCTGGGTACGGTAAATCGACTTTTTACTAATCTATGCAAAAGTATTAAAAAGTGGGAAACTCGAAATTAACTTTTTGCGTTAAAAAAAATCGAACAGTCAAATTTCAATTTCAACTTTTCGATTTTGTCATTTGTTGCCAGAAATAAAAAAAAATATAAAATTCAACTTCTAAAGGTCGAAATTTAGTAAGTCGTTTGGCCATGATGAAAGAGAATAATTTATATAATTTAAAGAAAATTTTTGTTTTGTTATATCATGTTATAATATCCTTTGAAAATTTAAAACTTATTATCTTTGAGAATTTTTTCTAATAATATATGTGTGTTGATGACTTAAGTATGATGCATCACTTAAATTGTATAAAAGTTTTCATAGTATGAAATTTAATTGCGGAGATTATCTACTTTAGCTTGATATTCATTCATATTGACATAATTCCATAATTTTTTTTTTTTTTGTAATTTGTATATCCTTTGAAATTATGAAATGGTTTAAGGGGGGGGTCCGTAAGGTTTTGAAAGTTAAAAAAAGTCGTATTTTCATAATTCATTTTTGAAGATACGAAATAATGTTGGATTTTTTATTTCATATACACTAGGGTGGCCCTTCGTTATATGGAGGGAAAAAAGTGTTCAAACTGTCGGTCTCACCCCCTAGAAATATGCGAATAGCAAAAAAACTGAGAAATACAAAGTTTTGGGCCAATCAAAAAACGTTTAGGCGTGGCGCAAAGCGATTGAAAATTTCAAGTGTGTTTATATGGGGAAAATATGACTTTTTTTTCAGATTTTACGAAAATTTCGTTCTATAATTTAATTTTTCCGACAAGCTGTTACATAATTCGGGATCATTATTAAATTATCCTTTCAAAAGGCTATAAAACTTCAAAATCGTATGAAACCTCGCCAAGAAATAGCAAATGCCCCAGATAACTTTTGTGCCAAAAAAAACTAGGTCATGAAATTTGATAGCATTTTTTTCAACTTTGAGAAATTGATTAAATCCATCATTCTTTTTTGGTCTCTATACTTATAAGTACTCAGATATGAAGTATTGTTTTATTACCACGTTGTTAACCTATTGCGCATTGAGACCGAAAATTGTAAATTTTTTTGATAAAATTTTTAAAACTCCTTATTCAAGTTTGAAAAAATTTTCTTAAACAAAATTTAAAAACATGAGTCTATCACTTTAAGGTTTTATTAAATACATGTTGCAGATTAACTGTGTGAATTTTTAAGTAAATCGCTTTGCGCCACGACAAAACGTTTTTGATTGGCCCAAAACTTTGCATTTTTCAGTTTTTTTGCTATTTGCATATTTCTAGGGGGGAGACCGACAGTTTGAACACTTTTTTTTATTAAGGGCCACCCTAATATACACGTTATAGCATAACATTTGAAAAATCTTTAAAAAAAATTTCAATTAAAAATTTTAATAAATAAGTCCGTGACAGCGAATCTCCGGAGGCGTTGTTGTTTTGCGGTGGACATTATAACTCGTTACCGGATCATGTGAAATAAAAAAATCGAAATGCGAAGAGTTTTTTTATTATTTTTTTTTTTTTTTTGGCAGCATTTTGAAGTGAAAAACACAATTTTTGCTATAAAATTTCGGGAATTTGTTGTTAAAAATGGGAAAAGTTACCTGATGATTTAAGTGCAGATATAGTGTGTAAAATTTCAAAAGAATTGGTCACGATATACCGTATGAGGCCTGTCGCTGGAAACTCTGTATCTTCTTAAGTTTTGCTTAGATTTACTTGAAATTTTGAAACAACACTCTCGACATGTTGTACATTCAGGTAGAGATATGCAAAAAAAAAGGTTTTAAAACATTACCCCCCCTTAATGTCCTTACAATACATAATGTAGCCGTTTGGCAAAAAAGCTTTTTGGTAAATAAAACAAAATACGTTAAGTAATATAGCCATTTTGCTCACTGGGACTCTTTGGGTACACACTGTTTTGTGTTTTCTTTCCGCGACTGTCTAGACTTGCACACTTTTTATTGGAAAAAAAAATTGGAAAAAAAATTTTAATTAATTTTAGTTTAAAAAATTACATATTTAATTAATATTAATAACATAAATGAATAAAAATATATAAAAAAAAAAAGTGAAAAAACACAAAGTAGCCATTTGGCAAAAAAATCTTTTTTTTTAATAATCTGTTATCCGATTTTAGATAAAAGAGTTACGCTGATTTTAAATCTGGTAACCAGCTCTAAAATGGGTTGAAATTTGTTACATACATATTAGGGCGGGTCAATTTGTAGGGAGGCAAAAAATCGCTCAAGTGACAAGGAAAATCATATTCTAGGGATCAAAATAAGAAGCTTTGCCCAAGGAACCAGACCTCTAAAACGAATTCTGATGTCCCGACTTTTGACCTGTCTGTCTGTCAGTCTGTCTGCCATGGGGCAACCCCATTCTCCCTGATTTAATTGATCTGAAACTTGGCCGATAGTTTTGTTGTGACTGCAGATTAATTTTGGGGTAGTCACGCAGAGTCACGCATAGTCACGGAGTGATCTAAAAGGTATTTACCCTCATCCGATCGATCTTTTTGAATATCATAACATAGTCAAGGCGTATGATTATTATTTATTAGAAGAGTAGAAGATACGTATACGTATGATTGTTAATTTTAATATTAAATCGAACATAGTCAGCCCAATTCCAAACAAAAAATGGTGAGTTTTTAAAATGTTTGTATGGGGAACCCCCAAGAGGGTTCCAGGGGGTATGCCACTGGCATGGGTGGGTGGGCCATCCAAAGTTAGTGGGGGTCGATCTTACATTTGGACTCGATCGGGGCGCTCTAAATGGGTCAAAGTGAGACAGACAGACAGACAGGTCAAAAGTCGGGACATCAGAATTTGTTTTAGAGGTATGGTTCCTCGGGCAAAGTTTCTTATTTTGATCCCTAGAATACGATTTTCCTTGTCACTTGAGCGATTTTTAAATCGACCCGCCCTAGTAATATAATAACTAAGGGAGGCTCTGTAATCCGTCTTGGTAATTCTAGTTTAGCAAATGCTTGTAACTACCAAAAATATTTGACCTAGACCCACCTTTTATTATACCGAACGACTCATAATCACTTTCTGAGTCGATTAAGCGATGTCTGTCCGTCCGTCCGTCTGTTCGTCTGTCCGCCTTTGTGTCCATGTAAAGCTTGTAATCAAATTACAGGTCGACACTGTGAACATATTTTGATGAAATTTGGTATATAAGCATCTGTTGGCCATGGCACGAACGCTATTGAAATTGGTGAAAATCGGTTCATGTTAAGATCTAGTCCCCTACAAATGACACCTACGAAATCGATTTAAATTGCCATATGATCCAAATTATCATATAGATCTCGGTCAAATTGGGTTTGTGTGTGTTTATTACACCCATTAATCAGTTAATAAACCCTATAGGACGATTCTTAGTAATTTTTTCTAAAATTATTTTATTTGTGAGTTGGTTCAAACAGATATCAGATTAATTAATTTCTGTGTCTAGATTATTTGATTATAAAAGTCATATTTATTGTTCAAAACATTTCCGTATTTGGGGTGGGGGAATATAAAAATATTTTTAAATAATTCGTAATTTGGGTTAAACAAAATAAATATGGGGCTCGATTAATAAGTTTGGCCAATGGCGCCACAAAAGGTCTGGCTGCCGCTGACTTTTCAATATATATGTAATTTTGTAGTCATTTCAAGACTTTTTTCTAAATTTTCAAGTCGTTATATTTCGCAAATTACACCTTTTCCAATTGTATTTCAGAAGTATCAATTGATTTTCAGAAATAATCAATTCTATTTCAGAAAAGATCAAATGTTTTTCAGAAAATATCAAATGTATTTCAGAAATTGTCAAATGTACTTCAGAAAGTATGAAATGAATTTCAAAAAACATCAAATGTATTTCAAAAACATCAAATTTATTTCAGAAATTATTAAATGTATTTCAGAAAATATCGAATGTATTTCAGAAAATATCAAATGTATTTCAGAAATTATCAAATGTACTTCAGAAATTATGAAATGAATTTCTAAAAAACATCAAGTGTATTTTAGAAATCATCAAATGTATTTCAGAAAATATCAAATGTATTTCAGAAAATATCAAATGTATGTCAGAAATTATGAAATGTATTTCAGAAAATATCGAATGTAATTCAGAAAACATCAAATGTATTTCAAAAACATCAAATGTATTTCAGAAAATATCAAATGTATTTCAAAAAATATCAAATGTATTTCAGAAATTATCAAATGTACTTCAGAAATTATGAAATGAATTTCAAAAAACATCAAATGTATTTTAGAAAACATCAAATTTATTTCAGAAATTATTAAATGTATTTCAGAAAATATCGAATGTATTTCAGAAAATATCAAATGTATTTCAGAAATTATCAAATGTACTTCAGAAATTATGAAATGAATTTCTAAAAAACATCAAGTGTATTTTAGAAATCATCAAATGTATTTCAGAAAATATCAAATGTATTTCAGAAAATATCAAATGTATGTCAGAAATTATGAAATGTATTTCAGAAAATATCGAACGTAATTCAGAAAACATCAAATGTATTTCAGAAAACATCAAATGTATTTCAGAAAACATCAATGGTATTTCAGAATACTTCAAATGTATTTTAGAAATTATCAAATGTATTTCAGAAAATATCAATACCGAAAAGTTAATATTGTTTCTATTACTGATTTGCAGCCACAGGATATGTTTTATACTTTCTGAAATACACATGATAATTTCTGAAATACATTTGATGTTTTCTGAAATACATTTGATAATTTCTCAAATATAATTGATACTTTCTGAAAATAAATTGATATTTTCATAAATACAATTGAAAAAGTTGTGGAGGGTATATTGAGTTATAATTTTGCATTAATGTTAGTTATGTCTGGACAACATTTGCGCCAAATTTCATAAAATTCGGAACGGATAAGGGAAGTCATTTGGTTGATCAACTGGTTGACACAACAAAATCTGTAAAACTCTAAAAATTGTGGTTAATGAGTGAAAGCGGATAAGATCATGAGACATAGAGTCCAATATTCCAGATATATGATCCTGGCATTACCTTACTTTCGTTATATCTGTGGTCACAAGCATTAACTGCCTAAGTCGAAAATCATGCTTTCGAGAAAAATAACTTTTTGTATAAATCTAATGCGTCTTCATTACGATTTAGGTCAGTATATTTTTATTAATATCTTTTTAATAAATAGTGTTAGAGAAATGGGAATTTCAAGTAAATATAAAGCGTTTTTAGTAGAGTATGATAGCATACATAACTCAAATCATTCTTAAGTCGACTTAGGCGGTTATCGCTTGTGACCACAGATATATTGAAAAAATAACCTTATTGTTTTACTTTTCATTTATTTTTATATGTTTTTATTGTATAGAAAAACATTTATTGAAAAACAAACAGTAATACCGGACTTGAGAAATGAAATATTTGCACACCGTATCATAAATATTCAAATAAGTTTAAAGCTCAGATATTGGCAGGTCCCAGAAACAGTCAACCAACCAAATATTTTTGAAATTAATCCAACTTTATTTTTCTTAATGGAACATTAGACTAGATATATGTATCTATAATATTAATAGGCAACGCGATTTCTTGTGACAGATGTAAGTTTCACAGTTTTACCCCGTTTTTGACAAAAAATTTATCATTTGAAAGGTATTTCTTTTTAGCTGTTACCCAGATTTACAGATTTTCATCGTCTGGAACATTTTTTGGAGTTATGATCGTTTAAAGTTGCTACTAACACATACATAAAATTGTACAATGCTTTATTAAATTTGTTAATGTGTTTGTGTTAATGTGTTGAGTTTGGTTTCTTAATTTAAAATGAGTTGAATTGTGAAGCATACCTTTAGGGTCTTTATTAAATAAAAAAATAAAATTTCCTAAAATTTGCACTCGAATTTCGAGTACTGGAATCTGCTAGTTTTTATAAATATAAAAAAGTGTATTTCGATGATCATTAATAAAACAATTATTACCAAATGTATTCTATCTCAGATCCCTTAATGTTATACAAATGATTAACATTTTTTAGGTGTTCAAACCATATTTTTAAACTCTTTCTTTTAACTCATACTCTCTGTCCGTTTGTCTGTCTGTCTTTATCCAATTGGCCAATAGTCTTGTTGGGACTACAAATAAATTTTGGGGTAGTCACGCACAGCCCCGCATAGTTACGCACAGTCACGGAGTGATCTAAATGTCATTTCCCCTCAGCCGATCGATCTGAAACATGGTGCACACACTTGCTGTGAAAAAATATTAACTTTGACTTAGTCACACACAGTCTCACACGGTCACGCACAGTCACGGAGAAATTTAAAACGGATTTCCCCTCATCAAATCAATCTCAAACTTGATCGATATACTTGCTGTAAAGAAGGATTAACTTCGACATAGTCACGCACAGTCACGCATGGTCACGCACAGCCACGGAGTGATTTAAAGCCCATTTCCCCTTATCCGATCAATCTGAACCTTGATCGATAGACTTGCTGTGAGGAAAGATTAACTTTGACATAGTCACGCACAGTCACGCATAGTCACGCACAGTCTCGCACAGTCACGGAGAGATTAAAACCTCACTTCCCCTCATCCGATCGATCTGAAACTTTGTCCATAGACTTTTTGTGGCCAAAGATTAACTTTAAAATAGTCACGCAAATTCACTTAGAGATTCAAAACTCATATGGATAAGGAAAAAAAAAAGTTTTAATAAAAACTTTGTTTTTATGGGTTAGATTATTATTCATTAATTTTCTTCAATTTTAGTAAAATAAATTTTTTTTAATAAATAAATATTATGCTCATTGATTCCTTAAGTTAATTATTAAGAACCTAAAAAAATCCTATTTCAAAGTTATTTATATTTTCAATTAAAAACAGTCAATTTAAAAACCAGTTTATTTTGAGTAGTATACCGTAATTTTAAGAAAGAAATTGAATGGAAACTTTTTGCAACTGTTCACGGAAGGACGAAATTAGAGCTGGTGTGAAGAGAAAAATTTGTAAGAAATTTTATACTTAATAACGCATACGTCTTTTTTAAATTGCAAAAAATGCATTTATATTTTATATGTAAGCAGTAGATATAAAAACTACAACTGGTTTTCTTCCGGAGATATGGGCTAACATAAAAAGCATTCCCGGAATTAAAAGCAACTACTGTTTTTCATAATTTAATGAAAATGTCCTTGAATTATCAGACTCGTCAAAACATAAAATTCATTTCTAAACATAAAATTTGTATTGAGAAATTCTATTAAAAAATAATATGAATTGTTTTGCTAAAATAAATACAATCGTGTTTGTTTATAAACTACCACAAAAAATGTAACGAGTTTCGCGTAGCGTGCGTCACGGATTCACGGCTTGTGATAAAAAACGACAAAATTTTTTCCCATCTCTCTTTTAGGTATTAAATTTTGTGTGCCTATTATGCAAAATTCGCGTAATATTTCTAAAACACACTACAACTTTCAAAGTTACTTCCGGTTTTTGTAGCGTGCGTCACAAAACTTTGTGATCAATTATTTCGCAACAAATTCCTGTTAAAATATTGTGTCTTATGCCATTCAAAAGTACACTTAATCATATATATATCTTATACCATTTTGTGAAATGTTTGTTTTGATAAGTACGGTGATTGTTATACCCTCCACACCATTATATCATTTTGTTAATCCATTAGTAACTCATCGAAATAAATTCCAGATACCCCATAAACCACTAAAAATATTTATACGTAACAGAACATGTTCATATTGATATGTATCAGCGATGCATACATATCTTTGTTTGCTTGTTGATTTTCTTGTTTTTTTTACATGCGAACAAAAATGTGTATTCATCGTTGATAAACAAACAAACAAACAAACAAACAAAGCTGTAATTTTACGTATTTATAGTTATGCGCATTTAATAATTACTTTCAATTAAAAAAGCATGAAAATTTCTAAATTTTTTGTTAATTATTTTATTATTTTTAACAATCATTGTAAAAAATCTAGCAATTATAATTTGAAATCTAGCCTATTTTTTACTTAGCAATGACAGCCTTCGGCATAGCCTAAGCACTCTTAATTGTTTAAATTTGATTTATATGGCATAAAGTAATACACTAATACCTCGATTTGCATCGTTTCGTTTTGCGTTTTTGCACAGTTGCGTCGTTTTTTTTATTATTATTCGGGGAATCACTTTTAATATCAAAGTATATGTAATGAAATTTTTGGGAATTTTTTTGTTTTCTGAAACATACTTGCGATTCTTGTAAAAATCATACATTTTGGATTTTCGAGGAATTATGGTTATTCAATAAACTTTCCATTGTTAGTTGATTGCTCGATTTTTCAATGGCAGGTTTTTTCGACTATAAATTTTTAGGTGAGTAAATAGAAACTGCAACATTTAAAAGGCTGTAAATTATTCGGGGAATCACATTAAATTTCAAAGTAGGTATGTATAATGTTATATTTAAATTAAATTTTTTTTCTCATTTCTGAAACGTAGCAGCGATTTTTGTGAAGATAATATTTTTGGAATTTCGGGAAATCACGCTTTTAGGTAAGTAAAAAGAAACTTAACTACTTAAAGATTGTAAACCTTCTTTATTTATTTTTAAACTTTTTGACCATAATAATTCTGAGTACGAAAAGCAGTGATAAAGGAGACAATGCTGTGATAAAGGAGACAATGCTGTGGATATAGCAAAGTCCCTTGATCTGGCTGCAACAACCGTCAGAACTATTCAAGCTCGAGATAGAGATAACATAAAAGCGGCTGCCAAATCTGTAACATCTTTAGATGCCAAGACGATGACTCGTGCAAGAAGTGGCTTTATGATTAAAATGGAGTCCTGCCTTTTTATCTGGATTCAAAATCAGGTTGCACAGAAAATTTCTTTAAACAAAATGGTAATCCAGGCAAAAGCAAAAAGCTCAGTTGAAGGTATTAAACAAAAATCTATGTCTAGCGACGGTCCAAGAAGATGGACAAAGAAGAAAATTTTGAAGCTAGTCACGGCTGGCTTGAGAGGCTTTTGTACTCACGCAAATCTAGACAGCATTTCTTTCAAAGGTGAAACAGCCCGCGCTGACATTGTCGCTGCGGACCGTTTCCCAACAGAGTTAAAAGCGATAGTTCACGATGGTGGTTATACACCGAAAGAAGTTTTTAATGGGGATGAAACTAGCCTGTTTGGGAAATGTCTACCCAAAAAAAAAAAACTTTCATGTCGAAAACCGAAAAATCTGCTCCACGATTTAAAGCAAGTAAAGATAGATGGACTCTCCTTCTAGGTGGCAATGCAAACGGTGACTTTAAGTTTAAGCCGTTACTTATTTACCGATTAGAAAATCCTAGAGCTGTGAAGGGCTGTTCAAAAGATCGGCTTTCTGTCTATTAGCAAGCCAAAAAAAAAAGCGTGGATGACGGTATTATTATTTAAAAACTGGGTTTCATCTTGTGCTATTCCAGAAATTAAAGCTTATTGCAATAAAGAGAACTTAGACTTCAAGGCTTTGGTTTTAGTTTATAATGCTCCTGGTCACCCAGTTTATATTGATCATTTATCAGAAAATGTTAAATTTGTGTTATTACCACCGAACACCACATCAGTGATACAGCCAATGAATCAGGGTGTAATATCGGATTTTGAAAACTATTATCTCCGAAAAATATTTAAGCTGCTTCTAAGTGAAACTAATGAACGCGATAAACCAACAACGCAAGAATTTTGGAAAACATTTAATAGTTTGAAGTAATAGAAACTATTTCACCTCTTGCATGAATGGTGTTTGGCGCAAGAAAAAAGGTGAAAGTTCCATTTTGGAAGTTGATTATGATGAAACAGCTACTGTTTATCAAGAAATCGCTAACTTAGCCAGAGAGTCAAATTTTGAATGGGTGGATGAGACTGGCATATATGAGTTGCTAACTTCACATATTCGAGAAATATCTAACGATGAATTAATTCAACAATTCAAGACAGTTCCATAGAAATCTCTCAGCGTAAAAACCTAACTTCTCAACAACTCTCGAAAGCCATGAGTTTAATTGATGAAGCCATAGAAATTTTTTTCAAAAAATGACCGTGGCAGCGAAAGAAGCTCAAAAGTATTTTGTGCGGTAGCAACTGATATCAATTGTTACAAGGAGCTTTACCTAGAAATAAAGCAAAAAGCAGTTCAGCAAACTTTGGACATTTTTTTTTGTAAAAGAGATTCCAATGACCATATGCAGCTCATCTACAGAGTCCGAATAATTTTTTACTAATTATTTATTTATTTTTTTTTTTAATTTTTATTTTTTTAATTGAATTTTCATTTTTGTTATTAAAATTTTCCTCTTTTTTTTTATTTAAGAACTTTGATATTTATATGGTTTCTTATAGAAAATCGTAATTCACTTTGCGTCGTTTAATTTTGCGTTGCGTAATTTTGGAACGTATCCACGACGCAAGGCGAGGTCTTAGTGTATTCGTAAAATGGACATTTTATGAGAATGTTAGCAGTCGCAAAAGTAACAGACTTAGAATTCTAACTGTTAACGTTTTCGTTTATGTACATTAACAGAACAATACCAACAATCATGGAATAAAGCCATTAATCAAAAAATAAGACTATTTGTTAACATGACATTTTATTAAGAATACCTCAGACCAACAAAATTAACAATTGAATGTATTGTGAAATTTGTTATTATCTAATTTCTTATTACTTTCAATGCTTTTATAGTGTCATATTCTCTTGTCTAAAATAATAAACAACAATTTGGAAACCAAAAGCAAAAACCAAACAACAAATGTAGATAATTTCAGTGCTAGTTGTGTTTTGTTTTTTCTAAAATTTTTTTAATTTTTAATAAAAATTCCGTCAATATGTTTTCTATTGAAGGTTAAGATATTTTCTGATGTCTCTTGACATTTGAACTTACTGTTTAACTTTTCTACCAAAGTGCTGGTCATATTCTAAATCAAATATTTATTAAAATTATTGTATAATCGTAATTTAAGGTTATACATACAATCTTTTCACTATATGTTCATAACATTCAATTTGAAGGATTGAATTATAAAAAAAGGTATAAAGAGCACTTTTGGATTTTAAAACGTGATTTGTTACAAAATATTTTTATTGAAACACCCAATCGTTTACAAAGTGTGTTGGCGTGGATTGTGGGAGTTTTATAAGTTTAATATAATAAATAAATAATACATTCTTAATATGAAATCATCGTCGAAAAATGATTGATTAAAGTTTTAACTAAAAAAAAGATATAATTTTTCCAACAGATGGGAGTTTTTATGAACTGAAATGTTGTCACAATAAATTTAATGTGAATGCAAGAAACACTTTATTAATTTTAAATAAATTTAATGGGGAATCAAAGATAAAGTTTACTATTGCAATATAATTAAAAAATTATACTTGATAAAGTTGATAAAATCAATATACAGTAGAGAACGGTTATAACCAACTCAAGTACATTTTTAATGAAATAAAAAGGAAAACCGAAGCAAATATATATCAACGGCCCACAGTGTGCTATTTTCAACCCGTATCGTAATTTAAGACAATTTTGTTTTCGTCTGTATACATTCTAACTGAGATAAAAATTAAATTTTTTGAATCTAAGTGGCAGCGTTATTGAATAACGGAAACGAAAAAGAAACATGTTCAATTGTGTTTAGAACACAAAAAATAACACGGTGTCACAGTGAAAATATACTTTTAAAATGACCCAGTGCTGGTTGTACTTAACCTGGGGCCTATTTCACTAAACTACAATTCTACAAGTTTACAAGTTACAATCACAAGTCTAATTCTTACAAATGCTGATGAATTGTGTTTCATTCAAATTTTCACAACACTTTTTGCACTTGTAAACTACAATTTCTACAATTACAAGTTCTTGTATATATGTATTGTGATATTAATTTCACAAATTTTATTTATTACTCAAAATGCTAAAATATCCTATAAAAACGCAATATAACACATTTTAATAATATTTCATAATAGGAGCCAACTTTTTTTGCAGATCTTATTTTTTAAACCCAATCTATCGGAAAAAGTGCGAGGAGCGATAAAAATACATACTTTTGCAATTATGGGTACTGTAATGTACATATATCAATAATTTGTTTTGATTGTTATCACACCACTAATCAATCAAAACATATGTAGTTTGTTTTTAAAGTTGTTTGCCACTTGTGTTAAAAAAGTTGAAAATTATTGTTTTTATTTTTTATTAAAAAATTGTTAAGAATCAAATTTGAATTCAATTTGTCATTCACTTGTAACTTGTAAAATTTTTTCTGAGGGTCTCCGTGATTTTTATTTTTTTTAGATTTTTACCCCCCTGAGGGTCTCCGTCGACCTTAAGCCTTTTTCTACAATTCTACAAGTGTACAAGTGCAAATTTATGCCGTTTTCTTTTCTGACAAAAAATGTCGCCCTTTTTTTGCCCTCTATTGGAAAAGTGTATTTTTTTATATATTCTGAATTAAGAGCAACCTTGTACTATATATCAATCGAAAGGTCTCAAAGTGCTGTGTTCACAAATACAAAAAAAATTTGATTATTATCCTCCTGGAAGTCATAGGGTGAAAATATTCAAAAAAGGGGAATAATGGGGAAATATTCTCCCACTATGACCTGAAAGAAGTCAATGGCTCGAATTTTTTGTGATTTATGAGGGCTCGACTTTGAGACCTTTCGATTGATATATAAGATAAGGTTGCTCTGAATTCAGAATATATAAAAAAATACACTTTTCGAAAAAAGGGCAAAAAAAGGGCGACATTTTTTGTCAGAAAAGAAAATGGCATTAGTTTAGTGAAACAACACCACTTGTCGAGGTATGTGTTGTAGACTTGTGACTTGTACAATTCACTTGTAGCCACAAACTTGTAATTGTATTTTTATGAAACACAATTATTCACAAGTTCACAATTTTACAGACAAAAACGCTTGTAATTGTGAACTTGTAGTTTAGTGAAATAGGCCCCTGACATAGTAAATCAATTTTTAATTTTCAGAATTTTTAATAACTGAAAATTTATGTAAATCAGTTTTGAATAGCTTTATTTTATAATACTTTATTTGAAATCCTAAAAGTTCAAAGAAAAGTCCATATCTCGTATACTATTTCTTAGTTATAATGCAAAATATTGATGCCCCACAGTTGTCAAGAGTCCACATAAAAAATCATGTGAGTCCGGTTACAGGGGAGATGTGTAAACATCAAACAGAAAGCGTCATCTATGTATCACTTATAGCAAACAACTGCAGGGGCTCTGCTAATATAAAAATATTTATTATTATTTTTTATTTTAACTAGTTAATTTAAAATTTTTCGTTTTTCATTTTTTATTTTTCAGTTTTTAATTTTTAATTTTTAATTTTTAATTTTTAATTTTTAATTTTTAATTTTTAATTTTTAATTTTTAATTTTTAATTTTTAATTTTTAATTTTTAATTTTTAATTTTTAATTTTTAATTTTTAATTTTTAATTTTTAATTTTTAATTTTTAATTTTTAATTTTTAATTTTTAATTTTTAATTTTTAATTTTTAATTTTTAATTTTTAATTTTTAATTTTTAATTTTTAATTTTTAATTTTTAATTTTTAATTTTTAATTTTTAATTTTTAATTTTTAATTTTTAATTTTTAATTTTTAATTTTTAATTTTTAATTTTTAATTTTTAATTTTTAATTTTTAATTTTTAATTTTTAATTTTTAATTTTTAATTTTTAATTTTTAATTTTTAATTTTTAATTTTTAATTTTTAATTTTTAATTTTTAATTTTTAATTTTTAATTTTTAATTTTTAATTTTTAATTTTTAATTTTTAATTTTTAATTTTTACTTTTTAATTTTAAATTTTTAATTTTTAATTTTTATTTTTTAATTTTTAATTTTTAATTTTTAATTTTTAATTTTTAATTTTTAATTTTTAATTTTTAATTTTTAATTTTTAATTTTTAATTTTTAATTTTTAATTTTTAATTTTTAATTTTTAATTTTTAATTTTTAATTTTTAATTTTTAATTTTTAATTTTTAATTTTTAATTTTTAATTTTTAATTTTTAATTTTTAATTTTTAATTTTTAATTTTTAATTTTTAATTTTTAATTTTTAATTTTTAATTTTTAATTTTTAATTTTTAATTTTTAATTTTTAATTTTTAATTTTTAATTTTTAATTTTTAATTTTTAATTTTTAATTTTTAATTTTTAATTTTTAATTTTTAATTTTTAATTTTTAATTTTTAATTTTTAATTTTTAATTTTTAATTTTTAATTTTTAATTTTTAATTTTTAATTTTTAATTTTTAATTTTTAATTTTTAATTTTTAATTTTTAATTTTTAATTTTTAATTTTTAATTTTTAATTTTTAATTTTTAATTTTTAATTTTTAATTTTTAATTTTTAATTTTTAATTTTTAATTTTTAATTTTTAATTTTTAATTTTTAATTTTTAATTTTTAATTTTTAATTTTTAATTTTTAATTTTTAATTTTTAATTTTTAATTTTTAATTTTTAATTTTTAATTTTTAATTTTTAATTTTTAATTTTTAATTTTTAATTTTTAATTTTTAATTTTTAATTTTTAATTTTTAATTTTTAATTTTTAATTTTTAATTTTTAATTTTTAATTTTTAATTTTTAATTTTTAATTTTTAATTTTTAATTTTTAATTTTTAATTTTTAATTTTTAATTTTTAATTTTTAATTTTTAATTTTTAATTTTTAATTTTTAATTTTTAATTTTTAATTTTTAATTTTTAATTTTTAATTTTTAATTTTTAATTTTTAATTTTTAATTTTTAATTTTTAATTTTTAATTTTTAATTTTTAATTTTTAATTTTTAATTTTTAATTTTTAATTTTTAATTTTTAATTTTTAATTTTTAATTTTTAATTTTTAATTTTTAATTTTTAATTTTTAATTTTTAATTTTTAATTTTTAATTTTTAATTTTTAATTTTTAATTTTTAATTTTTAATTTTTAATTTTTAATTTTTAATTTTTAATTTTTAATTTTTAATTTTTAATTTTTAATTTTTAATTTTTAATTTTTAATTTTTAATTTTTAATTTTTAATTTTTAATTTTTAATTTTTAATTTTTAATTTTTAATTTTTAATTTTTAATTTTTAATTTTTAATTTTTAATTTTTAATTTTTAATTTTTAATTTTTAATTTTTAATTTTTAATTTTTAATTTTTAATTTTTAATTTTTAATTTTTAATTTTTAATTTTTAATTTTTAATTTTTAATTTTTAATTTTTAATTTTTAATTTTTAATTTTTAATTTTTAATTTTTAATTTTTAATTTTTAATTTTTAGTTTTTAATTTTTAATTTTTAATTTTTAATTTTTAATTTTTAATTTTTAATTTTTCATTTTTAATTTTTAATTTTTAATTGTTAATTTTTAATTTTTAATTTTTAATTTTTATCTCATTTTATCTCCAAAACCTTCCAAATGAAATCGTGCCTTCATTTTATCTCCAAACACTTCCTAATATTTTCACCAATACAGTCGCATTTCACACCGTTGTCTTACTCTGTTTTTGTGATTGTATTGTGATTTTTATTTTTGTTAGATTTTTACCCCCCTGAGCGTAAGATGTTCACACATCAAAAATTAGAAATTTGCGTCCAGCTGCGGCACCTATACATGAAGTTGTGAAAAACTGTAATGACTTCAAATATATCAAGAAACTAAATAATTGAAATTTGGTCGTCTTTTAATATGTATGAACAAATTGAAAGCATTCTTAATGACAGCGATACAAAGATTTAAGAAAAGAATGAATAAAGTCCACTGAGATAAATCTCGTTTCCTCAGTGCAAATAAAGAAGAGCTTGGAGTAAAAAAAAACACTTTTCTGTATTTATTTGCAATAAAAAATAGCCACTTATTATTGATAGAAGAAAAGACTATGTACATTATGGCAGAACCATGTAAAATCATCAACGTAATATTGTCGTCCTATTCAATTTGTTTTTACAAAGGAAAAGCCTGAAACAATTAACAAGGAACTAGACTAAAAAAGTGAAATAGTGACAATACTACTACCTACAGAAATTATTATAACTGATATTAATTTGAAAGTTAAGAAAACATTAATTTTATGTATGGTGGATGGAAAAGTATACAATGCTTTATATACTTATACATCATCCCAAACATGCTGCATATGTGGTGCAACAGTTTTAAAGAAAATGTAATTTATCATAACTTACTTTCCTTTGGCATTTCCATTTTATATTTCTACATTCGATGTCAGACGAAGTATTATCAGTTCTTAGTATTCCCCATTTAGATGAATAGAATGATGAAAATCAATCAATTTATTCTTCCATTGATGAATAGAACTGTAAGAAAATCTTTGATATCCATATTATATCAAAATTAATGTAACTTCTAAAGTATTTTTAGTGAAGGGAAAACTTCGATACTCTCTGAATTATATACACGTTAATTTTTAATTTTCCTATTTAAATAATTAAAATATCTAACTAATGGTACCAAGTATTTTTATTTCCCATATCATAACAAAGCTCTTTAATATTGTTGAAAAATTTATATGAATTTTTTATTTCAGTATTGATTATTAGTAGTGATACTAAATCGTGTGTGAAATTTAAAAACTTTAACGTATGACATAGAATTAAATTGATCTAGTTACGCAAAATATCACACTGTGCGTCCTTAGAAGTATAAATATCTTGAAGAATAAGTTATATATATTGTATATAAGTCACTTAACTTAGTAGTTGTAGTTGTTATTTATTTTAAACTCTGGTTTTTATTATTTCACTTTCACTAAAAGTCCAAAAAAATTATTATAAATGTTTGTTGAGTTTTTTTTCTTTCCAAAAAAGGATAAGCTATTTTTAAACTATTTCTGACAGATTATTTTTTACCGGTTTTCAAAGTTCTTCTTCTTCTTTGAATTTATTGTTGTTTTCAAGATTGAAACAACAGTCTTTAGCTCCCATTAGAATTATTTGGATCAGCTACAAATTCTGTTCTTTAAAATGGGATAGGGAAAACAAACAACTAATCTTTGTAACCTAAACCGAAGCTCTTTTCTATGAATTGATATAGTCGAGAATTGTAGTGACCGGTTGCTTGTCATTCAACTCGACAACAGCTAATATATTTTGTAAATTTACTTTTATATAGTTCAGCCTAAATTCTTAATGAACGTTATCGTAATAAATGTTATCGACTGTTATTGGATAAAATATCCATTGAAAATGTAAATACTTTACAAGATAGCAGATTAATGAGCGCTTCAAGCGAGGTAAAAAATGATTGAAGTGTTTTTTTTTCTAATTATTCTCTATACAATATATTTATCTAGTTGTGAGTTAATTAAAACTAATCCATAGAATAATATTTTTGTTTGTCTGTATTCATTTTACTCGTTTCTGACCCCCATTCAACGAGGTCAAGCAGAGAGATTTAAAATTTTACCATTGCTGTGTTTCAGCCATTTTTACGCTAATATAAAAAAGTTTAAAGGCCAACTAAATTTTGGAACTAAATTTGTTTATTGGCTCTTAAATATGTATTTCTTTATTTAGTATTATGACTACACTATAAATTTTCCTTTCAATTATAATTTTAAATAATTTCTGGGCAAAAAACATTTCCGTTTTACTACTCCTGTAGCAACTAATAACGCTGTGCTTATAAAAACAGATATTAAAAAAGCAGGAGGTAATTGAGTAAATATTATTATGTTTTATTTTATGTACATAATTACATATACATGCACATACCATATAGATGCCTAACACTCAGCCATTTTATACTTTTCATTTATGTACACAGGGTTGCCAAAACAAGAAAAATTAAATTAAAAATAGAATTCAGATAAATATATTAACGTATCTTTTTAGATAATTGAAAAATTTCTGTGAATATGCAATATTATTAAAGAGTCATGAGAATTTAAGAGTTTGATAATTAATAAATGTACATTGTCCGTATACAGAATCATATTATTGTTAATTGTTATCGTGTTTTTTCTTTCAAATGTCTTTTACATTACAACAATTTATCTTTTATATTAATAGAAATTACACTGTGGATCATTTTCGGGGTTATTGCCTGGGGGTGGTGGTAAATTCCAAGGGTTTGGCGTTCTCAGAGCAAACTTTATTAATGACCTTTTATATTTTTTCCTTATCTTGATGTATGTGTGCTTAGGTTTTCAGCTACAAAACAAGAACCATTGATGATTACTTATTTAATTATTCAGCAAAATTGTAGCTAAGACTTAAATAAATAATTTTTAATAATGTAAATAATTTTTAATAATATATACAATATTTTCCTTCACTCAAACCTCTACAACTAGAGTTCTAATTAACGTAGGCTGTTGACATTAAGCTATTTCTTTTGATCAAGCTCTTTCTTTTGAGCTATTAACTGCTTAAATTCGTTGGGTTTGAGGAAAGTTATGCGTGGAAAAATCTTGAAAAAAGTATAACTTGAGTAAGGTGGGAGTTGAGTAAATTCCAATGCTTGATGACATATCTGTGTCTCAATACCTTTCATTTAAAAAAAATGAAGGAAATCGGCCGGATAGAACGGCCAGACGGACTGACTTTAGTTTTCATAAATTCTTTTAATATATAAGAAGAATAAAAAAATACTTGTATGTTTGATCATATTAAAAAATTTATAAAAAAGAAAAAATAATACTATTTTTTGAAGAGTTCAATCGATAATATTATTCCAAAATGATTTGCTGGAGCTATTTGCTGAAGAATGAAATGAAAAATCGTCAATGGTTCTTGAGTTATAGTCTGAGAACGCCAAAACGCTTGGAGGTTTTACTATACTGACCTAGTACTTTCATCCTGACTTGAAATTGCTCACCCCCCCAGAATGGTTGTTGTACAGTGTTATATATATATATATATATATATATTTAAATAAATAAACAAAAAAAATAAATAAAAAATAATAAATAGTAAATAATAAATATTAAATAATCAATAAGAAATAATAAATAATAAATAATACATAATAAATAATAAATAATAAATAATAAATAATAAATAATAAATAATAAATAATAAATAATAAATAATAAATAATAAATGATAAATAATAAATAATAAATAATAAATAATAAATAATAAATAATAAATAATAAATAATAAATAATAAATAATAAATAATAAATAATAAATAATAAATAATAAATAATAAATAATAAATAATAAATAATAAATAATAAATAATAAATAATAAATAATAAATAATAAATAATAAATAATAAATAATAAATAATAAATAATAAATAATAAATAATAAATAATAAATAATAAATAATAAATAATAAATAATAAATAATAAATAATAAATAATAAATAATAAATAATAAATAATAAATAATAAATAATAAATAATAAATAATAAATAATAAATAATAAATAATAAATAATAAATAATAAATAATAAATAATAAATAATAAATAATAAATAATAAATAATAAATAATAAATAATAAATAATAAATAATAAATAATAAATAATAAATAATAAATAATAAATAATAAATAATAAATAATAAATAATAAATAATAAATAATAAATAATAAATAATAAATAATAAATAATAAATAATAAATAATAAATAATAAATAATAAATAATAAATAATAAATAATAAATAATAAATAATAAATAATAAATAATAAATAATAAATAATAAATAATAAATAATAAATAATAAATAATAAATAATAAATAATAAATAATAAATAATAAATAATAAATAATAAATAATAAATAATAAATAATAAATAATAAATAATAAATAATAAATAATAAATAATAAATAATAAATAATAAATAATAAATAATAAATAATAAATAATAAATAATAAATAATAAATAATAAATAATAAATAATAAATAATAAATAATAAATAATAAATAATAAATAATAAATAATAAATAATAAATAATAAATAATAAATAATAAATAATAAATAATAAATAATAAATAATAAATAATAAATAATAAATAATAAATAATAAATAATAAATAATAAATAATAAATAATAAATAATAAATAATAAATAATAAATAATAAATAATAAATAATAAATAATAAATAATAAATAATAAATAATAAATAATAAATAATAAATAATAAATAATAAATAATAAATAATAAATAATAAATAATAAATAATAAATAATAAATAATAAATAATAAATAATAAATAATAAATAATAAATAATAAATAATAAATAATAAATAATAAATAATAAATAATAAATAATAAATAATAAATAATAAATAATAAATAATAAATAATAAATAATAAATAATAAATAATAAATAATAAATAATAAATAATAAATAATAAATAATAAATAATAAATAATAAATAATAAATAATAAATAATAAATAATAAATAATAAATAATAAATAATAAATAATAAATAATAAATAATAAATAATAAATAATAAATAATAAATAATAAATAATAAATAATAAATAATAAATAATAAATAATAAATAATAAATAATAAATAATAAATAATAAATAATAAATAATAAATAATAAATAATAAATAATAAATAATAAATAATAAATAATAAATAATAAATAATAAATAATAAATAATAAATAATAAATAATAAATAATAAATAATAAATAATAAATAATAAATAATAAATAATAAATAATAAATAATAAATAATAAATAATAAATAATAAATAATAAATAATAAATAATAAATAATAAATAATAAATAATAAATAATAAATAATAAATAATAAATAATAAATAATAAATAATAAATAATAAATAATAAATAATAAATAATAAATAATAAATAATAAATAATAAATAATAAATAATAAATAATAAATAATAAATAATAAATAATAAATAATAAATAATAAATAATAAATAATAAATAATAAATAATAAATAATAAATAATAAATAATAAATAATAAATAATAAATAATAAATAATAAATAATAAATAATAAATAATAAATAATAAATAATAAATAATAAATAATAAATAATAAATAATAAATAATAAATAATAAATAATAAATAATAAATAATAAATAATAAATAATAAATAATAAATAATAAATAATAAATAATAAATAATAAATAATAAATAATAAATAATAAATAATAAATAATAAATAATAAATAATAAATAATAAATAATAAATAATAAATAATAAATAATAAATAATAAATAATAAATAATAAATAATAAATAATAAATAATAAATAATAAATAATAAATAATAAATAATAAATAATAAATAATAAATAATAAATAATAAATAATAAATAATAAATAATAAATAATAAATAATAAATAATAAATAATAAATAATAAATAATAAATAATAAATAATAAATAATAAATAATAAATAATAAATAATAAATAATAAATAATAAATAATAAATAATAAATAATAAATAATAAATAATAAATAATAAATAATAAATAATAAATAATAAATAATAAATAATAAATAATAAATAATAAATAATAAATAATAAATAATAAATAATAAATAATAAATAATAAATAATAAATAATAAATAATAAATAATAAATAATAAATAATAAATAATAAATAATAAATAATAAATAATAAATAATAAATAATAAATAATAAATAATAAATAATAAATAATAAATAATAAATAATAAATAATAAATAATAAATAATAAATAATAAATAATAAATAATAAATAATAAATAATAAATAATAAATAATAAATAATAAATAATAAATAATAAATAATAAATAATAAATAATAAATAATAAATAATAAATAATAAATAATAAATAATAAATAATAAATAATAAATAATAAATAATAAATAATAAATAATAAATAATAAATAATAAATAATAAATAATAAATAATAAATAATAAATAATAAATAATAAATAATAAATAATAAATAATAAATAATAAATAATAAATAATAAATAATAAATAATAAATAATAAATAATAAATAATAAATAATAAATAATAAATAATAAATAATAAATAATAAATAATAAATAATAAATAATAAATAATAAATAATAAATAATAAATAATAAATAATAAATAATAAATAATAAATAATAAATAATAAATAATAAATAATAAATAATAAATAATAAATAATAAATAATAAATAATAAATAATAAATAATAAATAATAAATAATAAATAATAAATAATAAATAATAAATAATAAATAATAAATAATAAATAATAAATAATAAATAATAAATAATAAATAATAAATAATAAATAATAAATAATAAATAATAAATAATAAATAATAAATAATAAATAATAAATAATAAATAATAAATAATAAATAATAAATAATAAATAATAAATAATAAATAATAAATAATAAATAATAAATAATAAATAATAAATAATAAATAATAAATAATAAATAATAAATAATAAATAATAAATAATAAATAATAAATAATAAATAATAAATAATAAATAATAAATAATAAATAATAAATAATAAATAATAAATAATAAATAATAAATAATAAATAATAAATAATAAATAATAAATAATAAATAATAAATAATAAATAATAAATAATAAATAATAAATAATAAATAATAAATAATAAATAATAAATAATAAATAATAAATAATAAATAATAAATAATAAATAATAAATAATAAATAATAAATAATAAATAATAAATAATAAATAATAAATAATAAATAATAAATAATAAATAATAAATAATAAATAATAAATAATAAATAATAAATAATAAATAAT
The DNA here is from genome assembly GCA_963682025.1 of Cordilura impudica. Lineage (NCBI taxonomy): Eukaryota > Metazoa > Arthropoda > Insecta > Diptera > Scathophagidae > Cordilura > Cordilura impudica. Next base: position 365,280,680 of record OY821517.1, read on the forward strand.
AAATAATAAATAATAAATAATAAATAATAAATAATAAATAATAAATAATAAATAATAAATAATAAATAATAAATAATAAATAATAAATAATAAATAATAAATAATAAATAATAAATAATAAATAATAAATAATAAATAATAAATAATAAATAATAAATAATAAATAATAAATAATAAATAATAAATAATAAATAATAAATAATAAATAATAAATAATAAATAATAAATAATAAATAATAAATAATAAATAATAAATAATAAATAATAAATAATAAATAATAAATAATAAATAATAAATAATAAATAATAAATAATAAATAATAAATAATAAATAATAAATAATAAATAATAAATAATAAATAATAAATAATAAATAATAAATAATAAATAATAAATAATAAATAATAAATAATAAATAATAAATAATAAATAATAAATAATAAATAATAAATAATAAATAATAAATAATAAATAATAAATAATAAATAATAAATAATAAATAATAAATAATAAATAATAAATAATAAATAATAAATAATAAATAATAAATAATAAATAATAAATAATAAATAATAAATAATAAATAATAAATAATAAATAATAAATAATAAATAATAAATAATAAATAATAAATAATAAATAATAAATAATAAATAATAAATAATAAATAATAAATAATAAATAATAAATAATAAATAATAAATAATAAATAATAAATAATAAATAATAAATAATAAATAATAAATAATAAATAATAAATAATAAATAATAAATAATAAATAATAAATAATAAATAATAAATAATAAATAATAAATAATAAATAATAAATAATAAATAATAAATAATAAATAATAAATAATAAATAATAAATAATAAATAATAAATAATAAATAATAAATAATAAATAATAAATAATAAATAATAAATAATAAATAATAAATAATAAATAATAAATAATAAATAATAAATAATAAATAATAAATAATAAATAATAAATAATAAATAATAAATAATAAATAATAAATAATAAATAATAAATAATAAATAATAAATAATAAATAATAAATAATAAATAATAAATAATAAATAATAAATAATAAATAATAAATAATAAATAATAAATAATAAATAATAAATAATAAATAATAAATAATAAATAATAAATAATAAATAATAAATAATAAATAATAAATAATAAATAATAAATAATAAATAATAAATAATAAATAATAAATAATAAATAATAAATAATAAATAATAAATAATAAATAATAAATAATAAATAATAAATAATAAATAATAAATAATAAATAATAAATAATAAATAATAAATAATAAATAATAAATAATAAATAATAAATAATAAATAATAAATAATAAATAATAAATAATAAATAATAAATAATAAATAATAAATAATAAATAATAAATAATAAATAATAAATAATAAATAATAAATAATAAATAATAAATAATAAATAATAAATAATAAATAATAAATAATAAATAATAAATAATAAATAATAAATAATAAATAATAAATAATAAATAATAAATAATAAATAATAAATAATAAATAATAAATAATAAATAATAAATAATAAATAATAAATAATAAATAATAAATAATAAATAATAAATAATAAATAATAAATAATAAATAAATAATAAATAATAAAAATAAATAAATAATAAATAAATAATATTAATAAAAAGTAATTTTCAACATCAGAATTCTATATGTTTAAACATAATTATAAATAATGAAAAGAAAAAATTATTCAATTTAAAAAAAATATATTTTTCTTCTATCAAAATGTAATTAAAAAAAATTTTTTTTTGTGGATTTTTTTGAAGAAGTAATAATAGAAATTCAATTAAAGTAATTGCACATAAAGCTATAGTAATTATTACCTTCTCAGTGGAAGCTATGATCTTAGTGTTATTAATAATTTGCATATATATTTCTCTGAACTTTTTTTATGGAACAAGTTTTGGAATACAAAAATTTTCTAAAGCCGATCGTATGAAAAACCTTTACCCAGTTTTAATGTTATGTATCAATCTATAGAAATTAGATTTTCTCTACATTTGTTTGTATAAAACATATGATACATTTATATTTTGCTATAACTGCACTTAAATGCGTCGTCACATAACGAATACATTACATTGTAATAAATTAAAATTACGGTTAGGTAACCCAGCCTTTAGAATCATAAACTGTATCAACATCATAATTCCTAAAAAGAGATTAGTATTTGACATTAATAACTACCATTACTTTAGGGATTTATTTATAAATCTTTTCAAAATTGTTATTTTGGATTTATTTTATATCTTCTCTTTTTAATAATTTTTGCAATAGTATCATTCCTGGCTGTATAATTAGTACGCCATACAGATTAGTTTTTGTTTAAAATATATTTATTCCTTTATAAAAAAAATTAAAAGTAAACTAAAAAGTTCGTTGGAAATACTTAAAATTTAAAATCTAGGAAAAAACTTATTACTCAGTAATGACCGACGAAAATGAGTAATTCTTGGATTTGACAAAATTTGACATAAATATTGTTATTAACTGAGGAGGTCCATAACAAAACGCAATAATTCCACCTTAACAAGTTTTTATATAAATGAATAAATGTAATTAAAGTCAGTAGGATATATATATTTTTTTAAAACAGTTGTTGTGGTATATTAGTCTTCTAAAAATAATACAAATAAAAAAAAATTATTTATCTGGCAATTAAAGTTATTTAGATAACAAATTTGGAATAATTGCGTTTTGGTCCATCACATAGTATTTATTTCATTTTGTTATGAACCTTATGTATTTGTTGCGTTTTGATATGAACTAGGTTTGGAAGTGTGGCTTTTTGTACGTTAACATATTGAAATATTACAAAAAATTAGCATTATGTTACACTTTTATTCCAGTGTCCTCCTCCAAATCGTCACAAATGGTTATATTATCAGTTTCATTGGCACCATTTCTTTGCTGGTCTGAAAATATCTTTGTATAATATTCTAATTTAGAATTGTTTGACCACTGTTGGCCATAATGTTTTTCCAATAGATTAAAAACATCTTTCTTTTTTTCTAAATTAATTACAACACCAAGAGGAATATCACCAAGCAAACAGGGGGATATTTTGCCCCTTTCAAGATAGCTGGTAAATTTTGCCTTACCTTCAACTTTGTAAGTTTCAAAAGATTTTGACTAGACATTGCTTTTGATTTGTGTTAAGTTTAAAATAAATTATTTTCAACATTTTTAAGTCCTTAAGATGCCAATCCTTTCCTAAATAAAATTAACAATAAATTTTTTTTTATTCTAGAGTTACCTCAAAATTAAAACTAAGTTTTATCATTGACGTTTTATTAATATCTCGAACTTGTTTACTGCATAGATATATAATTGTTGTATTTTGGTCTGAATCATTATTTTTGGTATTGAATTACAGTAAAAATAATTGAGTTTTGTTACGTTTTTTTACAATGGTAACATAGAGTTTAATATGTAGAATTAAAATTAGTCAAAAAATCGAAAAACTTAAAAAAATGGTATTATTGCGTTTGGACCTCCTCAACTTAACTTATATTAAAGATTTTGAACGTTGATATTTTTTGGTTTTTTGTTCAGATTTTTACATATCTTCATCATTTAGTTGGGCTTATATATTTAAACCGTGTAATAATTTCTTAATATTGTTTCTCTTGAAAATCATGAACAAAATGAATAATTTTCTTGAATTTCTTGTTTTCGCTATTGGCGTCATAAGTAGATAATTTTATTGTAAGTAAGAGGCATTTAACTATTTACATTTATGTAAAAGTAGAAATAGTTCACGGTACGGTATTAAATATATGAGTAAATACGTAATAGTTAATAACAACACACCGTTATTTACACGATATGAAACATGTGTATGTAATTATTATAATTTATGATGATTTATTTTTAGTATTTTTTAACACAAAACAGTCTTTTTGTATGTTAAGGCATAGTTAAATAATATACACACCAACCAGTTAATGTTTGTGTCATATACACACACAGTATAATAAACACACACACACATACACACAAACACACTCAATGCGTTATAACCATATGTGTTAAATACATATTATCATATATTATTTTATAAATACAGATGTAACATAACTGGTACATATTTATGTAAATGCGTGTGTGAGAGTGTGCGTGTGTGTAGACACAATTTACAGTTGTTTATATTCCATATTCTGTTTGAACTATTATTTCCTTTTGTTTATTTGTATATACTTATGTGTGTGATTATGACATGTGTTTGCGTTGCTATATGTTCCTTTCCATTTGACTCTGTGTGTTTGTGTGCATTACATTTAAATATCCATTTAGGAAGTCTTTTTGCAAAAGGACCGTTATCGTTGTACTCGTACATCCATACACATTAACAAAATGGTTTGTTCTTTTCAACTGTTACCTTTGTAATTATCACCATAAATGTTGACCGTTGCTGCAATGAGTGCAGGTGTGTGTGTGTGTGTATGTTAGGAACAATACACATTCGAAAATTTTCGAAGAGAACACAAACTAAAAATGCATTTGTCTGAATATGGTACAGATGAAGAGAGAGAGAGAGAGAGAGACAGGGAGAAAGAGAGATAGCGTTTTTTAAAAAGAGCATTATTACATCGTAGAGTAAAATACAAAAAAAGTGTTGCCAAATAGGGAAATTGTCACATAATCAAGTATAAAGTTTGGTTAAGCTCAAAGTAACCATATTTTCTGCTAATAACAGTTTAATCGCGTGATTTAAATGAGAAAAGTTTGTGTCGTAGTAATATTATTTAGTAGTTGGTATAAAACTATATTTTATATATATATTTTTTAAAACTTTTTCTTTTAATTCATACCCTCTGCCTGTCTGTCGTGGGGCAACCCCATTCCCCCATATCCAATTGATCTGAAACTTGGCCCATAGTCTTGTTGTGCCCACAGATTAATTTTGGGGTAGTTACGCACAGTCACGCATAGTCACGCACAGTCACGAAATGATCACAGTCACAGAGAAATTTAAACCTGATTTCCACTCATCCAATCAATCTGAAACTTGGTCGATACACTTGCTGTAAATAAAGATTAACTTCGACATAGTCACGCAAAGTCATGGAGTGATTTAAAACCCATTTCCTCTTATCCGATCGATCTGAAATTCGGTCGATAGACTTGCTGTGTAAAAGCACAGTCACGCACAGTCAGGAGAAATTAAAACCTCATTTCCCCGCATCCGATCGATCTGAAACTTTGTCCATAGACTTGTTGTTGCCAAAAATTAATTTTAAGATAGTCGCGCATAGTCACGCACAGTCACGGAGAGATTCAAAACTCATATGCATAAGGAAAGAAAGAGTTTTAATAAAAACTTTGTTTTTATGGGTTAGATTATTTTTGGTATCAACAGCTGTAAAATTTTCAAATATTCATGAAGTAATATTGATCATCCTCTGGATTTTAATTAGAATTAACGAAAAATATCTGATAACAAAAAAAAATAATTACAACGATTTTATGAGGTGAAGCAAATCGTCGGTTGTCCATAATTTTGAAACACCAAAAATTTTATTAACATTTTCACAAAATTTACTTCACAATATGCAAAGTTTGAAAAATCACTACTTTTTTTTAGCAAATATGTTACTATTGCCATTTTCAAAAACATCTTGAATAAAAATAAATTGTGTAAAATACGCAATTTGGGATACTTTATTGTACATGACTGAAACGAATGCTTTTTGGTAAAAATTCTCTAAATATTCCATTTTAAAGTTGAGTTAAGGGGGGTATGGTTTTAAAACCTTTTTTTGCATTTCTCTTTCTGAATTTACAACATCTCGAGAGTGTTGTGTCAAAATTTCAAGTAAAGCGGAGCAAAACTTAAGAAGATACAGCGTTTCCAGCGACCGGCCTCATACGGTATATCGTATGTAAATCAGTTTTTAAAAAACTTTAAATCGATTTTCTCGTAAACATCCCCGTGAACATCATAAATCAAAATCTACTTGACCGATTCTTTTGAAATTTTACAAACTATATCTACATAGAAATCGTCAGGTAACCACGAAGAGTTTTTTATACCCTCCACACCTCAGTGGCAGAGGGTATGTATAGGTTTGTCATTCCGTTTGTAACGCATCGAAACGCATCCTGAGACCCCAAAAAATATATTTTCTTGATCCTTATAACAAGGGAAGTTGATTTACCGATGACCGTCTGTCCGTCTGTCTGTGGAAATCACGATCACGCCGTCAATATCTAAGCTAGACCGTTCGTTTTTGTATAACATCGTTTATTACATCCCAAAGGAGTTCCTATTTAAAATCGTCAAAATCGGTCAAAGGGTTCACGAGCTATGAATGAAACTTTGAAAAACTCTTGAAAAAATAAAATTTTTCAGTGTGTTTGTTGTTTTTCTTAAGATATGTTGTATATGTTGTAATTCTTCGTATTGTTGAAGTCATTACAGTTGTGTGTATATTAATACTGCACGTGTCACATTGGCCTAAGTAAGTTTTACCACATATTTTTTTTATCATTAAAATTAAATATTAAAAATTAAAAATTAATAAAAATAAAAAATGAGAAATGAAAAATGGAAAATGGAAAACGGAAAATGGAAAATGAAAAATGAAAAATGGAAAATGAAAAATGTAAATTGAAAAATGGAAAATGAAAATTGAAGAATTAAAAATGAAAAAATGGAAAATGAAAAATTGAAAATCGAAAATGGAAAATGAAAAATGGAAAATGACAAGTGAAAACTGAAAAATGAAAAATGAAAATGAAAAATAGAAAATGAAAAGTGGAAAATGAAAATGGAAAATGAAAAATTAAAAATAGAATATGGAAAATTAAAAATTAAAAATGGAAAATGAGAAATGAGAAATGGAACATGAAAAATGAAAAATTAAAATTGAAAAATGCGAAATAGAAAATGAAAAATTAAAAATGCAAAATGAAAAATGGAAAATGAAAAATGAAAAATGAAAAATGAAAAATGAAAAATGGAATACGGAATATGAAAAATGAAAAATGAAAAATGAAAAATAAAAAATTAAAAAAGGAAAATGAAAAATTAAAATTGAAAAATGGAAAATGAAAAATGAAAAACGGAAAACTGAAAACGAAAAATTAAAAATGGAAAAGGGAAAATTAAAAACGAAAAATTAAAATTGAAAAATGGAAAATGAAAAATGACAAATGGAAAATGAAAAATGGAAAGTTAAAAATTGGAAAATGAAAAATGAAAAATGGAAAATAGAAAATAAAAAAAAGGGAAAATGAAAAATTTAAAATTAAAAATGGCAAATGAAAAACTAAAAATGAAAAACGGAAAGTGGAATATGGAAAATGAAAAATGGAAAATGAAAAATGAAAATATAAAAATGAAAAATGAAAAATGAAATATGAAAAATGGAAAATGGAAAATGATAAATGGAAAATGGAAAATAAAAAATGGAAAATGAAAAATGGAAAATGGAAAAGGAAAAATGAAAAACGGAAATTGGAAATTGGAAAATGAAAAATAAAAAATGGAAAATGAAAAATGAAAAATGAAAAATGAAAAATGAAAAATTAAAAATGAAAAATGAAAATTGAAAAATGAAAAAGAAAAATGGAAAATGAAAAATGAAAAATCGAAAATGGAAAATGAGAAATTAAAAATGAAAAACTAAAAATGAAAAACGAAAGATGAAAATTGAAAAATGGAAAATGGATAATGATAAAAAAAAATGGAAATTGGAAATGAAAAATGTGGAGGGTATCAAAGATTCGGCCCAGCCGAATTTAACACTCTTACTTGTTTTATTTTCCATTTTCTTCCCCATTTTTTAACAACAAATTCCCGGAATTTTATAGCAAAAATCGTGTTTTTCACTTCAAAATGCTGCAAAAAAAATTTTAAAACTCTTCGCGCTACCTCAGGCAACATGACGCCTTTTAAACGCATTTCGATTTTTTTATTTCACAGTAACGGTAACGAGTTATGATGTTCACCGCCAAACAACAACGCCTAAGGAGATTCGCTGTCACGGACTTATTTATTAAAATTTTTAATTGAAAATTGTTTCAAAGATTCTTCAAATGTTATGCTATGACGTGTATATGAAATAATGATTATTCATATCTTCAAAAAAGAATTATGAAAATACGACTTTTTTTAACTTTTAAAACCTTAAATATGTGCTTAGGCCAATGTGGTACGTGCAGTATTAATATGCATACAACTGCAATGACTTCAACAATAAGAACAAGTAAGAAAATTATAGTCGGTCTAGAGCGACTATACGATACCCTATACCATGCGTTTGGAAACCCTATCTCTTAGGCCCAACTAACTGGACATAGAAAATAAGCAAAAACCAAATTTGAGTGGGATTTTTATTAATTTTTTGGCTGCAGATATGAAAAAGTTCATATCGGATGCTATATCTATATGGGGACTAGGTCCAAAAATGGACCGATCCTGACCATGGTTGGTAACGTCTCTTGTATTTTGCAAAAACATATACAAACACAATTTGAGAAGAATCAGTGCAATATTTTTGTTTTTTAATAGATTTAAGTGAATGTCGGGAAGCAGCTCTGTATGGGGCCAAAGGGATCATTTTTGGACTACTCATTAATGGATGTAATGAACGCATACAAACCCAATTTGAGTAAGATCTATATGACAATTTGGATCTTATGGCAATTTATGTCGATTTCATAGGGGTAATTTGTATGGGGGCTAGGTCTGAACATGGACCGAATTTCACCAATTTCAACAGCGTTCATCCCACGGCCGATAAAAGCTTATATACCAAATCTTATCAAAATATATTCATATTTGCGACCTGCACTTTGATTACAAGCTTTACATGGACACACAGACGGACGGACGGACGGACGGACATTGTTAAATCAACTCAAAAAGTGATTCTGATTCGATCGGTATAATTAAAGATGGGTCTGGGTCAAATATTTTTGGTTGTTACAAACAGCAGCACAAAGTCATTATACCCAAACCACATAGTGGTATAGGGTATAAAAATTACGACATATATGTACAACATATCTTAAGAAAAACAACAAACACAGTGAAAAAATTTATTATTTCAAGATTTTTTTCAAAGTTTCAGTCATATCTCGTGACCCCTGTAGCCGATTTTGACGATTTTAAATAGCAACTCCTTTGGGATGTTAGTCGCTAAATCAACTTCCGGAATTTATTTCGATGCGTTACAAACGCAATGTCAAACCTATATATACACTCTGCCACTGAGGTGTGGAGGGTATAAAATAGCTTTAAGCAATCACTTTTCAAACACATTACTAGAAACAATTAAATATTTCCCTTTTTAACGACTTATTTTCTTAACTTTAACTTTCTAAATTGCTGTCTTGTTCACTCATATTTCATTTTAGTCCCTTGACTTAGATAATCAATTCCCAATTTGTATTGTCAAATTTGTATTATTAAATTTATATTGTTAAATTTGTATAATGTTTTCATTTTTATACCCTATACCACTATGTGGTTTGGGTATAATGACTTTGTGCTGCTGTCTGTAACTACCAAAAATATTTGACCTAGACCCATCTTTTATTATACCGATCGAATCAGAATCACTATCTGATTCGATTTAACGATGTCCGTCCGTCCGTCTGTGTGTCCATGTAAAGCTTGTAATCAAACTGCAGGTCGTAAATATGAATATATTTTTTTGAAATTTGGTATATAAGCTTTTGTCGGCCACAGGATGAATGCTATCGAGAAGAATCGGTCGATGTTCAGACCTAGCCCCCATACAAATGACCCTTATGATATCAACATAAATTGCCATAAAATCCAAATTATCATATAAATCTTAGCCAAATTGGGTTTGTATGTGTTTATTACATCCATTAATCAGTAGTCCAAAAATGATCCCTTTGGGACAACTCTTAGTCAAAAGCCCCATATAGAGCTGCTTCCCGATCTTCACCTAAATCTATCAAAAAACAAAAATATTGCACTGATTCTTCTCAAATTTTGTTTGTATATATTTTTGCAAAATACAAGAGACTTTACCAAACATGGTCAGGATCGGTCCATTTTTGGACCTAGTCCCCATATAGATATATCATCCGATATGAACTTTATCATATCTGCAGCCAAAAAAATTAATAAAAATACCACTCAAATTTGATTTATGCTTATTTTCTATATCCAGTTAGTTGGGCCTGAGAGATAGGGTCTCTAAACGCATGGTATAGGGTATCGTATAGTCCGTCTAGACCAACTATAATTTTCTTACTTGTTTTTATATATTTTTAAAATGTACTCATTATGACTTCCATTATGCAATAACTTTTGGACTATAAAATAATTATATTCTTATTGTTGTAATAAAGAAATAAAATAAATTAATAACAATTAATAATAATAAAAAAAACAACTTTTAATTTTGCTCGACAAAATCAAAAACTAATTGAAAATTTGTGACATTTATGATAAAAAGTATAATTATTACAGTTCGACATGAACAAGAAAGAGAAGCTCGTTAAAGTTATTCTTAATGCAAATGAGTCAATATTACTCATGGTAGATATTGGTGAAGCTAAAATTAGCAACTGTCTCAATATATATATGTGTGGAATACTAATAAAAATACTGATATATATTTTTTTAAAATTAATTTATTAAACGGAAAATAATATTTTCTGAAATAACAGGGAATGATCTCAACATTAATGATTCAACAATTCATTTGCCAGAAAAAAAACTTTGCACAAAAAATACTAGACAAAATTTTGGTATGAATCTTGCTATATAATCACAAATTGGTACCAGCATATATATATAGTAGAGTTTTGAAGAAAAATTTGATGTGTGGCAACATGTCTTGCTGAACTTTTTGGATCGATTTTCCAGAAACATATTGTGGAATTGTGCCAGAATGAGCATTATATAAAAAGACAGCTATGGTATATAAATTTCAAAATAAATTTATATTTTCGAGATTAATCAGAATGATTAAAGTGTCAAGGCGCCACGTTGTTTAAAACTTTTTTGAAGCTATCAAAAATAAAAAATCTCAGGGAATTTGCTAACTTAGAAAAAAATAGGTCACCATTATGTAATTCAATACTTTCATTTGAGAGGTTTCAGCCAACCAATATTAAAGCCGAGCTAGATTCTACTTTGGGAGAGTTTGCTTCTTCGTTTACGACTACAAAATATTGGGTGGCAGAGTTTAAACGAGACCGTACAAGCCGCCAAGGCGAACACCGTAGTGGCAGACCAATTGGGCTGGCCACGCTCGGCCACAAACGGTTAAGAAAACTTACAAAATGATATTGGAGGATCGTCGTCTGAAAGTTTGAGAGCTAGCTGAAATGATAGACATTTACAAAAGTGCTATGTATCGCATATTGACCGAAAATTTGGAGATGAGGAAGCTGTTAGCAAGATAGGTGACGCGCTTGCTCACAATAGTACAGATGTGAAGATGTAAAGATGTTGCAATAGACTGTTTGGATGAGATATGGGCCCACCACTTCACACCTAAGACAAAGGAGCAACCAACACTGGATTGAAATGGGACAATTGTGTACAAAGATGGCTAAGACTGTTCCGTGTGCAGGCAGGGTTATGTCGTCCGTTTTTTGGGATGAGCGTGAGATAAATTTTATTTATTAGCTTCAAAAAGGAAAAACAATGTACGGCGAATATTATGAATATTATTCATCAAGATAATGCTCTAGTTCACACATCCACTATTGCTGGGCCAAAATCCATGAATTTTAGTTTGAATTGCTTCATTACGTCCGTTATTCGCTTGATTTAGCTCCCTCGAATTATTTTCTATTATTCCAATTTCCCTAAATTACAATTTCCCGAAATACAATTTCCCGAACACAATTTCCCGAATCTACAATTTCCCGAAATTACTATTTCTTCAAAGAGCTTGTTGATGGCATTTCCGAAACAATACCATCAGAAATTCCGGCCGAAGCGCGACCAATCAGCTCATGACCACTTGATGTAGTGGTCCGGGCAAGATCTTTCAGCTCATTAACGATTTTTTCTTTAGCAACGAAAGCCGCTTCGGCACTGTGATTGTGAAGAGCCTTTTTTTATAGTATCGTTGTTATGACCCTACCGGTACAATGTTTTCCTCGATAAAGGATACAACGCCAATAACTGAGTATTACAACCCAAATAACTAAAAAACTTCGCTATGCAAGATGGTAACAATTCCGTAGCAGCTACTGCATGGGCAGGATGTGATGGAGTGAGCGTTATCCGTCGGGAAGTCTGAATACCGAAGTGTTCAAAGTCACAATGAAAAAATAAGCGTATGACACTCCAATAAATAGGTCCGGATGACGAGGGAGGGTGGAAGAGGAAGGGCGCGGTGCGGGGTGGGGGAATTGTTTTTTCGAGAAGTCGTATACTCTGGAAATTGTTTTTTCAAGAAATCGTAAGCAGCAAGTTTTTTTATGGGGGAAATCAAGAATATATGGGAAGTTGTAAACTAAAAAGAGGAAAATTGTAATTTCGGGAAATTTTTTTCGGGAAATCGTAATTTCGGGAAATTGTGTTCAGGAAATTGTTTTCGGGAAATTGTAATTTCGGGAAATTGTTTTCGGGGAATTGTTTTTTCGGGGAATTGTTTTTTCGGGCAAAATTTTTTCAGGCAATTGTATTTGGGAAATTGTTTTCGGGAAATTGTTTTCGGGAAATTTTCCGCAGACGGTTTGTGTGCGTATTATACTCACTATTCAGTAGTCCAGTAGTCCCCATATAAATCTGATTCCCGATCTTCAATTAAATCTTTCAAGAAGCAAAAATAGTGCATAGATTTATTTCTTATATTTGAGTTATATATGTTTTAGACAAAAGTAAGTGACTTTAATCAATATGGTCGTGTTCAGCCATTATAAAAATAACATCAGATATGAACTTTTTCATTTCCGCATGCCACAAATTATTGAAAATACCACTAAAATTTGGCTTGGACTTGTTTTCTATATCCAGTTATTGCTTCAGCAAAGTCGGATACAGGACCCGCTCTAGAAACGCATGGTATAGAATATGGAAAACTATAATTTTCTTTCTTGTTTTTCAGATATTTTATTTCTTCTATCCCAAAACCTCGATTAAAATTCTTAGTATTACGTATTGGTTTCAATATTTATTTATGTAATGAAGAAATTCTGAGGTTAGATTCGGGTTCAAAGAAAACTATTATCTGGAGTTTTTGAAACTATGTTACACAAGTATTAGTTATAGAGCTTCCTTCTAGAGAACCAATTCTGTTTTGAAGTTTAAGCAACCCAATAGTTAATAAGCTTCATTGTAGCAACATAAAGTAAAAAGAATTAAACTGTAGGAAAACTGATTAAATAATCTCGTCTTGGGCAAGAGTGAATTTTATAGTGATATAAATGTATAAGAGTCTCTTCTTTTCTTTAAACAACAAAGTTTTAAAATTTTTTTTTTATATATATAAAAAAAGTATTGTTATTTCATACTTCACATAAGGTGCTCATATTATAGACTAATTGGCCCATACTTATGTGGATATGTGTGCATGTTTTGAATAATATATGACATGTAGTAAATCGAGTGAATAATCATAAATATTGTTTGGACTATAATTATAGTTAAACACTTTTAAACGCTTATTTACTTGTTGTAATTGTCGACTAATTGACCTTTACAAAATAATGTAAACGTTTTGACGTTTCCTTAAGCACTTTTGAAAAATTTAACTACTGAAAAGTATAAAAGAAATATTTTTTTACTGGCACATGAGAAAGTTTTTTTAAATAAATATAAGAGTTTATTTAGACTTAGCATGTTAGATTTTGACATTATAAAAAATAAAAAAAAAAATAATCCAACTAAAAACTTGATTTAATGTTTGTGTCTTTTTATATGTGTGTCTGTGTGTGTGCGTGCGTGTGTGGATTAAAGCTAAATATTTTATGTAAATCGTATTATTTTTCATGATATGAATTTTCGGTATCATTAAAAAGTTTTGATTTGATTTCGTAAAACTTTTTCTTTCTGAAACTTTTTTTTGCATTATTTTATTTTTTTTCTATGTTACATTTTTTGTTTGTTCATGTTCCATTTGAACCACTTCAACTAATTACATATAAATAATATTTATTTTATTGTTCTAAAATTTATGTATGTACAGACAACACACACACATCCACATTAATACATACATATATTTTTGTAATATAAGTATGTGTTTTTTTATTATGGTTTGTTGTTTTTGCTGTTGTTTCTTTCCATAATATTTTTTTTTCTCACATTTAGGTAAGCTTACAATTTATCTTTTATCGATTATTTTTTTCTATTTTTTTTTGCTTTAGCAATAATTTGTTTTACATATACATTAGCACGCACGATTTCGTTATTTTCTTTGTTGTAAATCGGTTACTATATTATTTCTTAATCCTTTTTCCATTTCATATATATTCTTTTTTTTTTGTAGCTACACTCTTTTACTTTTTTCAATATTTTGTTCCATAAATTTGTTTGAGATTTGCGGTATTCATTTTGGTAATTACACGTCCTGACTATATCATATCCTAAATGCGACTATTACACTTCAGTTATCCTTCACAATAATATGTATAATGTCATGGTATTATACACCATAATAAGTTTCTCTTATACTTCTCTCATCTTATATCTATGCTGGTTGGTGTAAATAAAAGTAAAACATGGCCATACTCGTATGGATGAATGTATGTAGGTAGTTAAGCTTTGCTCCAAGTTTATTCGAAGAGATTATAATGTATTAGCAAATATATCACAGTGATTTGTTAGAGTTTTTCTTTAAAAATCTATGAGAAATTTAGTTTTCTTTTTTTATCAACAGGGTATTTGTATAACAAACAAAGAACTTGTAGATGACGCGATTTCCATAAAATACAAACAAATTTGCTACCTGCATATAATGTCAGTGACAAAGGAGAAATAATTTTATTTCCAAATTTTTTTAAGAATTAAAAATTATTTGTTTTTTATTGAATGCTGGTACATATGTTTATTTTAAGTTTTTTTTTTTTTTGTTTTCTTTATTTAAGCATTTTTTTAATTTAACTTTTAGTCTAACTAATACTAACTAAGTAGTAGTTTTTCGAGAGAATTGGTTTTGTTGTACAGAAATGGGAAAATGCATGCTAAATTATGGGAAAATGCCTGTTAGGTCTATAGGAAGTGCATGCTAAATGGTAAAAATGCATGCCATGTGCATGTTTTTGTTTTTGCGAAAGATTTTTTTTTATTTGCAGCTTTGAAAATCATTTTTCTTAATTCAGCATGCAATTTCCTTACACTTAGCATGCAAATTTTTCTAATTTTTAACAGAAAAATTCCCATTTTTAGCATGCATTTTCCCATAAATATGCCCAAATTTAGCAAACATTTTGCCATTTTTGACATGCGCTTCCCTTAGTCCCGTAGTTTTTCTTAAAGTATATTTTAAGTAAAAATATATTTTAAAATATTTAATCGTATTTAGTTTCTATATTGTACAATTAAATATAAATATTTTTTAGTTAAATTTTTTTTAAAATTAATTTGTAATGAAATGAAATTTTACTCGAAAAACAAAATTTTTGCATGAAATTTTGTATGAATAACAGATTAAAATTGTTTTTTTTTTTTAACAAAAACATGGGAAAAATTTAGTTAAATTAAAGTTTTTAAATAATCTAACCCATAAAAATATAGTTTTTATTAAAACTCTTTCTTTCCATATGCATACGATGTTTGAATCTCTCCGTGACTGTTCTTGACTTTGTGTGACTATTTCAAAATTAACAACGAGTCTGTGGACCAAGTTTCGGATTGATCGGACGAGGGGAATGGGGTTTAAATCACTTCGTGACTGTGAATGACTATGCGTGACTAAGTTAAAGTTAATCCTTTTTCACAGCAAGTGTATGGACCAAGTTTCAGAATGATCGAATGAGGGGAAATGACAGTTAGATCACTCCGTGACTGTGCGTGACTATGCGTGAGTGTGCGTGACTCTGCCAAAATTAATCTGTATTCACAGTAAGACTACGGGCCAGTTTTCAATTGGATAAGGGAGAATGGGGTTGCCCCACGACAGACAGACAGACAGACAGACAGAGAGTATGAGTTAAAAGAAAGAGTTTAAAAAGAAACATATTGTATGACAAATAACAATAACACAGATCATTGGGTAAAATAAAAACTAATCATAAACAAGTTTGCATGTTTTAGACATCCTTACAAATAATCTTTTATTCAATACCACAGCTAAACAATTTAATCCACTTCTGGGGGGAGGGCATTAACGTTATTTCAACGAACAGACAGAAAGACTGACAGGTTTCAAATAACGAGTTGAAGGGGCTTTTTTTTTAAATACTAACTATGCGAATATACGATACCCTATAACATGAGTTTAGAAAAAGATTGTAGGACCAGCAAATTGTATATATAAGCATTAATTTTGATATTAAAAAAAAAATAAATATAAATTCAAGCTTTTATTTGCATCTAAGGAACTAATAAAACTCCCAAT
The DNA here is from genome assembly GCA_963682025.1 of Cordilura impudica. Taxonomy (NCBI): domain Eukaryota; kingdom Metazoa; phylum Arthropoda; class Insecta; order Diptera; family Scathophagidae; genus Cordilura; species Cordilura impudica. Next base: position 365,297,280 of record OY821517.1, read on the forward strand.
CAGCAACAACATATTTTTAAAAAAATTTAAATATATTTCTTTTGAACATATAATTTTCTCATAGAAAATACCACATGATTATGACTATTTTAGTACCTTTGACCTTCGACAAAAAAAAATAAAATCATTTGTCATATTAAAAACGATTATAATACCTTCCTAACGACACCTCAACTGAACTTGTAGGTAAAGATAATCGCAATTGTGTTGTCCCAACTTTCTAAATTTTTAATGAGTTCTTGTACTTGTCACGCAGCCACATTTAAAGAACTAGAAAAGCCAAAGGTCTGCATAGTTTAGTAGGTAATATAATTTTTTATAAATTTTTAATGAATTGTAAAAGCTCGCAACCTTCTTATCGATTAGAAATAAAAGTTCCCTCATGTGGTATTTTTTATACCCTCCACACCTCAGTGGCAGAGGGTACATATAGGTTTGTCATTCCGTTTGTAACGCATCGAAAAACTAATTTTCGACCCCATAAAGTATACATATTCTTGATCCTTATCACAGCTCGAGCCGATGTAGCGATGTCCGCCTGTCCATCTGTCTGTTGAAATCACGCTCATTCACAAAAAAAAAAAAACATTTGACTGATTAAGGTTACGATAATAGCATTTGCCACTATTCTCACCAGGTTGGTATTCAAAATGGGGTAAATCGGGCATCATTGTGTTTAGATACGAGCAAAAATATGTAGATACCTCTATAAAAAAAAAAACATAAAACCCAGTGTGTTTGTTGTAATATTTTAGTGGTTGAACATAATAGTTGTACAACAACATTCACAGTTCAAAAAAAGCCACAAAAAAAGATGCACACATACCAACGAACACAACTATCGTGAGTATTGCCACATATTTGTTTTATCGTTATCACGTTATAATAAAAAAAATCGCCAATATGAAAGAAAAAAAGAAAAACGAAAAATGGAAAATTAGAAATTAAAAATTAAAAAATGGAAGTTAAAAATAAAAATTAAAAATTAAAAATTAAAAATTAAAAATTAAAAATTAAAAATTAAAAATTAAAAATTAAAAATTAAAAATTAAAAATTAAAAATTAAAAATTAAAAATTAAAAATTAAAAATTAAAAATTAAAAATTAAAAATTAAAAATTAAAAATTAAAAATTAAAAATTAAAAATTAAAAATTAAAAATTAAAAATTAAAAATTAAAAATTAAAAATTAAAAATTAAAAATTAAAAATTAAAAATTAAAAATTAAAAATTAAAAATTAAAAATTAAAAATTAAAAATTAAAAATTAAAAATTAAAAATTAAAAATTAAAAATTAAAAATTAAAAATTAAAAATTAAAAATTAAAAATTAAAAATTAAAAATTAAAAATTAAAAATTAAAAATTAAAAATTAAAAATTAAAAATTAAAAATTAAAAATTAAAAATTAAAAATTAAAAATTAAAAATTAAAAATTAAAAATTAAAAATTAAAAATTAAAAATTAAAAATTAAAAATTAAAAATTAAAAATTAAAAATTAAAAATTAAAAATTAAAAATTAAAAATTAAAAATTAAAAATTAAAAATTAAAAATTAAAAATTAAAAATTAAAAATTAAAAATTAAAAATTAAAAATTAAAAATTAAAAATTAAAAATTAAAAATTAAAAATTAAAAATTAAAAATTAAAAATTAAAAATTAAAAATTAAAAATTAAAAATTAAAAATTAAAAATTAAAAATTAAAAATTAAAAATTAAAAATTAAAAATTAAAAATTAAAAATTAAAAATTAAAAATTAAAAATTAAAAATTAAAAATTAAAAATTAAAAATTAAAAATTAAAAATTAAAAATTAAAAATTAAAAATTAAAAATTAAAAATTAAAAATTAAAAATTAAAAATTAAAAATTAAAAATTAAAAATTAAAAATTAAAAATTAAAAATTAAAAATTAAAAATTAAAAATTAAAAATTAAAAATTAAAAATTAAAAATTAAAAATTAAAAATTAAAAATTAAAAATTAAAAATTAAAAATTAAAAATTAAAAATTAAAAATCAAAAATTAAAAATTAAAAATTAAAAATTAAAAATTAAAAATTAAAAATTAAAAATTAAAAATTAAAAATTAAAAATTAAAAATTAAAAATTAAAAATTAAAAATTAAAAATTAAAAATTAAAAATTAAAAATTAAAAATTAAAAATTAAAAATTAAAAATTAAAAATTAAAAATTAAAAATTAAAAATTAAAAATTAAAAATTAAAAATTAAAAATTAAAAATTAAAAATTAAAAATTAAAAATTAAAAATTAAAAATTAAAAATTAAAAATTAAAAATTAAAAATTAAAAATTAAAAATTAAAAATTAAAAATTAAAAATTAAAAATTAAAAATTAAAAATTAAAAATTAAAAATTAAAAATTAAAAATTAAAAATTAAAAATTAAAAATTAAAAATTAAAAATTAAAAATTAAAAATTAAAAATTAAAAATTAAAAATTAAAAATTAAAAATTAAAAATTAAAAATTAAAAATTAAAAATTAAAAATTAAAAATTAAAAATTAAAAATTAAAAATTAAAAATTAAAAATTAAAAATTAAAAATTAAAAATTAAAAATTAAAAATTAAAAATTAAAAATTAAAAATTAAAAATTAAAAATTAAAAATTAAAAATTAAAAATTAAAAATTAAAAATTAAAAATTAAAAATTAAAAATTAAAAATTAAAAATTAAAAATTAAAAATTAAAAATTAAAAATTAAAAATTAAAAATTAAAAATTAAAAATTAAAAATTAAAAATTAAAAATTAAAAATTAAAAATTAAAAATTAAAAATTAAAAATTAAAAATTAAAAATTAAAAATTAAAAATTAAAAATTAAAAATTAAAAATTAAAAATTAAAAATTAAAAATTAAAAATTAAAAATTAAAAATTAAAAATTAAAAATTAAAAATTAAAAATTAAAAATTAAAAATTAAAAATTAAAAATTAAAAATTAAAAATTAAAAATTAAAAATTAAAAATTAAAAATTAAAAATTAAAAATTAAAAATTAAAAATTAAAAATTAAAAATTAAAAATTAAAAATTAAAAATTAAAAATTAAAAATTAAAAATTAAAAATTAAAAATTAAAAATTAAAAATTAAAAATTAAAAATTAAAAATTAAAAATTAAAAATTAAAAATTAAAAATTAAAAATTAAAAATTAAAAATTAAAAATTAAAAATTAAAAATTAAAAATTAAAAATTAAAAATTAAAAATTAAAAATTAAAAATTAAAAATTAAAAATTAAAAATTAAAAATTAAAAATTAAAAATTAAAAATTAAAAATTAAAAATTAAAAATTAAAAATTAAAAATTAAAAATTAAAAATTAAAAATTAAAAATTAAAAATTAAAAATTAAAAATTAAAAATTAAAAATTAAAAATTAAAAATTAAAAATTAAAAATTAAAAATTAAAAATTAAAAATTAAAAATTAAAAATTAAAAATTAAAAATTAAAAATTAAAAATTAACAATTAAAAATTAAAAATTAAAAATTAAAAAATAAAAATTAAAAATTAAAAATTAAAAATTAAAAATTAAAAATTAAAAATTAAAAATTAAAAATTAAAAATTAAAAATTAAAAATTAAAAATTAAAAATTAAAAATTAAAAATTAAAAATTAAAAATTAAAAATTAAAAATTAAAAATTAAAAATTAAAAATTAAAAATTAAAAATTAAAAATTAAAAATTAAAAATTGAAAATTAAAAATTAAAAATTAAAAATTAAAAATTAAAAATTAAAAATTAAAAATTAAAAATTAAAAATTAAAAATTAAAAATTAAAAATCTATATATATAAAATTCATTTTCTGTTTGTTTGTTTGTTTATTTATTTGTTTGTTTGTTTGACCGCTATACAAATTTTTATTTTTCAACCGATTTCCCTGAAATTTTGTACACACGATCTCTATACCCCAGGAAAGGTCGCCATATACTTTTTACTGGCCACGCCTACTTTTACGCCCACTTTTTATGTAAAATTCATTTTCTGTTTTATTCATATTTGTTCACTATACAAATTTTTATTTGTTAACAGATTTCTCTAAAATTCGGTACACACTATCCCTGTACTCCACCTAAGGTCACCATATACTCTTTATCGACCACGCCTACTTCTACGCCCACTTTTTATATACAATTAATTTTCTGCTTTTTGGTATATTTGTTCGCTATAAAAATTATTATTTTTCAACGGATTTCTCTGAATTTTGGTATACACGATCTTTGTATACCAGGCCAGGTCACCGGGTGATTTTTTCGGCAACACCTACTTTTACGCCCACTTTTTGTATACAATTCGTTTTCTGTTTTTTGGTATATTTGTTTGCTATACAAATTTTTATTTTTCAACGGAATTCTCTGAAATTTGGTAAACACGATCTCTGTACTCCAGAGAAGGTCGCCATATGCTTCGTACTGGTCGCGCCTACTGTTACGCCCACTTTATGTATACAATTCATATTCTGTTTTTTGGTTCATTTGTTCGCTACACAATGTTTTTTAAACGGATTTCTCTGAAATTTGCTACGCACGATCTCTGTACTCCAGAGAGGTCGCCATATAATTCTGGCCGGCCACGCCTACTTCTACGCCCACTTTTTATACAAAATTAATTTTCTGTTTTTTGGTATATTTGTTCACTATAGAAATTTTTATTTTTCTAGGGATGTCTAAAATTTGGTCACACGATCTCTATACTGCAGGGAAGGTCACCATATGCTTCTTACAGGCAACGCCTACTTTGCGCCAACTTCTATGTATATAAAACTTATTTTTTTCCTTTTATTTGTTTCTTTATTTGATTGCTATACAAACTTTTATTTTTCAATGGCTTTCTCCGAAATTTAGTACAAATTCCAGGGAAGGTCGCCATATGATTTTTACCGACCACGCCTACTTTTACGCCCAATTTTCATATAAAATTCACATTTTGTTGTGTGGTATATTTCTTCCCTATACAAATTTATACTTTTCAACGGATTTCTCTGATATTTGGTTTACACGGAAATAACTACACGGTGAACAAATTCCCCAAACTTAAAAAATGGTACCCAAAAGAAATGAACAAATTCCCCATTTTTTTTTAAATCGAAATAAAAAATGAACTTACTCCCCAAATTCATTCTTAAATTTTAACATATTTTTATTTAATGAATTTTGTTAAATATTTATTTTAATAAACATTTGCATACTGCTCTCAATATATGTCCTACAATAAATGCATTTTCAATAGCATCATTTCGTTGCGCGGAAGTTACGCGCACGGGGAATACAGCTTAGCTAGAATATCGGAATGATCTGAAAAATATATTTTGACAATTAAAATAAGTTGGAAACAGCTGCGCGGTAGCACTTTTGTGGTTGCCAAATGCGCGGAAGCGGCGCGCGACGCGCGACCGCGGACTAGGACGCGACGCGCTCTCGGAACACAGCTCAGCTAAAATATCGCAATGCTCTAAAAAATATGTTTTAGGAATTAAAATAAGTTAACGAGAACTAAGCGGCAGAACGGGTAGTAGCTGCGAGGAAACGGCGCGAGGCGCGCGGACGCGGACGCGACGGATGCGGACGCGACACGCTCGCGGAATGCACCTCAGCTAAAATATCGCAATGATCTGAAAAATATATTTTGGCGACTAAAATAAGTTGACAACAACTGTGCGGCAGCACGGGTGTGGCTGCCAAACGCGCCAAGGCGGCGCGCGGTGCGCGACCGCGGACGCGACGGATGCGGACGCGACGAGCTCGCGGAACACAGCTCAGCAAAAATATCGCAATGATCTGAAAAATATATTCTGGCTGCCATACGCGCGGAATCGTGCGCGACTCGCTCGCGGAACACAGCTTAGTGAAATGTCGTATGATAAATTTTATCTACGTATGTGAAATAATTACCTGTTGATCAAAATAGGCCACACATATACTATAAGCAGTTGCTTAAAGAAACCTTGCGACAGAATATTAAACGTCGCATTAGTCTTTCATTTCTGAAACTTGAATTTGACGTCTCTGCTCAATGATGATCACTTATTGAATGAAGTAATTCAATTTTTAAAAGTTGTGATTCCTTTAATTTGCGAACCATTCCGTTATATTTGATGTTTATAAATAAACTGAAAAAAAAAAAAACTTAAAGCGGTTTCGCAACTTATTTTTAAAGCATTTTTGCTGCAGCATCTTAAAAAACTTCTAAATTAAAAAATCAAAAAATTTTTAATTGAAATAAAAAATGAATTTACTGTCCATACAAATTTTTGGGGAAAAAGTTCATTTTATTGAGGAATTTGTTAATTGGGGACTAAGTACTCAGCGCCTGGTAAGCTTAGTGAACCATTTTTCAAGTCAAAGGCATTTGTATCCCGGGCAAGACCGGGTAAAGACAGCTAGTAAATTATAAAACATGGTTGTAAAACAAAGTAGTATTATCAATGGCTAATTGAAAACAAAAATTGGTATATAGGAGTGTTATGGCAAGATAAAGTTGCCGCGAGTACACTGGGATCAAATCATTTGATTACACAAGGGAACAAGGTTTTTGTTGATTAAGAACTGAATATTGTTTTTAAAGTTATTTGGGACGCTAAATCCAAATCTGCACTTCGTTTTTTTCTATCAGCTCGACTTTTCGCGATATACCGTTATTTCCAAAATTAAGGCACTACCACTACATATATTGGAATAACTTGAAAACGGTTCACCATATTCAGTTAACAAAAAAATCCAAAATTCGCCAACAATATTATCTTTAAGACGTGCTTACATTGCTTGTAAATTTTCCTGGTAGTTTCAGAGATATCGTTGAAGTTTTGAAAAAAAATAACGATTTAAAAAAAAAATTTTTTTTGTTTTTTAAAAATTCATAAAAAATAAAACTGCGAAAAAATTGCAGTTTTGGTCTAAAAACATTTAGGTAAACATATTTGGAATGAAATGAGCGTTATTTACTTGTAATCGGTGCACAACTTTTGATTTTGTTCAAAAGTTGTGTGTTGAGAAAGATCGGTATTTCCATACAAAAATAATATTTATTTAATATGTGTGTGTTTGCATTTTTGGTAATATTCATGATTTTTTTTAATACTGAGAAACATGAAAAAGTCATAAACTTTTTTATTTTTCAAAAGTAACAAGTACATCTTTAAAAAAACAATTTTGAAAATCACCAAAAAATGGTGAACAGTTTTCAAGTTATTACAATATACGTAGTGGAAGTGCCTTAATTTTGGACATAACGGTATATCACGAAAAGTCGAGCTGATAGAAAAAAACCAAGTGCAGATTTGAAATCAGCGACCTCAAATTAGTAAAAAATTGATACAAACTTCCAAAAAGTTCAATTTAGTTCCTTGTGTTTATAGACATTAATAATTATCATAAATACCATCTTAATACATTCGAAAACTTCATACTTTATAATATTGCACATTTTAATTAGACATCACTCTGTATGGCTTTCACATGTTTCTCTTTCTTAGTTCGCATAGGTTAAATTGTAATAAAGGCAAATATTAAAGTCAATTTTCAATCGAAAGTAAAATTCATATAAAACTTAACAAAACTCAGTTTCTCTAAAGTCTTATTAAAGAGACCACTGATTGACGTATGCCACTGTTACATATTCTTTTTTCTAGACGTTTTAAATTAAATTGATTTTTAAAGGTTCCAAAGAATCGAGTGTGTAGCATCAATCAAAATAAAAAATTCTCATATTAAAACTTTAAACAAAATCACAATGTTACAAATATATGTAAACATTTGATCCCCAGCATCCCAGAAAAGTGAAACTTCCGTTTTTAATATACAAATACACTCTCACACCAATAAAAAAAAAACTGTGCATGCATAAATGTTTGTCTCAACATCGTTTGATACACATTCTCTTATACAACAACATCTACAGTAATATTATAATGAGCGGCATGCGCTGTTTAAAGTATTATTCCTCACAAACTGTTTAAATACCGTATTAAAATACAAAAAAAAAGGAAACAAAGAAAATACGCTTAGTAAAAATCAAGAGGTTTAAATTTAATTAACAAGAATAGCAAAAAAAAAAAAAAAAATGTGAAGTAGGTTTCCTTTCCAAAATGATTTCAATTTTAAATCAAATTTGATGTGTATTAAAAATCAAACAAGACTAAAGGGAGATCGTATTAGTTTTATTTAAGTAAAATAGAAATAACAAATACTGCAGGTGATTTAATTATGCACTCAATTTAACACAAGAAATTTAATACACAAATTTATGAAATCTAAATATTGTCATAATTGTAATTCAAAAGCCTGGTCTGGTACTTACAACTAACAAGTGTAAGTGTTAGTTATTCCCCACCAGCATGAATATAAAAGTACTTCAGTTTTTGTATACCTTTGCTAATACTTTCTAAACAGAACCCTAAAAGAATATATATTTTTTTTATATTTGGATCAATTAAATTAAACTTAAATCTAATAAGGACTTCCATTTTAATTACAAATGTTAACTGAAATTTTATTTTTAAATTAATTCTACCTAATATATCTACCTCTGAAATTGTCCATGCATTTTTAGACTGTGCCATTATGTTGCTAAAGAGGTGACAACATTTTTTTTTGCTGATATTTATCCCCCCCCCCTCCCCCTAAATTTGTATACCCTATACCACTATGTGGTTAAGGTATAATGAATTTGGTCTGATTTTTGTAACTACCGAACATATTTGACCTAGACCGATCTTTTATTATACCGATCGACTCAAAATCACTTACTGAGTCGATTTAGCGATTTCAGTCCGTCCGTCTGTCCATATAAACCTTGTAATCAAACTGCAGGTCGTAATTATGAATATATTTTGAATATATTTTTAGTATATAAGCTTTATCGATCATAGGATGACTGTTATTGAAATTGGTGAAAATCGGTTCATGTTCAAACTTCGTCTCCATACAAATGACCCCTATGAGATCGACTTAAATTGTCATAATATCCAAATTATCATATAGATCTCGGTCAGATTGGCTTTGTATGTGTTTTTTACGTCCAATTATCAATTATCAGTAGTCCAAAAATAAACACTATAGGACAATTCTTAGTCATAGCCCCTATATAAAACTAGAATCAATGCGTCAATGTGGACAATATCATATAAGTAATGATTCTTTCCATTCTAGACTTTTTTTGATGATTCTGAATCTGTGTTTTTATGCTTAGATAAATTTCTCCACTCATTATACAACATCATCAATTTTGTCTCTGCGTTAATAGCTTTCTGAACAGGAATGCGTGCCTTCTCCCAAAAAATTTAACCTTCTTTTATCATATCTAAATTAGCAGTCCTTAAATTATAAAACAGAACTCATTTTGAAGGTAATTTGGTACCAGTTAATTGGAGTTTTGAGTAACCAACGAGATAAATCTCCTCTCTTAAAAATGGCTTTTTTTTATTAACAAAATTACGAAATAATCACTAATCACATGAACACAGCTTAATCAAACGCTTAACACTTTCAACTGATTTGATGCTAGAGGAGTGTTCAGCTTTTTCACTTTATTTTTTGCAAACTTCAAAAAATCTCCTCGATCTGTTTTTCTAAATTTCGTTATTTTTAATCTAGCACGTTGTTGTCTAGAATAATTGGTAAATTGAATTTTTTTTCACAATATTTGAGTAGCATTTTGCACTTAAATAGGGTTTTTATACATTATTAAAAATAAAATTAGGGGTCTATTTGACCTCAAGATAAATAGGGTTAATTTTATAAAATACTACAGTTAGTTTAAATAATTAATAGAGTAAAATTTCAGAAATAAATGCATGCTAAATATAAGGTTGCATGCTAATATAGTTGTTTAAAAAATCGGGTCATTTTTCCCTCGAGAAAACAGAAGGGTAAATTTCTCAAAAAAAAAAAAATTTCTCGATAATACACTATCAGAAATAAATGTATCAATTTCCATCTCAATCCACGAGCAAACAAACAAAATTCTTTTAAAATACTTAATAAAAGTATAGTATTTACTAAAAATTGACCTTTGACCTCTTTGGGGTAGCACTAAAAGTTGTCTGATTTTCCTCAAATATTTAAAGTTTTTTTTAGCACAATATTCCGCCTGGGCATTGGCGAATGTTCGAAGATGAATTTTCGTTGCCACCCTAATGTGCATATAAAGGGTGATTTTTTAAGAGCTATAGGAAAGTTTTCCAAAAAAAAAAACACATAAAATTCAGAAAAATGCATGAAATCTTTATTTGAATCGATAGTACGTACGGTCTATATAATTTAATGTTTGAAGATAATTTCATGCAAATGTTGACCGTGACTTCGCCTCAAATGGTCCATACGCTTAGTCCAATTTTGGCATACTCTTTCCAACATTTCGGCCGGTATCTCACGAATAAATGCTTCAATGTTGTCTTCCAATGCGTCAATTGAAGCGGGATTGTCTGTATAGACATGAGCTTTAACATAGCCCCACAAAAAATAGTCTAAAGGCGTTAAATCGCACGATCTAGGCGGCCAATTGACCGGTCCCGAACGTGAAATAAAATGTTCACCGAACTCGCCTCTCAATAAGTCCATTATTGCGCGTGCTGTGTGGCATGTGGCACCGTCTTGTTGAATCCACATGTCATGCAAGTCAAGCTCTTGCATTTTGGGCAAAAAAAAGTTGGATATCATCTCTCGGTAGCGCTCACCATTCACAGTTACGTTACGATTCGCATCATCTTTGAAGAAGTACGGTCCAATGATGCCACCAGCCCATAAACCGCACCAAACTGTGACTTTTTCTGGATGCATTGGTAGCTCTTCCAATGCTTCTGGCTGATATTCACTCCAAAATCGACAATTCTGCTTATTTACGAACCCATTGAGCCAAAAATGAGCTTCGTCGCTGAACACAATTTTTCGGTAAAAAAGTGGATCTTCGACCAACTTTCCAAGAGCCCAATCACCAAAAATTCTACGTTGCGGTAGGTCGTTCGGCTTAATTCTTGCACCAGCTGTATTTTTGAAAGGCTTCATTCACACCTAAATCCTTCCGCAAAATTTTCCACGTTGTTGAGTAACAGAGGCCCAATTGCTGCGAACGGCGACGAATCGATAATTGATGGTCATCATTAACACTGGCCGATACAGCTGCGATATTTTCTTCAGTTCGCACTCTACGTAAGCGTGTTGGTGGTTTAATGTCCAACAATGTAAATTTGGTGCGAAATTTAGTCACAATAGCCCGAATAGCGGCTTCAGTGGGTCGATTAAACTGACCATAAAATGGAAAAAGCGCGCGATGAACTTTCTTAACAGAGCACGCATTTTGATAATAAAATTCAATAACTTGCAAGCGTTGTTCGTTTGTAAGACGGTTCATGGTTAAATTATAGACCAAACTGAAGATGTTTGACAATGAAACAAAACACGAAACGTGCGTCAAAAATCACCCTTTACTATATGTAGATAGACATTAGGGCGGGTCGATTTGTAGAGAGGCAAAAAAATCGCTCAAGTGACAAGGTAAATCATATTCTAGAGATCAAAATAAGAAACTTTGCCCAAGAACCATACCTCTAAAACGAATTTTGATGTCCCGACTTTTGACCTGTCTGTCTGTCTGCCATGGGCAACCCCATTCCCCATTAAGCAATTGATCTGAAACTTGGCCCATATTCTTCTTCGGCGATTTTTAAATCGACCCGCCCTAATACATATGTGTCAGTGATGCATACACATTTTTGTAAATAACCACATAAACAAAAAAAAAAAAAAATTATTGCTAATAAACAAATAAACAAAAATATATTTGTATGTGTTTACATATATACTTATTGCATATAATAATTGCTTTCAATTACAAAATCAAGAAAATACCTAAAATTATTGTTAATTGTCGCATTAATTGAAAATATCATTGTAAAAAATCTAGCCACTATAATTTTAAATCTAGCCTTTTTTGTATCTTAAGGTGGATTCATTGTCGCGAACTGCAGTCTGCAGACTGTTTTTTTATATGAAGATAGAAAAGGAGAGGAAAGTAACGAGCAATTTTTACTCGTTATGACTGCAGTCTAATTTGAGTTTGGAACGCAGTCCGCAGACAAAATATTGTTTTTTTTTTTTATTTTTTCCTAAAAACTTTTAAATAAATATTTATTTCTATGCGATACTTTGGCATCTCTGTGATGCCATCGTATGTGCGAATTGGCGGAACAAGGTAAGTTGTATAAATTCAATATATCTGTGGTCACAAGCGATAACCGCCTAAGTCGACTTAAGAATGATTTGAGTTATGTATCATATTCTGCTAAAAACGCTTTATATTTTCGTGAAATCCCCTTTTCTCTATCACCATTTATTAAAAAGTTATTAATTAAAACATGCTGACCTAAGTCGTAATGAAGCTTCATTACATTTATATAAAAAGTTATTTTTCTCGAAAGCATGATATTCGACAATTTGGGTTATGTATGCTATCATGTTCTACTAAAAACGCTTTATATTTACGTGAAATCCCCATTTCTCTAACGCTATTTATTAAAAGGATATTAATAAAAATATACTGACCTAAGTCGTAATGAAGCTTCATTACATTTATATAAAAAGTTATTTTTCTCGAAAGCATGATTTTCGACTTAGGCGGTTAATGCTTGTGACCACAGATATACTGATTTTTACCTGTATTTACAGATTTGAATAAACTAAAGAAGCTTATATCAGAGGTATTCTGCGGATCCATGCGGTTAAAGTTTTTAAATGTTTCAACATCTGTTAAACGCATTCTTGGTATCAATGTAGCATAATATCCTTTCATTCGACGTTCGCGCAATATTTCACGTACAGCAAACTTTTTTTTTCTTCAATAAAAAGCAATTTTGCCAATAGATAAAACTTTTCCACTTCTAATTGAAGCAAAATTAATATTTGTTCGCGGCTCATATTTTCACAACTCATTTTATTTATTTTTAGTTTACGTTTAAAATTGATAGCAACACTTTTCACTTTCGCAAACTACACATCTGACAGCTTTTTAAAAAAAATATCTGCAGTAACTCAACCTACACAGACAATGAATCGAGCTGCGGGTAACTCGTTATAATTCAACAAACGAGTCTTCAGTCTGCAGACTGCGGTTCGCGACGATGAATCCACCTTTAGTGTTGACAATCTTTGTTATAATGTTGTGTTTAGAATACGGGTGGAGGTATTAAAGATTCGGCATAACCGAATTTAACACTATTTTGTTTAATCTTTCATGTCGCAAAAACGTTTATAATATTTCTAAAGAGAAATAAACTGAAAAATGTTAAATAATTTCGAAAACCAGTTTAAAAATATTCTAGGTGCTAAATACACTTTTTTTTAGTGTGGCAATTAAGAAATTCGATTTAAATAAGAATAAATTCCTTTTTAATCTGCACAGCAACCAAGTTGCTGAATTAATATTATTATCGTCCATTTCTGAGAATGAATTTTTTCTATGCCAGAAATTTTGTTTTCCCAAAACAAAATACTAAAAGTAAACATTTTAAAAGGAAGAACTAATATATGTATGAATGTACGTATGTACATACATATGTATGTATGTATGTATGTATGCATGTATACACTTATGTATTTCAATGTAATATACGCTGCTAACGAAAATAAAATATTAAAAATATTTCCTTGTTAAATATTTTTGGTTTATAAATATTCAATGATCTGCCATCTACTTTAAGTATATTTGAGTGGTTTTCGACAAAAAGAAATATCTTATTTTAAAAGTATTCCGACAGAATATTAAATTTCCCAGCCTCTGCGAACCAAGCTTAGAGGGATAAAAGGATAATTGAATTAAATAGCCAGAAAATTATTTTAATATAAATTTTATTAACTAAAAAATATATTAAATTGATGAAAGCATACCTTGATTTTGAGTAGAAATTGTTGAATGTTTTAAATGATTACGAAATGTATGAATTCCTTACAAATCTGCATGTATGTATATGAATTTATGAATTAATTTTGATAACAACTTTCTTCTGAAGGTGCCCTTTCCGTAATACGATGAAAGTTTTTACTGCATATATAGAATGTATTTATGTAAGTACAGTATATGTATGTACATATTTAGAAGTGAAATGCATAGGTGCACTGCACAAAATAATGGCATAAAATCGTTAGTTCTAATATTTCACTGTCAAAACTTCTATAATTGAATTTCTGCATACACAGGAATTTACTGTACCTTTTTTTTGTATTCCTTTCATTCTTTATTTCCTTTAAAAGAAATAATAATATGAAAAAAAAAAATAAAACAAAATGTAAGAAAAGTTTGACTATTTATACCTTGCAAACACTTTAACTTTTCAAGTCTTACAAAAATTTTCCTTACAAAATACAACAACAGTATTCTTCTTTTTCTCTATTTTATTTTTGTTCGAACAATGCAATCGCTAATTCAAGCCATAGTTATTTTCTTGTGCTCAGAACGAACACCTTTTTTTTTTGTAATTCTATCCCATTCAATGCTTATTCTTTAAGTATATAAAGCATTAATGTTTCATACAAATATGTATGTTTATATGTAAGTATGTGTGTGTGTGTGTGTGTGTGTGTGTGTGGATATGCAAGAGTTTATGTAGTATATTGCACTTGTAGTTTATGGCTTGAACTTGCATTGCAAATAAGTTTTCTGGAGAAGAAAAAAAAGAAGTGTTTGCTTCTTCATCATCTTTTGCTGTTTGGTGGATAAAATGGCAGAGCTCGAAGAAAAATTCTAACAATTTTGAAATTATAATACTCATTGTTACGCGCAATATGGTTTCAGTTATTCGAAATGCCATCAATTAAAAATTGCATTGTTTGTTTAAAGCAAACTCTACAGTCTGAAGTCCTCTACCTTAGGTTAACTTTACTTGGAAGTCGTTTTAAAACCTGCCAATTTATTGATAGGGAATTCTTCGTAAATCGATGTAGGTTTATCTATAGTTATAGATAACTGAGTAATAAATTTTGGCCCATATGCTATGTTCACACGGAGAGCGAGATTCGCGGTTGAGTCTACATAATTCGCCATACAAAATTTTGAGAGCGATTCTACTTGGTTCAAAATGAACCTAGTTGTGAACCTAGAAACATTGAGTGTCATCTCCAAGTTTGATAAGAAATTATCGCTAGTTTATCTGAACAAGCTGTCAAAAATATATAAACAAAGAAAAAAACAAAAAAAATTCATTTGTGCAATAAAATAAATAGAAACAGTTAACAAATAAAAAGTATATATTTACATATATATATTCAAATAAAAATGGAAAAAATTAAATAGTGAAACGTAAAGTGTAGAAGAATGTCTTCAAATATTTGAGCGAAAAATTTAAACGTCAAAATGAAACAAGAACACTCGTCTGAACACCAAAGTTCACAATCATGATTCAGAGAGCGAACCAAGTGGTTCGTTTTGCTGAACATGCTATTATTATGATTTGCATTCGATCTTCGATGTGCGCTGGCTATCGAACATCGACTATCGAATGTGAAATTCGTTGTACAACGAATTTTCAATCGAACACAATTTTGCTTTCTATGCTGGATGGCAGTTTGTAAAACTTATTGAAAATATTTTTTTTTTTTTTTTTTTCATCATATTTAATTATTGGATCTTCACAAAATTTAAGTGAACTAACAATAAGTATTTAAATCTTAAAACTAAATATTGACATTAAATCCAGCCAGTGCCAGACAAAACTTCAAGGGCTCAGCGATTAAATGTGATCAGGAGCATTTATAGCAATTTTATTGTACCAAGTCTGCCGTGTCCAGTCTTCTAAGTCGTAGATGGCCACGATTATTTAATAAATTCCGAGCAAGTGTATTAGGGTGTGTTTCAAGTCTTTTCATATATCTTCCGCAGTATTTTTTGATCTCACTTTTGACAAGTGGGACGTACAGATCGTTATGTATGTTAGAATTTCTCACGTACCAGGGTGCATTTGTGATCAGTCTTAACAGTCTGTTTTGCCTTCTTTGTATTTTTTCAACATTGGAAGCCGAGGCAGTTCCCCATAGCTGAATACCATAGCTCCATATGGGTTTTATAATCGAATTGTAAATCTGTAATTTACAGTCTAAGCTAAGTTTAGAGTTTCTACCTATAAGCCATGTTAGTTGTACAGTTTTCAATTTCATTTGGGTAATTTTAGCATCTATATGAGTTTTCCATGTAATTTGACGGTCAAGATGAATGCCTAGATATTTAACATGTGTGTTCTGGGGTATATTATGATCATTAATACGAACTGTTGGACAAGATTCCCTTCGTGAGGTAAACGTAATATGAATGCATTTTTGTTCATTTACTTTAATTTTCCATTTCTCTAACCAAGCTTCTAACTGAGAGATGTTAGTTTGTAATCTTTGAGACGCTATTGTTGGGTTCTCATGAACACTTAAGATTGCCGTGTCATCAGCAAAAGTAGAAGTGTGGGTATAAACATTTGTTGGTAAATCTGAAGTATAGAGTAAATACAACAATGGCCCCAAAATACTGCCCTGTGGAACTCCGGCATTTATATTTTGTGGGGTGCTTATAAAACTATTTTCTTTAACAGTAAACTGCCTGCCTTTGATGTAGCTTTCTAAGAGCTTGTGTGTATTGGGTGGTAGCAAGCGTTTAATTTTAAAGAGTTAACCCTAATGCCAAACTTTGTCAAATGCTTGTGAAACATCGATAAAAAGGGCAGAGCAGTATTTCTTTTCTTCAAAAGCCTTTGTGATAACAGTAACCAGCCTGTGTACTTGCTCAATGGTGCTGTGCTGTTTTCTAAACCCGAACTGGTGGTCTGGTATTGAATTGTTTTGTTGAACGGCTAAGGTTAATTTATCCACGAACAATTTTTCAAACAGCTTTAACATGTTCGACAAAAGACTGATTGGTCTATACGAGTCGACTTTTGTATTATCTTTGCCCGGCTTGGCTATCATTGTGACAAGGGAAACTTTCCATTCTGAGGGATAATATTCAAGACGTAAAATAGCATTGAAAATATAAAGAATTATTATCAAAGCCACCCGGGGTAATTGTAAGAGCATCTTATTACTAATTTTATCGATCCCTGGTGCTTGTTTTGGGTTTAAGTCAACAATTGCCCTTTCGACCTCATGCATTTTAAATCTGATTGGGTTAGCTGTTTCGTTCTGGGGTATAAGAGTTGGCAACTCTACTATATTTTGTGAAATGTTAGGGGTGAACACATTTTTTAAGTGTTCTACAAACAACTCTTCTTTTTCAGAATCCTTGCGAGCCCATTCCCCATTTGGCTTTCGCAAAGGAGGCTTACTTATGGCTGGTCTATTTAGACCTTTTGTAGCACGCCATAATGAGTAGTCAGTGTTTGGGGTAGAGTCCAAACTTTCAAGGTATGCATTTAGTGATGCGATTTTCTTAGATTGTAGCAGTCTCTGTAGATTTTTTGTAGATTCCCTCAATTGAGCTTTAAGTTGTGGAGATCTGTGTCGTTGCCACTCTCTTCGGAGTCTACGCTTTTCATTCAGTAGTTGTTCGACATCTGCAGATGAAATAGTATATGGTCTGGTGTGTCGTGAGGGTTTAGTGGCGAGTTGCGCAGCTCTTTTAAGATTTAATTCAAGATTTTTGATGGAGAGGTCGATATCGTTAGGTGTTCTTAGCGGAATATTTTTTGTACAATGGGTACTAATACAGTTTCTTATTCCGGAACTGGGGTGAACAATATTGTTAGGGTTCAAAATGGTAAGAATTGTGGGACTGTGGTCAGATGAGAGTTCCAGTGATGATTCTACTTGTACAAGTTGTCTGGACACCCCCTTTGATAAACAGAAGTCTATTAGATCTGGTATTTTTTGCCGATCAGTCGGCCAGTAAGTGGGTTCTCCTCCGGAAATAACTTCCATGCTCAATTTTGAAATAGTTTCAAATAATACACAACCTTTTGGGGTAATCAGCCTCGATCCCCAAAAGGATGCTTGGCATTATAGTCGCCAGCTGCCAGAAAGCGTGGTCCCAGTGATTTAAAGAAATGTGTATATTTTTCCGCTGTTATTGTGAATCTCGGTGGTGAATAAATTGATGGGATCACCAGGTCCCTGCCAAAATCTTCGAGACACACCGATGTCGCTTGAAGATAGTCTTCACGAAGTTCTGGCATTACATAGTGTTTCATTCGAGATTTAATGAGAATCGCCGAGCCTCCACATGCTCTGTTCCTCGGGTCTTACAAAGTATATCCGTGTATTGCGAATATACTTCTTGGTGTTAAATGAGTCTCAGAAACAATCATTAAATCTATTTGTTTGTTTCTGAGAAACTATTCAAGCTCGTTTTTATGTTGGCGTATGCCGTTTGCGTTCCAAAAACATATTTTTAGGCTATTCATGGTTTATTTAGTACTGCCTGTAATAACATAGACTGCATTCTCATCATCTCTTGCATCATATTGTTTATTGAGCTAGTAAAGGTATTAATTGTTTTGACTAGAGTGTCTAGTGTTGACTCAAGTTTACTAAAACTTTGCATTTGTGGTTGAACATTATCTGGACTAGCTTGGGTTTTTTGTATGAGGTTGGGTATTCGGGTTAGTATTTTGTGGGTTTGGTTGAGCATTTGGATAAGGGTGCGATTTGGATCTTAAAGTATTTGAGTATGAGCGAGCATTGATTTTGCTCTGATCGTTTTGAGATAAATTAGGGTATTGGGTTAGTGAGGTATGGGTACGTGAGGCTTCTCTTCTATAGGGAACAGAGCGCAATACTGCCGTATATACTGGGCAACCCCTATAATTAGCGGTGTGGTTCTCATTACAATTACTGCATTTTTTTACTGATGGGTCATTCCGCGATTTGTCGCATTTGCTCGACTGGTGAAACTCACCACACATTACGCAAACAGATTTAAGATGGCAATAAGCCTTAGTATGTCCATATTCTTGGTAGTTTAAGCATTGAGGTGGTCCCTTACGTTCGTGGGGTTCTTCTACACTAACTCTGTGATGGAGCAAAAATCTAAGGCGATAGATTGAATGTGGCTCACCATTTTTTAGGATAACATCTCCGGGTTCAAACTCAACTCGGAAATATAAGTTGTAAATTATTTTGATTTCATGAGATTGATCTGCCTTGTATGCATTGCCGCAGCAGTTCATCTGTAGTAGACAGCAATTCCATAAACGCTTCCTTGCAGTCGAAAATTTGCTATAAATCTGTAAACAAAAGGTACCCTTGTTAAAAACTCGCATACTTACGTAGTGGAATCCATTTCCAAAATGTTGGAAGCGTCTCTCATAACGAAGCATCTCTCATGACGAAGCATTCATCTTCATCTGAAGATCATAGAACCATAATTCCAGGATAATGAACAATTAATTATTTTTTTTTCTTTAATAAATTTGTAAACAAACAATGTTTATTCATAGTGCCAGCTGATAAATATGTACTATTGTGAATAATTCAATTGACTGAAATTCACAATAGTGCTATTTTATCGAATGTGCGCCATAATACCAAATGAAAATTCGTTCGATCAGTTAATTCGAACACAATCGAAAATCGAAAGTTGTACCTTTGTTTTTTTTTTTTTTTTAATTCAATGAAGCTGTTGATATGAAGTTCCTGTCACAGCTTAAACACTTACAGACAGATAAAGATTTAACATCCAATAAATACGTTATCTTTGGCATAGCAAATTCCAGTACTGTGTTCCATAAAGTCGGTTTTTACCAAACCAATTTCCATCAAATAGTTTCCGTACTTGTTTCCTACATAATTTAGTATTGTAATGACACTTGTAAGATGCACTCTAGTACGTTGTTGCAATTTTTATAATAATTGATTTGTTCATTGAGCTTTTTTTTTCTTCTCCCAAAGAGTAATAAAAAGAGAATGTTAAAGGAGAATAACACTGTATATTTTATTACATCGAATAATATTTAAAATATATATATATATATATGTATACATATATATATTTACTTATTTTTAATTGTCTAAAGCAAAATGTACAAAGCATAATCGGATTTGTTGTTGAATTTTAACATTTCTACTAAAATACGAAAAATCCAATTAATAAATAAAACATTGCCAACAAAATAAGCCGAAATTATTAAATTAGTTTTTCAAATGATTTTTTTTTTCTTGCAAAATTCTATGGCCACAGGGCCTAGCAATCAATGTCTGTTTTTTTTTTAAGTTTTCAGAAAAGAATTTTTGTAATTCAAATCGCTATCTTAAAACTGGTAATTCCTATAACAACATCTAATTAGATATTACAATTTAATGTAGGAACTGATAACAGTTAAATAAATTTCGGTTAATTATTTAAATTTCATGATATTGATTCTTCAGCTCATTTAGTGAGGTAATGAATTGTCGTAACCGGACTTTGGGTATCAAAACTTGTTATCGCTAAAAATCGACGAAAAGTGAATATTGAATTTATTTTGAAATCTGATGGATTTTAATTGTCAATCAGTAATAAAATATTCGTTCCCGTCTTGTTCAGTTTGGAATAGGGTGTACAATTTAATCGTTTTGTCTTTAGTTCGATTAAACGTAATTTTTCGAGTTTGTTATTAAACCCTCTAATGCGCCAATTTTTATTTTGGACGAAAAACTCAACATAGACTAATTTTTGGTCCAATAACACGTATATGAAGTCCAAAATTTGATATTTTGTTTCCATTTCAATTTATGGGTTAATATACTGAATCCGCCTTGAGGCGGTTCTGCGCAAATCGTAATAAATTTATTTTTTATTTTTTTAAATGATTTTTTTATTATTTATTTAAATAAGGTCCAGTATTTCAATTTTAAACAAAAAACAAGGGTAATTAAAATAGTTAATGCTCTAAATATATTATAAAAAAATCCATACAAAAAAACAAAATTTTGTTGTTGAGTTACACAGATTTAGCTTGCACTTTTTGCAAAATGCTTGTGTTTCTGACTTGCAGTTTGGCATTTTGCACAACTTTTTTCCAGCTCGGTTCAGAAAAACACACCAGTGACCAATTTCAACATTACGTACTTCTTCAGTGGGCGTATACTGTCTCTTCTGTCTCTTCTTTGGTGCTGCCGATGAATTTGATGGTCGCCCAACTTTGCGCACCTGTTTTGCAGTCTGAGCCATACATAGCGATTCGGCTACCTCTGTTCTAAAATCAGGAAGAGGAAAATTCACGGCATCCTTATGGATTCGATGATATAAAATATATGCGTTCACAATTGCTAAATCAAGCAAATGGTAAAAAATTCTGTTGGTTCATTTTCTTGTTTTCATTTAATTGTGATAACGACCAATGAGACCATCCATTAAGTCAACCCCACCCATATTACGATTGTACTCATGGATTATAGTAGGACACTCGATTTCGATTTTTTTTTGGTATTTCGATCCCAACGACATATTTTACCCGGTTGAGTCGTGTTGTTTTGAAAAAGAAAAGGCTTGACTCCAACATAGGTTGACAGCCACGACTTTTAAGGTAAATCAACAACCCGATTGATGTGTAAAAATTATCGAAATATAGAATGTGATTAACATTTTCGGGTACAATTTCCGACAAACGAAGTACGACATTTGCTGCTGCTCCTAGATCAGGGACATTGTTGGGAACTACATTATCGCCAGCACCTGAATATACTTCAAAAGAGTACGAAAAACCGCTAGAATCACAAAGTACAAACAATTTTGTACCCCATTTATGAGGCTTAGCAGGCATATACTGTCGGGTTGGATTGCCTACCATTTTAGTAGAGCACATTTGCTCATCGACACATAATCTTTGCAGCATTGGAAGTTTAGAAAACCGTTCATTAAAATGTTCAATGAGTGGCCTGAGTTTATACAAGCGATCATAGCCTGATTCGTTTCTTGGAATCTCGGTCGCGTTATTATTAAAATGTAAAGCTCTTCGAAGACTTTCAAATCGTTTATTAGGCATTACATTACGAATAGGCTCGAATGAATGTCTGGACCAATATGATCGGACATTTGGATATCGATATACGGACATATATATCAAAATGCCTACAAATTTCATCATATCAGTTGCATCTGTGATAAACGATGTCTGAATGTGTTTTTGACGACAAAACAGATTCATTTGACCAGCAAGATCATTTAAAAATGTATCATTCACAAAGTAGTGAAAACATTGTAGTGAAAACAAGTTGTGTCATATAAACGCTCAGAGTCTAAAGAATAAAATTGATGAGTTTCGATATATCTTTGAAAGCTCTGGTGTAGATATTGTGTGTGTGTCTGAGACGTGGTTTAATGAATCTGTTCCTGATTCCATTATCGAGTTAAAAGGTTTCAAAATATATCGTTGTGATAGGAAAAGTCCTTGTGGTGGTGTGGCTATATATGTAAAAAAAGGGATTGTTAGTAAAATTTGCTGCAGCTCTAAGTTTATTGATAGTCCAGGTAATTCCACTGATAATAAAATTGAATATTTATTAGTTGAGGTTGTAGCCGATAATCGTAAATTACTTGTAGGATCTGTCTATAGACCTAACTGTAGAGTCAGTACAAACTTTTTTAACAAAGCAATGGAAACGCTTACCCTTAAATATGACGATGTCATTATATGTGGAGACTTTAATTCCAACATCATCACTGAAAGCCATCTTACTAATGACATGAAGTCGATTGGTTTGTCGCCGACAAATACTTCAATCCCAACACATTTTACCTCTACAACCAACACGCTATTGGATATATTTTTTGTCAGCAACATTGATAAAGTTCTGTTATATGATCAGCTATCAGCACCTTGATTCTCCAAACATGATTTAATATTTTTAGCATTTGATTTTCAATTGCAGTATGTTTGTAATGAGGTTACCTACCATGATTTCAAGAATATTAACTACAACATTATGTCATCTGAGCTATCAAATATTGACTGGGACTCTGTTTATTACATGCCTTCAGTAGATAGTCAGCTGGATTTTTTAGAAAATAACCTATTGGATGTATTTAGGAAATCCGTCCCAATCAAAATCGTTAAACGAAAAGCTAAGGAAAAGCCATGGTTCAATGTAGCAATTAAATCAGCCATTGATCGCAGAGATTTTGCTTACAAACGTTGGAAAACTTTCAAAATTCCCAATTTACATACTGAATATTGTAATGCACGTAGAGATGTGAATAGAATGATAAAAAGTGCGAAATCAGAGTATTATTCTAGTCGTTTTTTATCAGCTGTTGGATCCAAACAGACTTGGAAAGCTATACGTGAAATTGGTGTTGGCAAATCATCGTGTGTGGCTACCAGTGACATAGATGTAGAGAAAGTAAACGAGTCCTTTACAAATCTTCCCAATGTTCGTCCGAATAAAAGCTTTTATGACCACTGTCCAACTATTTCTGGTAATTGTTTTAACTTTAACTGTGTAAATCAATCGGATGTTCTATGTAGTTGTCTCGCGATTAAATCAAATGCAGTTGGGGTTGACAACATTCATCCAAAATTTATGAAAGCTATTATTCCGCTAATGTTACCCTATATCACGTACATCTTCAATAATATTATTACTAAGAGCGTTTATCCCCAAAATTGGAAATATGCGAAAATCATACCCACCCCAAAACCAAACAACGAATACCGACCAATTGCAATACTACCGTATTTGTCAAAAGTTTTTGAACATTTACTCCATGGTCAAATAAGTAATTACGTCAATAATAATGATTTGTTGACAAATAGGCAATCAGGATTTCGACCACAACACAGCTGCATAACAGCCCTTATTGATGTATCTGAAGAAATACGTAGCAAAATTGACGATGGAAATATCTCGTTCCTTGTTCTTCTTGACCACTCCAAAGCATTTGATACTGTGGATCATGAAGTTCTCTGCCTGAAGTTGCTTAAATTGTTCAATTTCTCTCCTCTATCTACACGTTTAATGTCATCATATATATTATCCCGTCGCCAATCTGTATTTGCAAACAATAAAATTTCAAGTCCATTGCCTGTTCTGAAAGGAGTTCCACAAGGATCAATACTATTTTCAATTTACATCAACGATTTAGTGCGACATTTATAATACTGTAATGTCTACATGTATGCTGACGATTTACAACTCTATATAAGTAGTGATTTAAGCAACATAAACGATTGTTTGGAAAAACTAAACAGAGATCTGAAACACATTCATGACTGGGCAAATATAAACGGTTTGTGTCTTAATCCTATAAAGTCTAAGTGTTTAATAATAGCTAAGAAAACTTTGAAGTTACCTTTTGAGCCGATTGTAATGCTTAATGATCAAAAAATAGAAATTGTATCAACAGCCAAGAATCTTGGTATCACTTTTAATTCCACTCTCACATGGTGCGACCATATAAATGCTGCTACAGGGAAAACTTATGCATTACTACGGACACTGTGGAACACCCAGTATGTTACACCACTTAAGATTAGAATTTTATTAGCAAAAACCTACTTAATACCAACTCTACTATATGGATGTGAAATATATGCAAGTTGCGATTTTACAAGTCGAAAAAAATTAATATCAACGTATAATGCAATATTAAGATATGTTTTTAATTTAAGAAAATATGATCATATATCTCAATATTCCAAAAAACTATATGGGGTGACTCTTACTGATTTAATGAAAATAAGAATGCTATTACTGCTACACAAAATTATATATACACGTGCACCGCCTTACTTGTCCGAAAGATTACTTTTTACACGTTCACCAAGATCGAACGATATCATACACTTAAGATATCGAAGCTTAATATCTGAGTGGCAGTTCTATATTAATTCAGTTCGTCTTTGGAACATGCTACCCTCGTCCATTCAATTTATAAGCAACGCTCAGCAATTTAGGATAGAACTATTTCAATTTCACTCATAATTAATTAAATGTAATTGATTTCAGCTCTCATTTATATATATATTTTGTTTCTTTAAAAAAAGTTATTTCTTTTATATTTATATTTATTTATTTATATATTTTTATTAAATTAACCCATTATGCTTCATATGTATTAACCATTTTTTTATTATTAATTTTTTATCTTTTTGGCTTTTATTTATTAAATTAATTTTTTTCTGTTATACTGTGTACTATTTATATACTGTGTATTTTTAAATGTACTTATTCATCATTACTTTGTAAAAATCCATTACTTTAATTATAAGATTGTAAATCTTGTTGTAATGGAAAAATAATGAAATAAATTAAAATTATTATTCAAAAGGTGTCTTCAAATTATTAATGTCTTCCGGTAATTCTCTATTACCACAAAAAGCCACTTCATTAAGATGTATTTGAAGAGAACTTTTTCTCCATAAAATCGATTTGAACTCATTTGAATTATTTTTAATGTCTAATATATTGCCAGTAAAAACCCCTGACGTACACATGCCATTATCTCCAATTTCTAGTTCTGTTTTCCGTGCTCGTTTCCTTTGTAGAACTGAAGTGGGTGGCGCTATATCTTCAATGGCTTTATTGCGCGAACTGCAGCTTTCGATATTCAAAATGTCGGGCAAATCATGTTCTTTAGGACGTGCATCTCCAACATCGTTTACGAAATTCTCATCGTCTTCACTATCACTGCTCGCAGTGCTACAGGTATCGCCATCGCTAAGCAAATCATTCATCATATTAGATATTTCCTCAACAGTTAGATGAGAAATTTTGTATTTTCGCGACATAGCTTAAATTACAATATTGGGAAAAAAAATAGAATATTAAAATTTCATTACAGTTGGAAAGTATATATTTGTGTTTTACTGGTACAGGTGACCATAAATTCTTGGGATAAACTAATTTTTGACGTTCTTATATTGCAACTAATTTTGTAACTTTAACACTTTATTTTAGAAACCAACATGTTTGGCAGAGTTAATTGAGGCAGTTACATAAAACAGTTTTTCAACCCAGATTATACCCGGAAGGTATTTCAGGCCTATACAAGCCATCTAATCCGTAAAAAACAAAATATTATTGTTTGATGGAGCCATAAAAAAAAATAACTCTAAATGCGCAGTCCTGCCTGGTTTTATAAAAACTGGCTCAATTAACTTTCCAAATTATTCTTTACATTTATTTTTATTTTATTTGACGAAAAATATAATAAACTACTTACCAATATTTTTTTTGAAGCGATAGCAATGTATTTTATATTTTAAATTATTTTTTAAAAACACGTGTTTTAAAAAAATAATTAATTCTTCACTTTTTCACTAAAATTTAACTTTGTTCTCTTGTAGCTGCCAAACGAAAAGAGAGAAAGCAATAAAACATAAGAAGAAATTTTATAACGGAATATTAAATACAAAATAAAACAACAATTTCGCATTTTGAATTATAAGCTTCTTTGTTATGACGAAACGCGTTAAGTCCGTCTAGAGGAGGTTTGGCGCATTAGAGGTTAAAGTCGATAAATTATTACAATTTAAAAATATATCCTATTAAGCGAATAATATCATATTTTTTTAATTTTGGAATAAAAATAATACGAGTTAATCAAAAAATTAAAATAATTTAAGTATAACATTTATTGAGATTTCTATACCCTATGTATAATGTCAGTGTATAATGAGTTTGTGCTGATGTTTGTAACTGCCAAAAATAATTGACCTAGACCCACTTTCTGCATAGATTTAGCTTCCATCCGTCCGTCTGTCCTTCTGTGTGTCCCTGCGTTTTTTTCATATTCTTTGTTATGAAATTTCAAAACTACGAATCTGATGATGATATTGCTATAGGCAACATGTTTGCTGACGTTTTTGCTACAACTTATTCAGATGCCCAATATGATAACTCTAGTTGTTATCCTTTTGATCTTGCTTCAAATCAAATAATTCGTTTACCATTTATTTAACTTGCAGACATTGCACGCGAATTAAAGACATTAAAAATTTAACCATGGTGTTCCCAATTGTCTTTTAACCCTATCCTTATTTTTGTCGAATATAATCGACATCAAAGCAAGCATTGATTGAAATAAAAAGTTAAGGGTATATTTAAATTTTGCATTGCTTTGCTTATTTCTATGATTGGAAATATATACATATTAAGGTGGCAGCCATTTTTTTTAATTTGAAGACTTGCGGGTTGGATTATTATGACACTGGATATTAAATTTTAGTGCGCAAAATTTGAGCCAAATCGAACAATGCTTTCTGGACGTGCATTGAGTTCAAAGTTCAAATATGCATTAATATGTAAAAATTATCAAAAAAAAATAATTTTTCACAAAAATTTTGATACTAATAATTAAATTTCAATTAAATTCTTTAATAAACCATAATCTGGAGTAAATTATCTTTCCAATAGAATAACAAAATCTATTTATATCAAGTTATATCAAGTTCCTCGGGCTATAAACGCGCCGCAGACCACTTGATTAAGAAAATCGAGCTCACATTTTTAAAGACATTGAAATAATTTACAACAAAATAATTTTTGCATTCTTTTGAAACCAAAATTATCTTATGTAAAGTATTTTGTATCTCGTCTATTGTTATAGCGGTCTAAATTATTATCGAAACGGTACGTATTTTTTAGAGAGATAGATAGATTTTCATAGAGTCAATTTGACATCAGGAGTACCCCATGGGCTAATTTCAGAAAATAAGTCCAGAATATTAATTTTTAGAATTATCAAAATATTATCAACAACTTTTGTCGAAATCCTTCCACAAATATATATTAATTCGATATTTTGTTTTAGAAAAATGTAAATCTCCTTAAATTTGACTTTTGACCTTAAAGAGGGACAATTTATAGTGTTTCAATTTACCTTTAATTAACAAGATTGAGAACGTATATCAAGTAGTATAATATTTTGCTAAAAGATATTTGAAATATGAAAACCCCAAAAAGATGTAACCTAAAAGTTGAAAAAGTATGAAAAATCTCAGTTTTCTTCAAAGCCGCTGAAATCAAAACGCTGCCCTCGCCACATTAAGAACATGATACATACAATATTTACCAATTTTAATCAAACATATTTTGTTAATAAAACCTTAAAGTCCAATCGTTGATTTCGGAAAATTTCTTGAATAAAATTTTTGAAAAAGTAAAATTGGAGATTTTGAAATAGTACTAAAAAATACGTACCGTTTCGACATTAATTTAGAACGGCATAATAACAGACGAGATGCAAAATACTTTACATAAGATAATTTTGGTATCAGGAATATGAAAAAAATGTTGTTGTTGTGAATTATTTCATTGTCTGTAAAAATGTGAGCTCGATTTTCTTAATCAAGTGGTCTGCGGCGCATTCATTGCCTGGGGAACTTGATATAAATTGGCTGTTTTTCAACCGATAATATATTTTGTTATTTTATTGGAAAGATAATTTACTCTAGATTATGCTTTATTAATCAATTTAAAAGCAATTATTAATTTCAAAATTTTTCTGAAAAATGATTTTTTTGATCATATTTACATATAAATTCATATTTGAACTTTGAACTCAATGCGCGTCCAGAAACCATTGTCCGACTTGGCTCTAATTTTGCGCACTAACGTCTTAGATCCAGAGTCACAATAATCCGACCCGCACACCTCAAAATTCGACCAACAAATTTTTTTCTTACAAACCGCTGTCACCCTAATATATATATATATGTGGATATTAGGGCGGGTCGATTTAAAAATCGCCCAAGTGACAAGGAAAATCGTATTCTAGGGATAAAAATAAGAAGCTTTGCCCGAGGAACCATACCTCTAAAACGAATTCTGATGTCCCGACTTTTGACCTGTATGTCTCACTTTGACCCATTTAGAGTGCCCCAATCGAGTCCAAATGTATGGTCGACCCCAACTAACTTTGGAGGGCCGACCCACTTATGCCAGTGGCACACCCCCTGGAACCCCCTGAGGGTTACCCACACAAACATTTCCAAAAATCACCATTTTTTGTTTAGAATTTGGCTGACTATGTTTGATTCAATATAAAAATTAACACTCATACGTATACGTATCTTCTACTCTGCTAATAAATAATAATCATACGCCTTGACTGTGTTATGTTATTCAAAAAGATCGATCGGATGAGGGTAAATAACTTTTAGGTCACTCCGTGACTATGCGTGACTCTGCGTGACTACCCCAAAATTAATCTGTAGTCACAACAAGAATATGTGCCAAGTTTCAGATCAATTACATGAGGGTCATGGCAGACAGACAAGTCAAAAGTCGATACATCAGAATTCGTTTTAGAGGTATGGTTCCTTGGGCAAAGTTTCCTATTTTGATCCCTAGAATATGATTTTCTTTGTCACTTGAGCGATGTTTTGCCTCCCTACAAATCGACCCACCCTAATGAATATATAAATGCGTATTTCATAAACAAGAAAACAAAACAAAATAAGATGAAATTGTAAAATTGGCAAGAGTGGACAGAAACTAAAGCTTAATTATATTTCTCTAATTCTTCAGCTACTCATATTTGCATTATACCCTATACCACTATGTGGTATAATTTTATGTAACGTAGAGTATGTGTTAAAACAAACAATTCCTATTTCTATCGCTCGAAAATTATTTTCTTGAAAAGTAAGGCGTTGCTAACTTCCTTTATCGTTGAGAGTAAACTATTCCAAAGACGTACCGCAAATATAAAAAACTGCCATTCAGATACCAAAATATGGTGCCGAAATTGGACTTTGCTAGCAACTCCAGTAAATATTGATTTCCTAATTAAAAAATATGAGCATATATTTGAAGAAGATAACAAAAAAAACTTTTGTAATACTTGTATGGTATATCATTTTCCAACTGATTTTTGGCATGGTGAACACGTTTTTGGTCAAATAGTTTTCAATATATTGACTTTCGGTGAATTTTTTATCTTTTTCAATGAAAATATACTCAAGTTCAAAAATTATTAAAATACTAGCTGTTTTTACCCGGTCATACTCGGGAACTAAAGGCCTTTGACTTGAAAAAAATTTTTATTTTTTTTAACTTAGAAGTTTGGGGAGTAAATTAATTTTTTCTTATAAGAAGCTATAGCAAAACTGCTTCAAAAATAAGTTGCAAAACCGGTTTAGCTTTTTTTTTTTTTTTGAAGTTTATTTATTTTTTAAACATCAAATACATCGGAATCGTTTGCAAATTAAAATTTTTAAAAATTGAATTACTTCATTCAATAAGTGAGCATCATTGAGCAAAGACGTCAAATTTATAAATGTTTAAAAAATGGAAAGTGGATGCTACACATAAAATCGTGCCTCAAGGTTGCTTTAAGCAACTGCTTATAGTATATGTGTGACCTATTTGGATCAACATGTAATTATTGCACATACGTAGATCAAATTTATCATAAGACTTTTCACTGAGCTGCGTCCGCGTCCACGCGTTTGGCAGCCAACCCGTGCTGCCGCGCAGTTGTCGCCAACTTATTTTGATTGGCAAAATATATTTTTCAGATCATTCCAATATTTTAGCTGTGCTGTGTTCCACGAGCGCGTCGCGTCCGCGCGCAAAATGTTATTAATGCTATCGTGCGTTCTCTTTTTTTACCTTTCAAACATTGGTTATGAGATAAATCACCGAAATGATGCTATTTAAAATAATACAGATTTTAATTGCGGTTATTGCAGGACAAATATTGAGAACTGTATACGAATTTTCACTTAAATAAATACTTAATAAAATTCATTAAATAAAGATATATAAAAATTTAAGAATGAATTTGGGGAGTAAGTTAATTTTTTTTATTTCGTTTTTAGAAAAATTGGGGATTTGTTCATTTCTTTTGAGGACCCTTTTTAAAAATTTTGTGAATTTGTTCATCGTGAAGTTATTCCCCAATTTTTTGGGGAATAAGTTCATTTTTTTTTTGGGAATTTGTTCATTGGGGACTAAGTACTCAGCGCCTGTTTACCATTACAACTAACTATGTTTATTCATGGATTATTTTGAGTGTATGATGTTTAGAATTTACGAATTTTAGTTATTCTAGAGCTTTGGGATATACAACATTTCTGGTTTTTTCTTCTGGTGCATATACGAAAAGATTGTGCTGGCTCCCAACTCTAGAGCAGGCGATATATAATTGTCTATGAGAAAAACAGGGAAATTCTAAGTTGATACCTGCTACCGTAAGAGATTGTCCCCTTATGTACATTATGTTAGGAAAACTTTTTGCACCATCTCTTGCAATGAAGAAACCACAAAAGTTTTCTGGTAGGGATATTACAGTCGTTTCAGGAGTTTCCCATTCCCTGGAGTCAGTTTGTCTGTCCGTTGGAAATATTTGTATGATGTAACCTCATCGAAGTAATCCTACAGCGGTAGTCAACCTGTGTCTGTTCACCCAAGAAATAAATCTGCATTAATTTTGTATTAGGTTGATTTACAATATTTAATTCATAATGGTGTAAACTCAAGAGTAATAGGTATAAAGATTTATGCACAAAGTTTTAGGGAAGTCCATTGAAAAATTAAAATATGTATAACAAACACTAAAAGCGTATATAGAAAATTAAAAAAGTAGGCGTGGCCGAAAAATATTATATGACGACCTTGCCTGGGATATGAGAATAATGTGCAGTAAATTCGAGCGAAACCCGTGAAAACTAAAAAAAAGCGGGTGCAAAAGTAGGCGTGGCCGGTAAGAAGCATATGGTGACATTCCCTGGAGTACAGAGATTTTATTACCAAATTTCAGAGAAATCCGTTAACAAATAAAAACTTTTGTAGCGACCAAATATACCAAAAAACATAAAATGAATGGTATATAAAAAGTGGGCGCAAAGGTAGGCGTGGCCGGTAAGAAGCATATGGTGACCTTCGCTGGGGTACAGAGATCGTGTGTACCAAATTTCAGAGAAATTCGTTAAAAATAAAAATTTGAATAGCGGTCAAACAAACAAACAGAAAACGAATTTTATATATTTATATAGATTAAATTCATCGGAAGTTTGAATAAATCTTGTTATTTTTGTTTTACGTTTATAATTTTCTATATACATACACTGTATACATATTCAGTAAATTTAAGATCTTAATACTTAAAAGAACGAATTTCTTATTTTCTTTGTATAAGAGAATGCAATGCAAAGTTAATTTTGAACTTGATCTTACTTCTTCATTGAATAACAACGCAATTGTTTGATAAAATGAAATAAAAAATTTCTTTTGTGTGTCTGTGTATGTAATATTTTTTGAATAATGAGTTGTGAAATGTTTTCGAAACATTTACAAACAGTTTTAACACCACATGCAAATAAATATGAAACAGGACAGGATGGGGATGTGGTTTGTACCCATTTTACATGCTTGAACTCCAGCCGCTGGCATGTCAATAAAACGAAATATATTTACAGTTGTCCTCACATAATCTTCTCGCATCATTATGCAAGCGAAACTAACATATAAGTCACATTGAACGGCCTACTTTATCTACTATTATTTTTTTTGAAAAAATAAGGATTACAATAAAGTACATTTCCCCGAAACAAAGTATCTAATTTAAAAAAAAAATACCTGTCACAAAAAAGTCCTTTTAACAAAAAAACGTTGTACAAAAAATCTTTTTAAAACAAGTGTTTTTAGTGCTCTACCTTTTAGAAAAATGTATCTTTTAAAAAAAGGGATTTTTACAAAAAAGTACCTTTCACAAAAATGTACTTTTAAGAAAAAAGTACCTTTCTGGATAAAAGTACTTTTAAGAAGAAAGTAGCTTTTAGAAAAAAAAAACATATAACAAAAAGTACTTATTACAAAAAAGTACCTTTTATAAAAAAAAAATACGTTTTACAAAAAAAGTACCTGTTATAAAAAATACCTTTTACAAAAAAAATAAAATCCCTTTTAGAAAAAAGTAACTTTTAGAAAAAAATACTTTTTAGAAAAAATACCTTTTATTAAAACTTCCTATTAAAAGGGTACCTTTTAGAAAAATTTTTCTTTTGAAAAAGTACTTTTTAGGAAAAAGTTCCTTTTACAAAAAGTACATTTTTCAGAAACGTACCTTTTACAAAAAGTACCTTTTACAAAAAAGTAGTGTTTACAAAAAAGTACATTTTACAAAAAAGTACCTTTTACAAAAAAGTACCTTTAACAAAAAAGTACCTTTAAAAAAAAAGTACCTTTTACAAAAAATTACCATTTACAAAAAAGTACCTTTTACAAAAAGTACCTTTTTCAAAAATGTTCCTTTTGAAAAAGGGCCTTTTACAAAAAGGATCTTTTACAGAACGGACTTTTAAGAGAAATGTTCGTATTTGGATAAAAGTATAAAAGTACAAAAAAGTACCTTTTATAAAAAATACCTTTTACAAAAAAAAAAAACGTCTTTTACAAAAAAGCACAAAATTATTATTTTACAATATAATTTTTAGAGAAAAGTACCTTTTATAAAAGTTCCTATTAAAAAGGTACCTTTTAGAAAAATTTTTCTTTTAAAAAAAGTGCATTTTACAAAAAAGTACCTTTTACAAAAAGTGCATTTTACAAAAAAGAAAAGACCTTTTACAAAAAGGTACCTTTTTCAAAAAAGCACCTTTTACAACAAGTACGTTTTACAAAAAAAGTGCCTTTTACAAAAAGTACATTTTTCAAAAAAATTACCTTTTAAAAAAGTGCAATTTTCAAAAAAATTACCTTTTACAAAAAAGTACCCTTTTTCAAAAAAGTATGTTTTAAAAAATTATCTTTTACAAAAAGGACCTTTTTCAAAAAATGACTTAAGAGAAAAGTACCTTTTCGGATAAAAGTCTAAAAGTACAAAAAAAGTACCTTTTATAAAAAAATACCTTTTACAAAAAAGTACCTTTTTCAAAAAAAGTAGCTTTACAAATAAGGACCTCTTACAAATAGGATCTTTTACAAAAAGTACATTTTACAAAAAATTACCTTTCAAAAAAAAGTAATTTTTACAAAAAAAGTACCTTTCAAAAAAAAGTAATTTTTACAAAAAAAGTACCTTTTACAAAAAAGTACCTTTTACAAAAAAGTACCTTTTACAACAAAGTACCTTTTACAAAAAAGTACTTTTTCAAAAAATTACATTTTAAAAAAGGACCTTTTACAAAAAGGATCTTTTACAAAACGGACTTTCAAGAGAAAAGTACCTATTTGAATAAAAGTATAAAAGTACAAGAAAAGTAACTTTTATAAAAAATACCTTTTACAAAAAAAAACATATTTTACAAAAAAGCACAAAATTATTATTTTACAAGAAAATGCCTTTAAGAAGCATGCAACTTTTATAAAAAAAAATCATTTTTAGAGGAAAGTACCTTTTATAAAAACTTGCTATTAAAAAGGTACCTTTTAGAAAAATTTTTCTTTTAAAAAAGTGCTTTTTACAAAAAAGTGCCGTTTACAAAAAGTACATTTTACCAAAAAATTACCTTTTACAAAAAAGTACCTTTTACAAAAAAGGACCGTTTACAAAAAAGTACCCTTTACAAAAAAGTACCGTTTACAAAAAAGTACCTTTTACAAAAAAGTACCCTTTACAAAAAAGTACCCTTTACAAAAAAGTACCCTTTACAAAAAAGTACCCTTTACAAAAAAGTATCGTTTACAAAAAAGTACCTTTTACAAAAAAGTACATTTTACAAAAAAGTACCTTTTACAAAAAGTACCCTTTTTAAAAAAATATGTTTTAAAAAATTATCTTTTACAAAAAGGACCTTTTACAAAAAATTACTTAAGAGAAAAGTACCTTTTTGGATAAAAGTTTAAAAGTACAAAAAAGTACCTTTTATAAAAAAATACCTTTTAAAAAAAACATCTTTTACAAAAAAAAAACGAGTATTATTTTACTATAAAATGCCTTTTAGAAATAAGCAACTTTTACAAAAAAATACTTTTTAGGAAAAAAGTACCTTTTACAAAAAAGTAAACTCTAGGAAAAAGTAGCTTTTACAAAATATTACCTTTAGCAAAAAGTACCTTTTTCGAAAAGTAAGTTTTCAAAGAAAAATCTTTTTACAAAAAAGTATCTTTTAGAAAAAGTACTTTTTACAAAAAGTACCTTTAAGAAAAAACTGAATTGTTTTAAATAGCTTTTTACAGAAAAGTGCTTTTTACTAAAAAAAAAATTTACAAAAAGTACCTTTAACAAAAAAAGTATATTTTACAAAAAACTACATTTAATAAAAAAAAATACCTTCGCAAAAAAGTACCTTTTACACAAAAAAATTCTTGTAAAAGGTATTATTGTTATAATTTAAATACACGTTTTTTTTAGCCGTCGAATATTCACTTTCGGCTGTCCAAATGCTGTCTATAATAAGCCCGTTGGTTTATAGATAAAGACATACATATACATACAGTATACTTTTTGTCACCACTTCTAAAAATAGCTGTTTTGAAAAGTTTAATGTTTTGAAATTATTTTAATTGCAATCCTAATGAAAAATACTTATTTCACCATTAGCAATTCACAATCAAAAAC
Source organism: Cordilura impudica (assembly GCA_963682025.1). NCBI lineage: Eukaryota > Metazoa > Arthropoda > Insecta > Diptera > Scathophagidae > Cordilura > Cordilura impudica. Next base: position 365,332,678 of record OY821517.1, read on the forward strand.
ATTTAATGGCATAATTTGTGTTTTATTACAAAATTACACTTTGGTAAACTAACAATATATTTTTAATATCTTTTCTTCATTCTACTATTTTTCTTTTACTTTTTAATGTTACTTTTATTTGTTTTTCCTTCGAGATAGTATTTTTTAAGATTTAAAAAAATTAAGTTTTAAATTTTACCAAAAATATTTTTCCGAACCAAAACAAAATTGTTTTTTATTTTCCAAATGTTTAACTGTTTCATATGTCTGACAATAATGCCAGAATATTACTTTGATGTTAGCCGAGACAAAATTGAAGTGCAATTTACAAAGTAATTCCTTTGTTTCCCCACACAAAGAAATAATCCCAGTGCTGTGTGACACACTGAGACATTTAGTTTTGTGCAAAGACTTTGCCAGCAGATAAATAAATGAAATGTTCCACATTCCTGGAAGCAATTAAGGCCGTTAAATGAAGTATACGTACACTTAATAATATTTAAGCATTCGCCCGTTGTTATATGTTTGTGTATGTAGCGAATGTGCGAGTGGAATGTACATATAACTATGATATGTGTGTATGCATTTGTACTTAATATAGATAATTTATATCACATGTACATTTGTTTATATGAATCAATGTATTGTTCTATATAACTGTCATTTACAGTATTAACGATACTTTTGCCCATCATACTCGTGCATACATTCATACAGACACTGGCTATCTATAAATAACTACTAAAATACATTTATGTATGGTAGGCATATTTTGAACACACACAAACACACACTCTGGCATTCACACACATGCTTTAAAACAAACACACATCCTGTTACACATTCGGTTTCACGTTTAATATGTAATATATTTAAAGTTTTTTTTTAACAACTTTTTCCTTCACTCACTACATATTCGTTTATACTCGAAGTAAACGTTTGTAAATTTCTGATTGTCGGTCCATTCTCAGATGGCATTTATGTTGTACCTTAGTAATTTTAAAGAAGGAATATAATATTTTACTTATGTTTTCTTTAGGTCACACTTGTAAATTTTAATAAGTAATTAAATAGATAATTTTTTTTCCAAAAATATTTTTCTTTTTACTTTTGTAGTTTAAAACCAAAAATATATACATATATGTATGAATGCTATGGCTTTTTATTGTAAAGTAGCATATATAAGCCACCGTAATGTTGACGTATGTACGTACGTAGTTAGTTTTAACTTATACTTATGCATACAATAACGCCTTTCAAAAAAAAGGTTATAAACAAAAAAATAAAAATAAATAAATATAAAGAAGAAAAAAGTTTTTATTCAAGAAAACAATTGCGAATAGTTTATTGGATATTTATGCATACACATAAAATTTGTATCTGGCTAGTTTTGTATTGCTGGACACAGTGATTTGAACTCGACAAAAAAGAATATAATTTTTCCGTAATACAGGCACTATCATAAATACAATTAGTTCTTTTTAATTTTTATAATTTAAAGTTAAATTATTTGTAAAAAAAAAGGCTGAATATATAAATCGGACCACGTCACGTTGAGATCAATTATTAGAGAATTGTTACAATTACATTTAGTTTGCCTATGTTTATAAGTTCCTTTTGAAAATACTGGATAATTTTAAACCCAATTCTTGTATCATATATATGCATTAAATTTGAAAAAAATTATTTCAGAATATTATTCTCCAGATCTCAAGGAATGTTCTTTAAAAGGCAATACAAAATTCGATACTTAAATTTTGGTTTGAAATTTTGAATTTCTTAAAATTTGCCCTTTGACCTCTATACGAAACAGATTAGTTTAGCATTGTCTCATTTTCCTTCTATTTTCAAAACTTAATCCTTAGTTTTTTTATATGAAAATTTGAATGCGAAATTGTCAATTTTTTTACCCTATACCAAGTATGTGGTTAAGACGCAATGACTTTGTGCTGATTTTTTGTTAAAATACCTGACCTAAAGCCATCTTTTATTTATTTATTTTTTGATGTGTAAACATCTATACGCGCAGGGCGGTAAATTTCAAAAACAGCTTAACATGTAAGCGTAACATGTGAGTGTAAGATGTGAGCGTAACATGTGAGTCGTAAGACAAAATCTGTTTGTATTGGTGAAAAAATTATGATATTATAATAAACTGTTTGAAAATTAAAAATGAAAAATAAAAACTTTAAAAAAAATGAAACATAAAAAATGAAAGATTAAAAATGAAAAAAAAAAAATTAAAAATTTAAAATAAAAAACGAAAAATTAAAAATGTAAAATAAAAAATGTAAAACGAAAAATGAAAAATAAAAAATGAAAAATGAAAAATAAAAAATGAAAAATGAAAAAAAAAAAATGAAAAATAAAAAATAAAAAATGAAAAATAAAAATGAAAAACGAAAAATTAAAAATGAATAATGAAAAATTAAAAATTAAAAATTAAAAATTAAAAATTAAAAATTAAAGATAAAAAAATGCAAAATAAAAAATTAAAAATTAAAAATAAAAAATGAAAGATGAAAAATGAAAAATTAAAAATAAAAAATGAAAAACGAAAAATGAAAAATGAAAAACGAAAAATGAAAAAGGAAAAAAAAACATTAAAAATGAAAAATACAAAATTAAGAATAAAAATGGAAAATAAAAAATAAAAAATAAATGAAAAATGAAAAATAAAAAATTAAAAATAAAAAATTAAAAAAAAATAAAAAGGAAAACTTAAAAATAAAAAATGAATAATAAAAAATTAAAACTAAAAATTAAAAATAAAAAATGAAACATGAAAAATAAGAAATGAAAAATGAAAAACTAAAATTAAAAATGAGTAATAAAAAATGAAAAAAGAAAAATAAAAAATGAAAAATAAAAAATTAAATATAAAATATGAAAAATAAAAAATTAAAAATAAAAACTGAAAATTGAAAAATAAAAAATGAGAAATAAAAAATGAAAAATTAAAAAAGAAAAATAAAAATTGGAAAATGAAAAATGAAAAATTAAGAAAAAAAATGAAAAATGAAAAATTAAAATTGAAAAATTAAAATTAAAAAATGAAAAATTAAAAATAAAAAATTAAAAAAAAAATTAAAAACGAAAAACGAAACATTAAAAATTAACCGGTTAAAATAATAAATATTTTTATATTGATTGCTATAAGTGATACGCTTTCTGTTTGATTTTAAGAAAGTGCTATAAAAAATCTTTAATTACTAGATGTTTACACATCTCCCCTGCGATCGGACTCACATGATTTTTTTTAATTAACGAACACCCAGGGGATGCCCCCCTACAAATGCAGTGCATTGTTTTGATTTCAATAAAATAAGTTATGGGAAGGAGGAGAAAGGGAGTAGTGTTTGTGGATATTTGACTTAAATTTTATTAGATTATAAATGTCAGGAAAGACCTCTGCGGGGAATTTATTCCACATACGGCTACTTCAAATGATAAACGAATTCTCTCTGTAATGCGTTGTGCGGTCAACTGGACAATAGACTAAAAACGGATGTGATCTACTCGGGTTCTTGGAATAAGTTCGTTAATATCAGAAGAACATTTCCCATGGTAATATCTATAGGAGATTGTTAACAGGTCTTGATTGAGTGTGTCATTCATTTTCTGCCTTTTGCCCCCCAACCTCCAAGAGGCTTGGCCCACAATTAAAGGAAAATGAATGACAAATGCTGCTGTCATCTGCGAAAGAGTATATAGAATTAAAATTTTGACCAAGAAGGTCGTTCAGAAAGATAAGCTAAAGAGAAAGAGAAACATGGCTCCAGCGCTCAGAAAGTAGAGCTAACGGGTCTCCCGTGGAACGATTTGTACGGAAGCCATACTGTCGATCATTAAGTAGTGAGTTGGCCTCTAGGTAGTTCACAAGATGGAAATTGATCATGCTCTCCATCACCTTTGAGAGAGCAGAGCATATTGCAATTGGACGGTAATTTTCAGAGTTATTAGCTGCATCCTTTTTAGGGGTTGCTTGGACATTAGCAACTTTCCAGCAAGAAGGAAAGACTCCCGCACGGCACGAAAGGCTGAAAAGGTTGGCCAATGGACTGGCTAGCGTCGAAGAGCACTGTTTCAGCACTAGTGCTGGTATACCATCCGGTCCCGAAAACTTATTAATGTTGAGATCCGAAAGAACCTTTTTAACTTTGCCCGCCTTTATTCGTGTATAGTTTATTGTATTTGTAAATTATTGCTCCAAAACTTAACTGTGTAAAACCATTTTAGTCATAGTCTCCATAGTTTGATTTATATTCAATTCGAGAGTGGTAGTGCAAATCTAAGCTGCATTTTAATTATAACTAGCAAATCCCAGCCCTCAAAATTCGAGTGCAAATTCTAGGATATTTTATTTTTTCATTTAATAAACACCCCAAAGACAATTAATTAATCAATTAATTTTAGCCAATACACAATTCAACACTTTTTATTGTCCTTATTGTCGTTGTTGTCACTTTTAGCAACCACATTAACAAACTAATAAAGACACACACACAACATTACATAATTTTATGTGCTAGTAGCAACTTTAAATGCATTTTACTCAAAAAAAAAATAATGTAAAAATCTGTAAATCTGGTGGGCAGCTAAAAAGAAATATCTTTCAAATCAAGGACTTTTGATTAAAATAGGTTCAAAACTGACAAACTGACATCAGTCACAAGAAATCGCCTTGCCTATTAATATTATTGATTATATGTGATTAGTTTGTAAATTATTGCTTTAAAAAGTTTAAAATATTATTAAAAACTATTAATAGTTTATGTTAATATTTTATAAAAAAAAATGTTTGAAGATAAAGGAGAAAAAGTGTTTATAAAATAAAACAAGTAAGAGTGTTTGATTCGGCTGTGCCGAATCTTTGATACCTTCCACATGGGTTTTACGTTTACATTAATTTATAAACTTAATACTTAATAATTACAACAAACACACTGAATTTTTAACATTTTTGGAAGTGTCTTCATATTTTTGAACATATTTTGACACGATGATGATGCCCGGTTTACCCCATTTTCTACAGAAACCTGCTCGAAATAACGACAAACAATATTATTATAACTTTTCTCAAGTAAAATATTTATTTATTGTTTTAGTGAGAGTGATTTCAACAGACAGACGGACAGACGGACATCGTTATATCGACTCGAGTTGTTATAATGCACAGTGGTGTGTATAGATAATTAGATAATTTCAAAAATGTTAGAGATTTTCGTGCTTTTTAATTGAGAGCAATTATTAAATGCAATCAGCATCTATAATGTTAATAGGCTAGGCGATTTCTTGTGACCGTTGTAAGTTTCACAGTTTTAGCCCGATTTTGACAAAAAATGTATCATTGGAAAGGTATTTCTTTTTAGCTGTTAACCAGATATACAGATTTTCATCAACTGGAACATTTTTTTGGAGTTATAATCGTTTAAAGTTGCTACTAACACATACATAAAATTATACAATGCTATGTGTGTGTTTATTAAATTTGTTATTGTGTTTGTGTTGAGTTTGTTTTCTTCATTTAAAATGAGATTAATTGTGAAGCATACCTTTAGGGTCTTTATTAAACGAAAACATAAAATTTCCTAGAATTTGCACTCGAATTTCGAGCATTGGAATCTGCTAGTAAATAAAAATACATACATACAATTAAATTCTTCTTTTTTTTTGCTTGAACGTTTAGAATCTAAACTTTAGATGCAAAAAAAAGCGACAAGCAAACCAAAATATGTATGCATCTTTAAGACATATTTATACGCACATTTTTCACAACGTTTAGTTTTTTTTATGAAATCTTATCGGAGTATCTCTCATTTTCATACGTCATTCCTCACCATATCGATGTCCGATGAGTTACAAACGGATTTACAAACTGATACTTACCCTCTGCACAGTGGGGTGGAAGGTTAAATAAAGCATAATATTGCTCTAGTTATTATTTACACTCTTTTCTCTTTTTTTTTTTTGGCGATCTCAGTATGTGAGTGAAGATGAAATGTCAACTTTAACATGTTTTGATAAAATTTTTAATTTAATTTTTAATTTCAAGAATATTTTAAAGGAAAATGATTGGAGTTGTTTAAACTTTTTCAAGTATGTTGTAATCGTATCCGAATGTAATTGAAAAATCAAGTAAGTTAGTAAGTAAAAATGTTAATGAGGCTTCTTTTTTTTCGTTGCATTACAAATTGAAATACAACTCGACAGCATAACATGATAAAGCTTAGAACTATATATATAAACACACAATGAATGCATAAGTAACTTTGCTACACATAAAATTTGGATGTGAGTAATACTATTTATTTTGTTTTGTTATTGAACAATGCTTGCTCCCGGCATTTATGGTATCGAACATATTATAATCTGCTAAACAAACTTAAAAATCTAGTAACACTTTAAACTCGGCAACAGATTGATATAAAATAAAAAAATATTGAAACACGAACATATTAATTACAGCTGTCTTAATAACGGCATTAAACGAGTTGTACATGTACATAAAGGAGTTCAAAATTAAATATAATCGCCGGTAGGCAGGAATTATGCTAAACTATATTCGAAAGTACCGGAGGGCTAAATGAAAGTAGGGCAAAGTAGAGCTCTCGTAGTTCTACCTACACACATCCTCAGAATTTTGCGTTAAAAAATTTCGAATTCTTTTGCCACTATCGGTGATATAGAGAACCAGATTGGAAAAGCATATATCAACGATGATCTGATCGCTACTTTATATAAGAGAAGTTTTGTTTTCTGAGGAAGATGTTTGCTATTTAGCAAACTGCTAAACATTCCGGAAATTCGCTTGGCCTTGCTCACTATTTGCCGACCATGTGTATTAAATTGCCTAATTTTGTCGAAATTTACATCCATGTATTTAATACTGGACTTAAAAGATATGTCTATGTCACCCAAGGAAATGGCAAGTAGTTTGCTCTGTAGAACTACAGATCTGGAACATTTTCCAGAGGCATTTCTGATGCAAGTTGCCTCTGTTTTTGTAACATTAATCTTTATGCCCCATGTTTTATAGTAACGATTTATAATATTAAGAAGATGGGCTGCATTATTCAACGCCTGAGAAGGAGATTCAATCAATCAGGAATAAATCAATCAGTCATCAGCGTATAGGTTTGTTTTAGAAGTTTCAGTGGAATGTGGAAAATCATGAAGGAAGATGTTGAACAAAGATGGTGCCAAAACGCTTGCTTGTACCAAAATTGGATTTGTTATCGTTGATTTGTATTTGAATTTTCGCTCCGTAAAGAAACTCAGAACCATTCTAATTAAAAAGGGATCAACATTGAGTTGCCCTAATTTGAATAAAATGCCCCGATGCCAAGCCGAATCAAAAGCTTTTCCTATATTCAAGGAGATGGCAACAGTACATTTTTTCTTCCTTAGATTACTAATAATATTGGTGTAAAACTTCATCAGCGCATGTTGTGTTGAGTGAAACCTTCTAAACCCAAATTGGAAAGAGGAAACAGGGCAGATGACAAAATCATTTTCCAGCTTTTCCTTTATTATATGCTCGAATATTTTACCAAGGTTTGATAACATAGACATTGGACGGAAATCTTAAATTTTTTCGCTACTGTCCTTTTTCTTTAAGGCAATGATCCTTGCTGCCTTCCACGCAGTTGGGAAATAGCTATTATTAAGACAGTTGTTAAAAATAATTGTCAACAGTTCCAGGGTAGAGCCGGGAAATTTTTTGATAAAAAAATTTGAGATACCATCGAAGCAACTAGATTTCTTGTTGTTTATGTTGTTTTTTATTTCCCTAACTTTTACTGGCTTCGAAAAATGAAAAATATCATAATTTTCCAAGAAGTTAAAGGTACTATCGAACGAGTATAATCGCGGCGGCAGATCATTAATGCTAGAGGAAACAAGTTGTTTCAGGTTATTAAAAAATCAATTTGGAGGGCGATTGCCACAAGTTATGTGGATTCATCTTGCAGACTGGTCACCCCAGCCATTATTGGCTGGCGTGAAAAAATCCTTCTGAACAATCTCTTCTGTGTACAGACAACAAAGTATGTTAGTATTATATAGATTCGATATGCAACTTGCGAAATATATAGGAAACAAAATACGATATATTGCAAGAAATGTCACTTTTGCTGAACTATTTTGTGGCCAGGAAAAAATAGAAGACTCACATGTCATTTTAAGCCGCTTTATTTGGACTATTTTGGGACTAATTATGCTAATTCTTATTCTCCGCAGTATTTGTTATGGTTTTAATGTGTTACAGAATTTCGTTGATTTTGATTATACCCTATACCACTATGTGGTTTGGCTATAATGACTTTGTGCTGCAGTTTGTAACTACCAAAAATATTTGACCTAGACCCATCTTTTATTATACCGATCGACTCAGAATCACTTTCTGAGTCGATTTAGCGACGTCCGTCCGTCCGTCTGTGTGTCCATTTAAACCTTGTAATCAAGCTACAGGTCGCAAATATGAATATATTTTGATGAAATTTGTTTTGTAAGCTTTTATCGGCCATAGGATGAACGCTATTGAAATTGGTGAAATTCGGTACATGTTCAAACCTAGTCCCCATACAAATGACCCCTATGAAATCGACATAAATTGCCATAAGATCCAAATTATCATATAGATCTCAGTCAAATAGGGCTTTTATGTGTTTTTTATATCCATTAATCAGTAGTCTAAAAATAATACCTATAGGACAATTCTTAGTCATAGGCCCCATATAGAGCTGCTTCCCTATCTTCACTAAAATCTATCAAAAAACAAAAATATTGCACAGATTTTTCTCAAATTTGGTTTGTATATATTTTTTCAAAATATAAATGACTTTGCCAAATATGGTCAGGGTCGGTCCATTTTTCGACCTAGTCCCCATATATATATGGCACCCGATATGAACTTGACCGACTATAATTTTCTTACTTGTTTTTAATGTATCGAAAGTAAAGCACGATATTATTAAATACCTTAATTGATTATTTTTTGTGGCTTGTACGAGTATTTAAATTTGTCTTTTGAATTATTATCAGCTGATGCAGCTGACTTACTACCACACTACTTACTTTCAGCTTTTTTTTTTTTTTTTTAAACCGCCATACCCTGTTGTGTACACGGTCTCCACGTTAAGGGATCGTGCCCTCTCGGACGGCAAGGGTGGGTAAGTGAGTAGCGGGGGTCAAAAAAATATATAAAGCAGCCTGTCGATATGCACTTAAAACTATTTTAAGATTTTCTTCGAACATATGTTTGAAATTTACATATATGTACTTGACCGGATCAATTTTCAAGCTGGTGCCCGTACCAATATCCCCTATGACAACATCTTAAATTACCCTAATATAAGTCGTGATCTAATTTGGTTTGTGAATGCTTATAATATTCCAATGAGTAAATCATGGCTTCAAAAAAAAAGAGTGTAGTACCTATTTTAAGTCCCATACAAAAAAGTCTTTCGATATTCTTTTATAATTATCTTAAGACTAACAACTACATCTTATTTTACACAAATTTGGTTTTTACTTGAGTATTGAACAAATAAGTGACTGCACTTAATATGATCTTGATATGATCGGATCATTTAAGTAATTTTACTTTTTCAGGAACCTTTAATTTTTTTAAGAAAATTTAGTTGTTAAAGTAACTATACTTTTTTAAGAAATGGTACTTTTTTAAGAAAATATATTTTTTTTATGTGTTTGATGTGTGTGTTTGATCCAATTTCACAATACAGTCACAAAAACAGCGTAAGGGAAAAACGGTGTGTGGTATATGTATGTGTATTGGGATATTTAGTAAGCAGAACCGCCGAGTTCGCTGTCTGTTTAGCAAAGTCACAAATCTTTTTCGTTAATTTTAAATATTCAAGCTATTGACCGCTAGGTGTGCTATGAGCTTAGCATGTTCACAAACTTGTAAGCAGAACCGCTAGGTGTGCTGTGAGTTTAAATACTAGGAAAACTTTGAAGAAGTCGAAAATAAACTTGGGTTTTTTTTTATTTCTACAGCTTTTCAAATTGTATTATACAAAACATCAATTGAATTTCAGAAAGTAGCAATTGTGTTTCAGAAAACATTAATTGATTTTTTGAAAATATTAATTGAATTTCAGAAAGTATCAATTGAATTTTATAAAACATCAATTGAATTTCAGAAAGTATCAATTGTGTTTCAGAAAACATCAATTGATTTTCAGAAAATATCAATTGTATTTCAGAAAGTATCAATTGAATTTCAGAAAACATAAATTGACTTTCAGAAAGTATTAATTGAATTTCAGAAAACATCAATTGAATTTCAGAAAGTATAAATTTTGTTTCAGAAAACATTAATTGATTTTCAGAAAATATCAATTGTGTTTCAGAAAGTATCAATTGTATTTCAGAAAACATCAATTGATTTTCAGAAAGTATCAATTGTATATCAGAAAGCATCAATTGATTTTCAGAAAGTATCATTTGTATTTCAGAAAATATCAATTGAATTTCAGAAAATATCAATCGAGTTTCAGAAATTATCAAATATATTTCAGAAAATATCAAATGTATTTCAGAAAATATCAACTGTATTTCAGAAAGCATCAAATGCATTTCAGAAATTATCAAATGTATTTCAGAAACCATCAACTGTATTTCAGAAATTATCAAATGTATTTAAGCAATTATCAAATGTATTTCAGAAAATATCAACTGTATCTCAGAAAACCTCAAATGTATTTCAGAAATTATCAAATGTATTTCAGAAACCATCAAATGTAATTCAGAAACCATCAAATGTATTTCAGAAAATTTTAAATGTATTTCAGAAAACAGCAAATGTATTTCAGCATTTATCTAATGTATTTCAGATAACATCAAATGTATTTCAGAAAACATCAAATGTATTTTAGAAATAAATAAATTTACTTCAGAAAATATGAATTGAATTTTGTTAAGTATTACACTGGGTTTGTAATATTTCTTGAGAACTACATATCGTCACCTAAAATGCAAAAGGCCGTAGCAAATATTTTTATTTTTTTTACAGGAGAAGCAAGAAACATCATAAAATAAAAACTACTTTAAACTTAATACCCAAATTTTAGAATCAAGCTGAAAAATAAAGATGGATTTTTATTTATGAAAACAAATTTATTGTAAAATTGTAGTTTCTAAGTAAAAGGCCGTAACTACAATACAAAAAGTCAATTTTGAACTTTTTGTTAGTTTAATCGAAATGCAAAAGGCCGCCCTTGATAGTTTATTTTCCAGTGCATAACAAATAAGACCAAACATTGCTAAACATTTTCTGCGACTCGAAATCACTAATAGAAATAATAATAACTTTTCGGTATTGTAGGGTAAACTACCTTTTAATTCCGAATTTCAATAGATATTTTCTGAAATTCAATTGATATTTTCTGAAATACATTTGATACTTTCTGAAATAGAATTGGAAAAGGTGTAGATGTTTACACATCTCCCCTGTGATCGGACTCACATTGATTTTTTTTTAAAGTCACCTTTTTAAGCAAACATACTTTTTTAAAAATGTACTTTATGAAGAAAAGGTAGCTTTTTTACAAAAGTCAATCTTTTAGGAAAATTTACCATATTAAGAAACTGTACTTCTTTAAGAAAAGGTAATTTTAAAGAAAACTTCAAATTTTAAGAGAAGGTATTTTTTAAAGAAAAGGTACTTTTTTTAAGTAACTGCACTTTTCTAAAAACACGTGCTTATTTAAGATAAGGTATACATTAGGGGGCCCTTCCCCCTTGAAATATGAGAATAACAAAAAAACTGAAAAATACAAAGTTTTGGGTCAATCAAAAAAATTTAGAGGTGTCTCAACGCCTATTTTACGAAAATTTCGTTCTATAGTTTAATTTTTTTGACAAGTTGTTATATGTATTAATATCAGTTCTAAATTATCTTTTCAAAAAGCTAAATAGCTTCAAAATCGAATAAAAACTCGCCAAGAAATAACAAATGCCCCAGACCACTTATGTGCCAAAAAACTATAGGTCATGAAATGTGATGAACATCTCAACTTTAACAAATTGATTAAAGCCATAATTTTTTTTTTTTTGGTCTCTTAACCTATAAAATCTCAGATATGAATGAAGTATTGTTTTATTACCACGTTGTTAACCTATTGCGAAATGAGGCGAATAAAATTTTGAAAACTCCTTTTTTAAGTTTTAAAAAATTTTCTTAAAAAAAATTTCCAAAAATGTATCTGGCACTTTAAAGTTTTGTTAAATATATATTAGAGATTAAAGGTGTGAATTTTTAATAAATTCCTCTGCCTGGATTTTTTTTACATATAATTTTTTTGCAGATTTCGAGAAAAATTATTTTTTTGTGAAATGTTCATTAAATGTACTATTTCTAAATACTTTTATCAGTTTTCTACTTTTAAATGTTATATTTTATCTTAATAGCCTAGGCCCTAGGGTTTCTGAAAAAACTATGACCCCATTAATTAAAGACAATTTATTCAAGAAAATCAAATATTTTGTAAGTGCTATTGAATTTTTAGACGTAACGCTTAAAATATAATAACCAAATGTGCAAATCTTCCATGCTAAAAATTTGAAATAAATCGAACAACGTTAACCCATTCCTTGCCGAGACCAAACTTTGAATTTTAGCATATTTAAATAAATTAATTGCTCTAGTAAACTAGTTGAAACCCTTACTATGGGTGGGGAAATAAAATTGTGCTATATTTTACGAAAACTTACCCTTATGTGCTCCTAGGGTTAAAATGATCCAAAATTCAGCAGTATTTGTAAAATATTTGAATTTTTTGGCTAAGTCGTCCTATACTAGCCTGGGGTCATTTGTGGCGCCAAGTCCAAATGGGTTAATGATGCCAAATTATAAAATTATCAAATCATTAAAATCGGTAAAATATAACAAAATTTTATTTCCCATGCGTTCATATTATTTTTTTTTTCAGAAACCCTAGGCTATTAAGATAAAACTAGCAGATTCCAGCCCTCGAAATTCTAGTGCAACTTCTAGGAAATTTTATTTTTTCATTAAATAAAGACCCTAAAGGTATTCTATTCAATTATAGCCAATTCACAAATCAGCACAAAAAACAAACTCACTTTTATTACGAACACATTAACAAATTTAATAAACACACACATAGCATTGTATAATTTTATGTATGTGTTAGTATCAACTTCAAATGCAATTTACTCAAAATAAAGAAACAAATTTAAAAATTTGTAAATCTGCAAAACGGCTAAAAAGAAATACCTTTCAAATAATATACGTTTGATCAAAATCGGGATAAAACTGTAGAACAAAACATCGGTCACAAGAAATCGCCTAGTCTATTAATATTATAGATGTTCAATAAAATCACTGTTGAACACTGAAATGCCAGAAACCAGTCAGATTAAAAATATAGAGTAGTTATGAATTTTAGAAATATATGTTTTCTTCTTCTCTGCCACGCACCATTAAAACAAAATTAAAATTTGTATCTATAATATTAATAATATCTATAATATTGTGACCGATGTTTTGTTCTACCGTTTTATTCCGATTTTGACCAAATGAATATTATTTGAAAGGTATTTCTTTTCAGCTGTTTTGCAGATATACAGATTTTTAAATTTTTTCCTTTATTTTGAGTAAATTGCATTTAAAGTTGCTACTAACACATACATATAATTATACATATGCTATGTGTGTTATCTTCACTCACAATAATAATAAACCATAAAAGTGTTGGTTTGTGAATTGGCTAAGTTGAGAAATAATGCTGCCAAGAAATTGCACTCGAATTTCGAGCGCTGGAATCTGCTAGTAGTATTAATAGCAATATGTCTGAAAAAATTACGTCAAATCTAACAAACACAATTTTTGTTTGCTGAAAAACCTCAATTCGTACCACTATGCCCAGCAGCATATGTTTGTATGTATGGATGTGTGTAAATACCAACCTGTACGTAGGTATTGAGTTTAGACGTACATAAATAGTTATATAATGCTATCATATTGTTCATCGCTGTTATCAGTTTCAGGTGTCAGTTACACACAAACACTCTTATACTTACTTATACTTACATACAAAGGTATCCTGCGCTACTTAAAATATAAATTTGTATATTTATATGTCCTTATGTACATAGGTATGAATGCATGTTTACGTGAAACGTGTATGCTTTTCAGCGAACTTTGCATGTGAAATCTTATTAAACTCTAGTCAAGAACTTTATAAATTGTACCTATCATCGCCTTAAGTTCATTCATTTTTTTCCTTTTGTTTCTCGTCTTAACACTTCATGATGTTTGAGGGTGTAGGTTGTGTTGTTCAACAATAATGTTGGGTGTGTGTGTGTGTGTGCAATTAAGGGTTAAAAAGCAAAAACAAAACAGAAAATAGCTCCTTGATCTACTTGCTAGAAAATTTACCACGATTTATGGTGAGCAATTAATTTGTTAAAATTTCACGAAAAAGGAAACAATGCTTGTCTAGAACCTCCCAAACGTTCATACATATTTATGTTTTAACGTTGCAGGCACTTTTACACTTTGAGAAATTGCAATGCCAGCATACTGTTCTTACAAAAATATGTACATATACATACGTCTGGGACAAGTTAGTGCAGCTTTTAATACCTATATAAATATTTTATCATTTATAATTAAAATTAAATAAATAACACGCAAACCTGATTAATTAACTAAACAAGTTATAGTCGCTCTGAACCGACTATTAGCGATAAGTTTAAAACAAGGTTGGTTGATCAAAAATTGCCAGATCTCAATAGAAATTGTATAAATCTTGATATTCTCAAAAATCTGGGTCTCTGGCTTTTATAGTTCCCGTAATATGATGGCGTAAAAAGGGCAACAATCATTAAAACCTCACAAAGGGTCAACATAATTACTGCTATCTTTCAAAGTAGGTTACCTACAGTTGAGGTGTAGTTTGTTAAATGTAAAAGATCATAATCATATAATCATATTAGTTCGAGAAAATATATCGCAAAGAAAGATATTATAAAAATTATTTTCTACACTTGTCTTAAATTTAGTGAGTGAGTTTTTTAATGCTGCGTGGTAGAGAAGAAGAAAACATATACACTGCTGTGCAAAATAATAGACGGTTACAAAAATAAAATATTTGTTTCGATATATTTCTATTAAACAATATTTCTCCAAAGATATTTTGATGCCGTTATTTTAGCAATTGTGTTCACTAATATTTGTTGTTGTTTTAAGAATTTTTCAATTTACCTTTAAATTGCTTTCGTAAATCTATAATATTAATAGGCTAGGCGATTTCTTGTGACTGATGTTTTGTTCTACCGTTTTATTCCGATTATGACCAAACGTATATTATTTGAAAGGTATTTCTTTTTAGCGGTTTTGCAGATTTACAGATTTTTTAATTTTTTCCTTTGTTTTGAGTAAATTGCATTTAATGTTGCTACTAACACATACATACATACATATGTGTTTATTAATTTTGTTAATGTGTTTGTAATAAAAATGAGTTTGTTTTTTTGTGTTGATTTGTGAATCGGCTATAATTATTATAGCATACTTTTAGGGTCTTTATTTAATAAAAAAATAAAATTTCCTAAAATTTGCACTCGAATTTCGAGGGCTGGAATCTGCTTGTAATAAATTAAAAAGGTTTAATTCGAATTGTGCAATATAATAAACTTATTTAATATACTCGCAGTGGATATAAAAACTACTTCAAATTTCTTTTTATATATTTTTAAAATATGTTAGTTTCTTTTTTTTTTACATTGCATAAAGTATTATCTTTTCTAGTATTAGAAAATGTATACATGATCTCGAACCGAACTATAAATAACTAATTATTACAACACAAGATCTACAATACATAAAAAAAAACTAACATACAAAACATACGGTCCAATGCAATTGTGATAAATCTGTTAAGATTTCACATGCCATTACAGTTCCCATCTATGGGACGGTTGGCAAAACAAAACAGCTTTTTTCACATTACGAGATTTGTAATTGATCAAAGCGATGTTAATGTAGAGAAAGCTAAAAATTGGAAAAACTCTGCTTGTTCGTTCAAACTCTCGTATGAAAAGAAAGATAAAACATTTCTCATGTTCTTTTCTTTCTAATGTTGAGTTAAATAGTTGATTAAGCATGAGTTGAAGCAATAGGCAGAAGGATGCTGAAGGTGAACAAGTCGCTTTCTTCGAAAGTAGCTACTCCATCTAGCGCTGTCTTCAATTTTTTCCAAATTTCTCTTACATTTCATAAAGTATTATCTTTTCTAGTATTAGAAAATGTATACATGATCTCGAACCGAACTATAAATAACTAATTATTTTTTAAAATATTTAAATACAAGGTAACTGAAATAGTATTTTTACAAAAATATGAAATAGTTTTAGTGTTTTCCTTCAATGGACGGGATGGGTCGTAATATACATTGCACTAATGAGGAACGCCTAGTTGTAAAAAATTTACGAGACCAAGGAAAAACGCTTGCTTTTATCGCTAAAGCCCTTGGAAGATAAATTAGTTAGAAATGCTCTTAAATGGAAACCATCCAAAGAAACTCGTGGTAGATCGCGGAAAATAGATATGTCGCAAACCGTAACGTACGCAAATAAGAACATTTTTTACGCGATATCAACGATATTAAACGATATCAATATTTTTATGCAACACGAAAGTAATCGTACAGATTCCAAAATTTCTTTCATACAAGGTATCCTGAAAGGCACCCTCAACACTGTTTTAATTAACCCCAAATATACGGGTCCCTTAATTTTACATCCTCTCTATAACATATCCAAGTTTCAGAGTGATCTGAGGGTACCATTCAGGACACATTGTATGAGAGAAATTTTGCAATCTGTACGTTAACTTTCGTGTTGCATAAAAATATTGATATCGCGAAAAAAATGTTTTTCGTTCTCATTTGCGTACGTTACGGTTTGCGACATATCTATTTTGGAACAATGTTTAGAATAACTAGAACAACCGCCAATTTTTTTTTTCCAAAAGTGGGGGCAAAGTTTAAAATTCGTTTTTTTTTTCGAATTACCGGTACAAATTGTATTTTAGAAACTCATCGTTTTGTAACATTGTAGAACAATCCTAGAATCTTTAAAACATTTTATTTCCAAAAATGGGGGGCTGACTTCGCACACTTGAAAGCTGTTTCTGCAGAAATAAACAATGTTATTAGTGTTTCAACAGTTCGAAGAAGACTATTAGAAAAGAACTTGCCAGGTAGAATCGCTCGAAATGTTCCATTTAAGCACCAAGGCTAAGGTAGCAAACTCTTTGCTACTAAATTCGAAAAAAGCTTTGTGAATGATTTTAAGAACATTTTATGGAGCGATGAAACAAAAATAAATTTATTTGGTTCTGACAATCGAAGAAATGTCCGACGACCAAAAGGCGGGGGTAGTATAATGGTTTGGAATTCCTTTTTGCCCCCTTATGGACTTACCAACAGGACAATGATCCTAAACATTTATCAAAATTAGCTGAATGAACACGAAATATCAGTACAGGAATGGCCTTCTCAGTCCCCCGATCTCAATCCCATTGAGAATTTGTGGATGGAACTAAAGAGAAGCAAGGATGAAAAGGCAGTCCACAATAAAAACCAACTTTGGGAGAAAATTAAGAGTTGTTGGGAAGCTATACTCGTTCAAAAATACCAAAAATTAGTAGAGTCAATGCCAAGAAGAGTTCGAGCCGTTCTAAAAAGTAAAGGTGGACACTTAGGATATTAAAATAATCTCTTTATAATAATGTATAAGAAATTAAATATTTTTTTTTATATTGCCAATTTAAAAAAAAAAGAAATTTTGCATATATAAGTTTATTATTTTGAGTCATGAGAATTTGACTTTTTGTATTTTTTTTAGCAAGGTTATTTATAATATTAATAGGCTAGGCGATTTCTTGTGACTGATGTTTTGTTCTACCAATTTATACCAATTTTGATCAAACGTACATTATTTGAAACGTATTTCTTTTTAGCCGTTTTGCAGATTTACAGATTTTTTAATTTTTTCCTTTATTTTGAGTAAATTGAATTTAAAGTTGCTAGTTGTGTTTAGTAAATTTGTTAATGTGTTTGTAATAAAATGAGTTTGTTTATTGTGTTGATTTGTGAATTGGCTATAATTGATTATCATATTTTTAGGGTCTTTATTTAATGAAAAATTTCCTAGAATTTGCACTCGAATTTCGAGGGCTGGAATCTGCTAATTGAAATAAAATAAACAATTTTCTCATATCGCTTTTTTTTAAATCTATTTTTTCGCACATCAGTGTATTTATAAAATTCATAACTACTCTGTATTCTTTATCAGACCGCTTTCGGCCAAGTGAAGGTATCAAACATTGTAATATTTGTTAGGATTAGATTGTTTCTATATGAAATTTTTCTACTTGCCATTTTTGGTCAGACCTATGAGCAGTGGGGTTAAGAGTCAGTTTTCTGCCACACAGCTTTTAATTCATGTTAATCTCAGAAGATACAACACTGTCAAACACTGAGATTTTATGGGTTCTTAAGTTGTAAACAATGAAGACTATCAATAATAACATTAATTTTATTAAATGTTTTAAAAATATCACTTTTTAAGATATTTTGAACATATAATAATCTTTCATCAAAATACCAAAATTTTGGTATGTGTCTCAATTTCTTTTTAATGAAATCTCGATTAGAATTACAATTTAAAACAAGTTTTGAAGATAAACAATATTATTCTAAGCAACATCTGTGATTATAATTGACAAAGTTCCAAATTTTTAAGATTTAGTCAGATAAAATACGAGGGCGGATCAATAAGTTTGTGACTTTCCGAATTTCCCTCGTAGTTATAGGAAATACAATACTGTTCTTATCAAGTACCACGTGTTAATAGACTACCTTACATTTTGAGCAAGTTCCGTTATTTACTTTGCGTTTAACAGCTGTTCAAAACATACAACCTCGTGGTTTTTTTAAAAATGGAAAAAAGTTAGTTTCGAGCGCTCATTAAACATTATTTTTTGCGAAAAAAAAACCGTCAATCAAACCAAGGAAAAGCTTGATAAATACTATGGGGATTCTGCACCGTCGATTTCAATGGTAAAAAAGTGGTTTACTGACTTTCGTTGTGGTCGCACGAATACAAATGACGCTGAATGTTGTGGACGGCCAATTGAGGTCAATACACCCGAAAATGTCGAAAAAATCCACGTTATGGTGTTGGCCGATCGAAGAGTAAAAGTGCGTGAGATTGTTGATGCCATAGGCATTTCATATGGCAGTGTGGTTTCGATTTTAAATCATCAGTTGGGTTTAAGAAAGCTGCCTGTAAGATGGGTGCCGCGTTTGCTCTCAATTGACCATAAACGTAACCGTGTGACAACTTCAAAATTCCATAAATTAGGCTACGAACTGGTACCTCATCGGCCACATTCTCCGGATTTGGCCCCATATTTCCAAACCTAAAGAAATGGGTCGGTGTAAAGAGATTTAGCTCAAACGATGAAATTACTGATCAAAAATGCCTATTTTATGGACCTGGAAAAATCCTATCTTTTGGAATGGATACAAAAATTGGAGAAATGTTGGACTAAGTGTATTGAGCTAAAGGGAGATTATGTTGAAAAATATTTTTTTTTTTGCAAAAAAAACTTTGTTTCATCCTAAAAGTCACGAACTTATTGATCCGCCCTCGTATGCATGCTAAATTTTATCAAATTGAAAGAGGTGACCTCTCCGCTCTTGTAAAGAGTTTCTGCTAGTTATTGTAACTACCAAAAATACTTGACCTTGACTTTATTATTATATCGATTATTCCGTGTGTCTGTCTGTCCGTCAAAGAACAGAAATATTGCAAAGATTTTTTTAAAATTTGATTTATATATGATTTTTAGGGAAATTAAGTGACTTTACTAAATACGGTCATGATCGGTCCATTTTTTATCCTAGTCCGCATATAAAAATAACATGAAATATAAGCTTTTGCATATCTGCTTGCCACAAATTAATAACAATAGCTCTAAAATTTGGTTTATGCTTATTTGATATATACAGTTATTGCCTCAGCAAAGTTGGATCTAAGAATCGCATGGTATATGGCAGGGGTCGGCAACCAGCAGCTCGCGAGCCACATGCGGCTCTTTAGATGTCAAGCTGCAGCTCTTTAGTTCCATACGCATATATTATTTATTTTATAAAAAAGAAAAAAAAACATTTAAAAGTCATTCTGAATCGATTAACGAGGACCAGGCACTGATTCTATCTCTCAGCCACTTGTACTCGACTTGTGTTATTTACCACGAAAAACTGGCACACAATAAGAAATCAAATTTAGAGAGACACTTCACTAAAACTCAGTTTGTTAGTAAATATCCAGCCGGCGAAGAAAAGCTGTCGGCGAGCTCCAAAAACAAAAACAAAAACAGCGATCAAGTTCCATGTTAAGTAACTGGACGCAATCTACAAGTACACTAGAAATTGCAAAAAAGGCAAACCATTCACGGATGGTGAGTATGTCATAGATTGCTTCATACGTGCAAACCAGAAATCTTAAAAGAAATCAAGATTTGCCACTATCCTCTAAAACTGATAGAAGAGCTAAAATGTCTTCAAATGTAACATATTTGCAGGTGGAAGACATTCAACTTTATCACTTATCACTTGCTATATGTGAGTCATGCGACATAAAAGACACGGCACAAGTTGCCCTTTTTGTCAGGTATATCGTCGTTCGTAAGTTATTGTGTTCTATACGTTTTTTTTTTTTGATTAATCCATGTTTAAGTTCTAATAGTTCTTACTCTTAAAGGCGTTTTCAAAGAGGAATTTTTTTTAAACAGAAAAAACCATAAACTATAGTAATTTCCTTGGTAGGAAGGTCGCAACAATTTTATCGGTTCAGTTTTTTTTAATTAGCAACTAAACTTTAGCAACTAAACTTTAACAAAAAGCATATAGAACACAATAATTTAGAACGACGATATGTCTTCCCAAGGTCCAAAAGAAGAATTGCTACGACTGCTGCCGCTCTCGGGACAAACTAGAGAGGAAGATCTAGCGAATGCCATACAAAATGGCCTTGGAGACAATAATATCGATTTAAATATAATCGTTTCAATAGCAACTGATGGAGCTAGAAGTATGACAGGAAAAACGGTACTTCAGAGCAAAATAAACCACGAAATTCTTATGTTTCACTGCATAATACACCAAGAAGCCCAAACATTTCCGGCCGATATAGTTGAGGTCATGAATTTGGCAATCAAGATTGTTAACAGCATCTTGTTAAAAGCACTCTACCATCGGGAGTTTAAAGAATTCTTAAATGAAATGTAGACTCAGTATTCCGACCTCCTTCTTTACAATAAAGTGCGATGGCTTTCCAAAGGTAATGAATGAAATAAATACATTCCTAAATGCAAAAGGCATTAATCACCCTCAATGAGAGAACGACAAATGGTTACAAAATTTTTACTTTATGGTGGATATCACAGCGAAAAAAATGAGCTGAATCTAAAACTGCAAGGAAAGGAAACCCTACTGCAAGGAAAGGAAAGCCTATGTTTGGGTAGAATAATTGGTTTATTTTGAAGAAAAATTAATTCTTTTTGCAGAAGATATCCAGAGCAGTAAATTACTTCATTTTGAATTTCTAAAGCAATGTGGCGATAAAACCAGTGCAACTGTTGACACGAATTACTTCAGCACAGTTATAAAAAAAAAATTAAAATTGAATTTGCTGACAGATTTGAGCAATTTAAAACCAACAAAACCACTCTAGCATTCATAGTAAATCCTCTCAACAGAAATAATAACGAAATCCACATTGAGCCATTTGGAATTGATACTGGATCTCTAGAAATGCAATTATATTTAATCCTTTTATTCCTAACTGGAACATAGGGCCGTAACAAATAATTTCCATTGAACTCTATCTAATGCTAAACGTTTTGTTTCACTCCAGCTCTTTCCTACGTTTTTTAGTTCGGATTCAATTTGTCTTTTCCAAGTATTGCGCGGGCGCCCCGGTCTTCTGCTTCCTTGAGGGTTGAAATCTAGGACGTTTCTTGCGATATCGTCTGCAGGTTTACGTAAAGTATGTCCAAGCCATCTATATTTGCGAACCATTATTTCTTCAGTTATGAGTGGTTGATTCGTTCTAAACCAGAGCTCGCTATTGGATATGGTCTCAGGCCAGAATATGTAAAGGATACGACGTAGGCAGCGATTAGCAAAGGCTTGAAGATATTGTGCATCCCTTGCCGATATATTCCAGCTTTTACACTCATAGAGTAACGTCGACTTTACATTTGAGTTGTACAAACGTAGCTTTGTGCGTAATGAGATGTTGGATGATCTCCAGATTTTGTAGAGAATCCCAAACGCTTGCTTCGCTTTTGATAGCCTGTTTTGGATGTCTTGCTGGCTGCCTCCATTATTTGATATGTAGCTTCCAAGATAGCAAAAACTCTGCACGTCTTCAATGCATACGCCCTCCAGCTGGAAATTCGCTGAGCAGTTGTTGTTCAAACGCAGAGACTTAGTTTTGCTTATGTTGATTGACAGACCAGCTGCCCGTGCACGCTTTGCAATATTGTTCAGCGTCTCTTGCATCTGTGAAAAGTTCTGTGCTAGCAGGCATATGTCATCCGCGTAGTCAAGGTCACTTAGTTTGTTTTGAAGGCCAAATGAGATTCCATTATCTGCGCTCATAGCTTCCGACATTACCACATCGAGGACTATGTTAAATAACAATGGCGAAAGGATACAGTCTTGACGAACGCCAGTTTTAATTTAAAATCGATGAATAAGAGAAACACAGGAGATCGTCACTCGCTAGACTGTTCTACGATAATTCGTAGGCTGTTGATGTGGTCGGCGCAAGAACGATGGGGCCTGAATCCAGCTTGTTCACCTCGTAGGCGACGCTCAACGGCAGGCGATATACGGTTGTGTAAAATTTGAGCGATGACTTTATAGGCAACATTTAGTAAAGTTATGCCTCTCCAGTTGGAGCACTCCATGAGGTTTCCTTTTTTTGGTAGGTTAATGATGATACCGTCTTTTATATTGGGCGGCAATGATTCTTGAGACCAAAAATGGTTTATAAGTGGTTTGAGAAAATTAGTGCAGCTGAACCCTTGTCTGCTTTAAGCAGATCGGGAGCGATGTTGTCTGGACCAGCGGATTTATTCGATTTAAGCTGTGCTAGTGCTGCCTCAATTTCTCTGATGCTTGGAGCGTCTATGTTAACGTCATTGCGTGGGGCGTGTTCATTGTGTCTACTACATAGTTCATGCTGAAGGTTGGTGTTTGTATCGGTTAGGAGGTTTCTGTAGTGGTCTTCCCATACTTTTAGTTGATCTTCGATAGAATGATCTTCGATAGAAATGCAATTGATCGGTTTAAAAAGCCAAGCTTTGTGGAGTAGAAAATTTACAGAGTTGAAAAGCAAGTTGAAAGAGTTGTACAGCTTTAAAAGAAATGCTGCGAGTTGAGGCACTTACATTCGACGCATGGAATAGTTTTCCAGAATGCTACAGTAAGGGGAAGAAGTTGGCATTTGGAGTGCTGACACTCTTCGGATCGACATATTGGTGCGAGCAAGCGTTCTCTTGCATGAATATAATTAAAACTAAAATAAGAAGCCAACTAACAAATGAAAATTTAGAGTCGTGTTTGAAATTTAAAACAACAAGTTATGAGCCAAATTTATCCAAACTTTCTAAAACCATGCAAAGCCAACGCTCCCATTGAATTTTTCTGATGAAAGATTAGTTTTTACCTCTTACTTTTAACTTATACTCTCTGTCTGTCTGTCTGTCTGTCGTAGGGCAACCCCTTTCCCCCTTATCCAATTGATCTGAAACTTGCCCCGTAGTCTTATTGTGACTACAGATTAATTTTGAGGTAGTCACGCACGGTCACGCATAGTCAAGCACAGTCACGTAGTGATTTAAATGTCATTTCCCCTCATTCGATCGATTTGAAGCTTGGTCTATACACTTGCTGTGAAAAAAGATTAACTTTGACTGAGTCACGCATAGTCACGCTTGGTCACGCACAGTCATGGAGAGATATAAAACGGATTTTCCCTCATCCAATCAATCTGAAACTTGGTCGATATACTTGCTGTGAAAAAAGATTAACTTTGACATAGTCACGCACAGTCACGCATAGTCACGCATAGTCACGCACAGTTACGGAGAGATCAAAACCTCACTTCCCCTCATCCAATTAATCTGAAACTTGGTCCATAGACATGTTGTGACCAAAGATTAATTTTAAAATAGTCACACAAAGTCACGCACAGTCACGGAGAGATTCAAAACTCATATGCATAAGGCAAGAAAGAGTTTTTATATAAACTTTGTTTTTATGGGTTAGATTATTTATCAAAAAATTTTATTTATGCGAGTACTATTTATTCTTGGTAAAAAAATTTTGTGGCTCTTTAAAAACTTTGAAATTTTGTAAATTGTAATTTTTGGCTCTTCCGACCAACCCCTGGTTTTTGGTATTGTATAGTCGGTCTATATCGGCCATAATTTTATTACTTATTTTATATATATTTTTTTTTTTTGCCTGGATATAAGCATGTTAGAGTTTATATAAGATGAGTTTATTGAGACCTAGGTCCAAAATATCAGACAGTATATAAATATAAATGAGATAAGATGAACATTGGATGACGGCTGTACCAGTTCTAAGTTTCTAGTGATAATTGCAGGTGTTACTTTATTGAGTGTGTACTAAAGCTAATTTTATCTTTTATTTTAACATTCATATTCCCAGTGTATTCTTTTTTTTTGTATACCGCACTTGTATATCAGTTGGTATTTAATATGTATCTATGACTTCAATTGCCTGTGTAACAAATACATGCATTTCAACTGAAGATAGCATAATCAATTTCAATTGAAAATTGAATTTATTTTTTTTTTTTCCAAAAAAAAATGGAAAACGTTAATTGGTCCATTTATTTTTGGTATGTACGAACCCTTTTTTATCAAAGGAAAACCACAATACGTGCATTAAGGGTGAGAGTTTTTAAAGAGGCATAAGATGATGTAAGAATTTGTTTAACGGTATGTTAAGCTGTTCAATTTATTTGTATAATGTGAACTTACAACAGAGAAACGGAATGTATGCAAGTGGGTTAAAGATCGAATATCAAGTTATATATGGTTATAATGCAATGAAAGGAAAATTTATATGGCTGCTATATGGCGAAACATTTGAACTTTGACAATTTATATGAAATAAATTGCTTTTACTTAGTATTTCCATAAGTTTGTTAGGTAATTTAATAGGGTCAGTATTTAATGAGTTTACCTTAAATACTGGAATTTTGATCCTTTATTTAAGTCTGTCCGTCCATGCAAACCTTGAATAATATAAATCTATAATATTAATAGGCTAGGCTATTTCTTGTGACCGATGTTTTGTTCTACCGTTTTATCCCGATTTTTACAAAACGGATATTTTTTGAAAGATATTTCTTCTTAGCTGTTCACCAGACTTACAGATTTTTAGATTTTTGCCTTTATTTTGAGTAAATTGTATTTAAAGTTGCTACTAACACATTCATAAAATTATACAATGCTATGTGTGTATTTATTAAATGTGTTAACGTGTTTGTTAATGAGTTTGTTTTCTTCATTCACAATAATAGTTAACCAAAAAATGTTGGTTTGTGAATTGGCTAAGTTGAAATATAAAGTTGCCTAGAAATTGCACTCGAATTTCGAGCGCTGGAATCTGCTAGTATATATAAACTAGAAATATACGAATAGCAAAAAAACTGAGATATACATACAAAGTTTTGGGTCAATCAAAAAAATTTATGTGCTCCTAGGTATAAAATGATCCAAAATTCAGCAGTATTTGCAAAATATTTGAATATTTTGACTTAATCGTCCTATACTAGCTTGGGGTCATTTGTGGCGCCAAGTCCAAACGGGTTAATAACGTATAATTATAAAATCGTCATAATCATCAAATCATAAAAATCGGTAAAAATATAGCACAATTTTATTTCCCAACCCATAGTAAGGGTTTCATCTAGTTTACTAGAACAGTTAATTTTTTTAAATATGCCAAATTTCAAAGTTTGACCTCGGCAAATTTTTAGCATGGAAGTCCTGCACATTTTGTTATTATATTTTAAGCGTCACGTCTAAAAATTCAACAGCACTTACAAAATATTTGAATTTTTTTAATAAATTGTCTTTTATTAGCTTGGGGTTATATGTGACCCCAAGTCCAAAAGGGATAATGGGATCATATAATTTTTCTCCGAAACCCTAGGCTATTAAGATAAAATATAACATTTAAAAGTAGAAAACTGATAAATTTTTGATACAAAGTATTTAGAAAGAGTACATTTACTGAATATTTCACAAAAAAATAATATTTTCCGAAATCCGCAAAAAAAAAATTATGTGTAAAAAAAATTCTGGCAGAGAAATTTACTTAAAAATTCACACAGTTAATCTCTAACATATATTTAACAAAACTTTAAAGCGCCAGATCCATTTTTTGAAATTTTGTTTACGAAAATTTTTTAAAACTTAAAAAAGCAGTTTTCAAAATTTTATCAAAAAAATTTTCCATCTTTGGTCTCATTTCGCAATAGGTTAGAAACACGGCAATAAAACAATACTTCATGTCTGAGTGCTCCTAGGTATAGTGACTAGAAGAAAATAATGGCTTTCGTTAATATCTTAAAGTTGAAAAAATTTTCATCAAATTTCATGACCCAGTTTTTTTTTTTTTGACACAAAAGTGGTCTGGGGCATTTGCTATTTCTTGGCGAGTTTTTATTCGATTTTGAAGTTAGAAAGCTTTTTGAAAAAGATAATTTAGTACTGAAATGGATTCATATAACAACTTAATGAAAAATTAAACTATAGAATGAAATTTTCGTAAAATCTGAAAAAAAAGTCATATTTTCCCCACACTTGAAATTTTCAGTCGCGTTGAGGCACATCTAATTTTTTTTTTTATTGACCCAAAACTTTGTATTTCTCAATCTTTTTGCTATTCGCATATTTCTAGGGGGTGAAACTTTAAGTTCGAACACTTTTTTCTCCTCCATATAATGAAGGGCCACCCTAGTGTCCATATAAAGCTGCTTCCCGATATTCAACTAAATCTCCCTAAAGATATTTAAGCTACATAGATTTTACTCAAATTTTGTTGATACTCTTATATGATTTTAGAACATATAAGTGACTTCATAAAATATAATATTCACGTCGGATATGAATTAAGCATATCTGCAGACAACAAATACTTGTATATTAAAATCCCAATTTAATACGGTTTAGGATACTTTACTATGTCAATTAATGACCTCCCCCTTATGGGAAACTCACAGGGTATAGTACAGTCGGCCTTGCCCAACTATAATTGCCTTATTTGTTTAATGTGCCATCGTTTTCCACTTAAAACGACTTTTCATTTTCAAAGAATTTGCAAGTTTCAAAAAAAAATATTTAAATATTTATACCCATTATGCCGTGTCAATACCGCTATCAAATAAAGGCGTATATAATCTCCGCAATTAGTATTATGTTTTATTTTTTTTTTTTTATCACGAACGAAATATGTATAATATATGTTGTTGACTGAAATATAATGTATCACAAAGGTATGGAAGATTAACTTTTTATTGACATGTTTTATTCGTGGTAAATCAAGAAAAAAAAATAATTGCTCAAATTATCCACTTAGGTTTGGAAGCCATACTGACTTGACATAAAACGAATGTGGCTTAAAAAGGACAAGAGTTGAGAATGATATCATATCTGGTTTCACGTGTAAATAAAATTTTTCGGGTCCAAGGCCCCCGTAAATTCCCTCGTAGGATATGCTTTAGTTGACCTAGTCCGATTATAACTTGCTTAATTATTTATATTCTGGTTTTGTTCGAATTTTATTGTTCGCTTAACACGGAAGCAGGTTTTATGTTTACACACATAAATCTAAATCCTATCATGTCAACCATAAGACTTTTATGATTACTCTTAAATTTTTTTTATTATATCATTATTTAGCAAACTAATTTACATGATTTATATGCACAACAGAATAAAAACCACATTAAAAACGATAAAAAAAAGAGAAAAAGAGTGTAAGGTGTGAAAATGCGTTATAATTCATTAAAATTTATTTATCTATTTTCTTGTTAATTACATAATATAATTATGGTCACAAATCTAGGAAAAACAAGTAAGAGTGTTAAACTCGGCTAAGCCGAATCTTTGATACTCCTCAATTAGTTTTTATGTTTACAATAATATCTGGACTATTTATAACAAATATATACAAATTATTTAAAAAGTGAACAATTTGATAAAACTATATACTAACAAGGAGGAATATTGTAGTTTGTCTAGACCGATTATGCGAAACCCTATTCCATATATTAAGAGATCCTTTCTCTTAGTTTTAACTAATTGGATATATAAAATATGCATAAACCAAATTTGAATCGCATTATTTGCCTTCGGATATGCAAAAATTTATATTTATATGGGAACTAGGATGACAAATGGACCGATCCTGATCATACTTGGTAAAGTTACTTCTTTTTTTCAAAAACAATATTTTCGTTTTTTGATAGAATTAAGTGAAAATCTAGAAGCAGCTTAATATGGGGCAATGACTAAGAATTGTCCTACAAGATTTATTTTTGGACCACTTATTAGTAGATGTAATAAACACTCACAAACCCAATTTGATCGAGATCCATATGATAATTTGGATCTTATAGCAATTTAAGTCGATCTCATAGGAGTCACTTATATGGGGACTAGGTCTGAACTTCACTGATTTTCACCAATTTATTATATTATATACGAAATTTCATTATTACGAGGTATAGATGGACACACAGGCGGACAGACATACAGACGGACGGACGAAATCCACTAAATGGTCTCAGAAAGTGATCTAATCTAGGTCAAATATTTTTGGTAGTTACAAACATTAGAAAAAAGTCATTATACCACGCACAGTGGAAAATTTTGACCGTTATCGCATCAAAAGTTTGTTACTTTTTGATGTGTAAACATCTAATACGCGCAGGGGGGAAAATTCCTATTTCACAATACAATCACAAAAACAGCGTAACATGTGAGACGAAATCGGTGTGATTTATGATTGTATTGGTGGAAAAATTATGATATGTAATAACCTGTTTGATAATGAAAAATGAAAAATGGAAAAATAAAAAACGAAAAATTAAAAACAAAAATTAAAAAATAAAAATGAAAAATGAAAAATTAAAAATAAAAAATACAAAAAGGAAAAATTAAAAATAAAAAATTAAAAATTAAAAATAAAAATTGTAACATGAAAAATAAAAAATAAAAATTAAAAAATCACAAACAAAAAATAAAAAATTAAAAATAAAAAATGAAAAACGAAAAATGAAAATAAAAAATAAAAAATTAAAAATGAAAAATTAAAAATAAAAAGTGTAAAATAAATAACGAAAAATGAAAAATGAAAAATAAAAATTAAAATTGAAAAATGAAAAATGAATAATGAAAAATGAAAAACGAAAAATGAAAAATAAAAAATAAAAATGAAAAACGAAAAATAAAAAATAAAAATGAAACATAAAAAATGAAAAATAAAAAATGAGAAAAATTAAAAATAAAAAAATAAAAATAAAAAATAGCAAATAAAAAATAAATAACAAAAAATAAAAAATAAAAATGAAAAACGAAAAATTAAAAATTAAAAATAAAAAATGAAAAATAGAAAACGAAAAATAAATAATGAAAAGTAAAAAATTAAAAATAAAAATTGAAAAATAAAAAGGAAGAAAATTATAGTCGGTCTAGCCCTATACCATGGTTAAGATACTCTATCTCTTCGGTCCAAATAATTGGATATAGCAAATAAGCATAAATCAAATTTGAGTGGCATTTTTATTAATATTTTTCGCTGCAGATATGAAAAAGTTCATATCGGATACTATATTTATATGGGGACTAGGTCGAAAAATGGACCGATCATGACCATATTTGGTTAAGTCACTTATACTTTGAAAAAATATATACAAACCAAATTTGAAAAAAATCTGTGCAATATTTTTGTTTTTTAATAGATTTAAGTGAAGATCGGGAAGCAGCTCTGTATGGGGCCTATGACTAAGAATTTTCCTATAGGGAGTATTTTTGAACTACTGATTAATAGATGTAATAAACACATACAAACCCAATTTGACTGAGATCTATATGATAATTTGGAACTTATGGCAATTTATGTCGATTTCATAGGGGTCATTTGTATGGGGGCTAGGTCTGAATATGGACCGATTCTCACCAATTTCAATAGCGTTCATCCCATGGCCGATGGAAGCTTATATACCAAACTTCATCAAAATATATTCATATTTGCGACCTGTAGTTTGATTACAAGCTTTACATGGACACACAGACGGACGGACGGACGGACGGACATTGCTATTTCGATTCAAAAAGTGATTCTGAGTCGATCGGTATAATTAAAGATGGGTCTAGGATGAATATTTTTGGTTGTTACAAACAGCAGCACAAAGTCATTATGCCCAAACTACATAGTGGTATAGGGTATAAAAAATGAAAAATAAAAAATGAAAGATAAAAAATGAAAATTGAAAATTGAATAATGAAAAATGAAAAACGAAAAATGAAAAATAAAAAAAATAAAAAACAAGTAAGAAAATTATAGTCGGTCTAGACCGACTATACGATACCCTATACCATACGTTTAGAGACCCTATCTCTCAGGCCCAACGAACTGGATATAGAAATAAGCATAAACCAAATTTGAGTGGGATTTTTATTAATTTTTTCGGCTGCAGATATGAAAAAGTTCATATCGGATGCTATATCTATATGGGGACTAGGCCCAAAAATGGACCGATCCTGACCATGTTTGGTAAAGTCTCTTGTATTTTGCAAAAATATATACAAACAAAATTTGAGAAGAATCAGTGCAATATTTTTGTTTTTTAATAGATTTAAGTGAAGATCGGGAAGCAGCGCTATACGAGGTCAAAGGGATCATTTTTGGACTACTCATTAGTGGATGTAATGAACGCATACAAACCCAATTTGAGTAAGATCTATATGACAATTTGGATCTTATGGCAATTTATGTCGATTTCATATGGGTAATTTGTATGGGGGCTAGGTCTGAACATGGACCGATTCTCACCAATGTCAATAGCGTTCATCCCATGGCCGATAAAAGCTTATATACAAAATTTCATCAAAATATATTCATATTTGCGACCTGCAGTTTGATTACAAGCTTTACATGGACACACAGACGGACGGACGGACGGACGGACGGACGGACGGACGGACGGACATTGTTAAATCAACTCAGAAAGTGATTCTGATTCGGTCCGTATAATTAAAGATGGGTCTAGGTCAAATATTTTTGGTTGTTACAAACAGCAGCACAAAGTCATTATACCCAAACCACATAGTGGTATAGGGTATAAAAATGAAAAACGAAAAATGAAAAATAAAAAAGAAAAATAAAAAATAAAAAATAAAAAATTAAAATTGAAAAATTAATAATGAAAAATGAAAAACGAAAAATGAAAAATAAAAAATAAAAATGAAAATTGAAAAATACAAAATTAAAAATAAAAATTGAAAATGAAAAATGAAAAATGAAAAATTAAATATGAAAAATAAAAAATAAAATATAAAAAATAAAAAATTAAAAATATAAAATTAAAAATAAGAAATGAAAATTGAAAAATGAAAACCGAAAAATTAAAAATAAAAAATTGCATACCAATTACAGTATTAATTGCAATATGTCTGAAAAATGACTTCATATCTAACAAACAAAAATTTTCGCTTCAAAGCATCATCTCAAATATATGTAAAAAGTTCAATATGTAGTATGTACAAACCGAACATCACATGTGGCAACTCTTACGAAACTGAGAATAGTGGAAATTAGAAGTATAAATGCAAAAATATTAAAAAATTCAAAAATAACGATTGTTTGTTTGGACAGAGTTGTATCTTCTGAAATTAATACGAAGTAAAAGCTGTATGGTATGAAAACTGATTCTTAACCACACTGCTCGTATGCCTGACTTTAGGTGAGTGTGTTAATGCGCTGACCAAAAAGCGCAAGTACGTGTGTATGTGAAGGTTCAGGGTTCAAAGCTCACGGCCGCCCTAAGTAGAAAAATTTCATATAGAAAAAATCTATCTATATATTCAATTATAACATTACAATTATCACAATGTTCTATAAATCGCTGATGAAGGCTGAAATGCCAGAAACCGGTCCGATTAAGAATACAGTGTAGTTACGAATTGACGATTTTAAATAGCAACTCCCTTAGGATGTTTATACAAAAGCGAACGGTCTAGATTAGATATTGACGGCGTGATCGTGATTTCCACAGATAGACGGACAGACGGTCATCGGTAAATCAACTTCCCTTGTTATAATGATCAAGAAAATATATGTATTTGGGGTCTCAGGAATTTCTTTCGATGCGTTACGAACGGAATGACAAACCTATATATACCCTCTGTCACTGTGGTGTGGAGGGTGTAAAAATATTTTATAAAAATAAAATCAAAAAATAATAAATATTTGTGTTTTCGTCGACCTTTTTGTTGTTAATAATTTATACGTTTATTGAGCTTGAGGCCAAATTTGGAATCAAAAAATATTTTTTAATCGATATAAATTTTATCAAATTATTCATTATTCCCGTAATAAATTACTCAATAATTCATTCGTACAAAGTTCCACGATTAATCGAACGAAACGAAAACTATTCAAGTAAATTGCCTAGTGTTTAGCTCTTAGCTAGCTGAGTAGGCTCCTATTTTAGCATTTTGAAATATACATGAAAAATTATTATTATTCTCTTATATATTTTTATCATAATTCCCACGTCCTTTTGTTTGTTTTTTTTAAGCAACAAGTACACAACATGTACTTAGTTGTCAGTTGACACGCAGCATATCAGCTGCACATTCTCAATTAGAATATGTTTTATTACCGCCTGACGGTGCTCATAGCTGCCATAATTACACATAAACGTTTGGACGCAAAAATTATGATTCGCTTGAAAAGTAACAATTTTCTGTTTATACTTATAGATGAAAGCTCGGCCTTAAAACTTCTAGTATTTGCCTTTGATTTGTTCTTTTGATTTTTTTATCAAAATTAGAAACTGATTTTTTCTTTGATTTCATTAAAGCATTTAATCTTACCTTTAGTAACCTTTCGTTTTGTTAAAATTTTTGGTTGCATTTGTTCCATGTTAGTCGGTCATTAAATAATTGCGTTGTTCGCATTCTCCATATTTAGAACAACTTTCAACTATTCTATAACATCCTTTAAGAGTTTCTTTGTTTCTATCTAAACAACAACTGAAAGCTCTTTTGTTTTTGTTCACAGCTATTAAATTTTACACCCTGTATTTAAACAGTGTATTGTTGTTGTATAAAAGGTTACTCTTGTTTAAAACCCACCAATATTGTGTTGTGTATTACTAACAGCATTTTTTGAAAACAATTAAAATATTTTTATATTCTTTGTTTCTGTTCCTCTTCTATTTTTTTATTTTTGTTTTTTTTTTTTTTTTTTTGTTTTTCCCTTTGTTTCCGCTTTTGCAATTGTCTGCTCTATAGCAAAGACTTTTCATCGTTAGCCAGTTGCTTAATGGTACAAATGTACAAATTTTGGTATCTGTGTGTTTGTGAGGAAGTGTGTTGGTGTTGGTGTACGTTATAAATCGCTACAATGGTAATCTATGTCTGTACGCGTTCAGTTCCTTAATGGACGCCTATTACAACCAGAAACGGAAGTAAAATGTAAAGCAACGTCAACAACACGAAATTAAATCACTTTGTTTTTTCTCTGTTTAATTTTTTGTTTTATTTTTTCTTTGCTATTTTTACAGCTGTTAATTAGAGAAACTCACGCAAACAAATGGTGGATTTTATGCTTCATTTTACCTTTACACTTTACCTTTACTAATACTGATGCACATACACACAGCATAATATACACGCATTGCAAATAATAAGTAGAAATTGGAAAATTACATTGAATTTGCCTATAAAATTTAGCAGTTTAGTTTTACATAGGCCATAAAGATGATCAAGGAACTGATTGGGAGATAAAAACATTTAAAAACTTTGGTTTCTTTCTAAAAAGACTGAAATAAATTTTCAACTTTAATTCTCATTTAGCTAAATTCTTAAGACCCTTGGAAATAAATCTTTAAAATCCAATAAGTTTTGAAAAGGATCATTATTTCATAGAACCTGTAGCATTTTAAGATCTAAAATTATGATTTTTCAGACCTGTTTTTTTTTTTTTTTTTTAGTAAACATTTTTTTTAATAGAAGCACGTTTCTAGAAAATTAACAAAAAGTATTCAGCTAAAAGTCTCCTTCTAATGGATTATCTTCACCTTAGTTTAGTTAGCTCCACTAAAATTATCTTTGACTAACATAATCTTTTGAGTGTCCACTAGTACATGAACAATTTTATCTACTACTGAGCATACCAACATTTATTTTATTATTTTTTTTTTTTTCAAACTAAGTATGTATTATGTATGTAAGGTCGTTGTATGCATTGCCGCTTGTTTCACGTAAATAAACTTTAAATGATAATGCGCATTTAAATTAATTAAATTTAAACAATAATTGTTTTGCGTTGGTGCT
Source organism: Cordilura impudica (assembly GCA_963682025.1). Classification (NCBI taxonomy): domain Eukaryota; kingdom Metazoa; phylum Arthropoda; class Insecta; order Diptera; family Scathophagidae; genus Cordilura; species Cordilura impudica. Next base: position 365,367,401 of record OY821517.1, read on the forward strand.
CAACTTATATTGAAAAGTAAACCGAAAAAATTTAAACAACATAATCGTATTAAATTTAGTGTAATTAGTCAAATGCAAACACACTCACACCCACAGTAAGACATACACGTTAGCATAAGTTTTCAATAACGTTAATTACTTATACATAATTAATAATCATGATCATATGCATGTATGTGTAAGTATAATATGAAGACATATTAGTTCGCTGTCATTTCTAGTATTATATATATCATCAAAATAAAAGTACTTAAATTCTAATACGAGCTTTGAAAGAGTGCATTCCTTACTTGGTGTTACTTGCCTGGCGTTTAAGCAAACGATTGCCCGCAAAATATTCGCAAAAAATGACGCCATTGACAGCCATATTAAAATAGTTCAAGTGCAACTAGTGAGCAAAAGAAAAAAATTCTGAAAATATCTCAAAAAGACTATTTAAAATTTTGTTGCATATTGAAGAATGTTTGTGATATTTTTCTCTTTCAGAGAAATTTAATAAAAACGAGTAAAAGAGTTAGATTCAACTGTGGCGAATCGTTTATATCATCCACCCGTGTTCTAAATACAATATTATAACCAAGGTTGTCAACACTAACACACAAAAAAGGCTAGATTTCAATTATAATGGCTAGATTTTTTACAGTTATGTTTAAAATTAATAAGATAATTAACAACAAGTAAGAAAATTATAGTCGGTCGAGACTGACTATATGATACCCTATACCATGCGTTTAGAGACCCTATCTCATAGGCCCAACTAACTGGATATAGAAAATAAGCATAAACCAAATTTGAGTGGAATTTTTATTAATTTTTTTATCTGCAGATATGAAAAAGTTCATATCGGATGCTATATCTATAAGGGGACTAGGCCTAAAAATGGACCGATCCTGACCATGTTTGGTAAAGTCTCTTGTATTTTGCAAAAATATATACAAACAAAATTTGAGAAGAATCAGTGCAATATTTTTTTTTTTTTTTTGCCAGATTTAAGTGAAGATCGGGAAGCTGCTCTATATGGGGCTTATGACTAAGAGTTGTCCAATAGGGATCATTTTTGGACTACTGATTAATGGATGTAATATATACGTACAAACCCAATTTGACTAAGATTTGTATGATAATTTGGATCTTATGGCAATATATGTTGATTTCATAGGGGTCATTTGTATGGGGGCTAGGTCTGAACATGGACCGATTCTCACCAATTTCAATAGCGTTCCTCCCATGGCCGATAAAAGATTAAATACCAAATTTCATCAAAATATATTCATATTTGCGACCTGCAGTTTGATTACAAGGTTTACATGGACACACAGACGGACGGACGGACGGACATCGTTAAATCGAATCAGATAGTGATTCTGATTCGATCGGTATAATTAAAGATGGGTGTAGGTCAAACATTTTTGGTTGTTACAAACAGCAGCACAAAGTCATTATACCCAAACCACATAGTGGTATAGGGTATAAAAATTTTAGATATTTCTGTGCTTTTTTAATTGAAAGCTATTATTAAATAAAATAAGCATAAATGTAAACACATACAATTTTATTTTTGTTTGTTTATTAGCGATGCATACACATTTTTTCTTGTTGTTGTTTTTTTCACATGTACAACAAGCAAACAAAAATGTGTACGCATCGCTGATACATATCTATGTATACTAGTATATTCCAGCGCTCGAAATTCGGGTGCAATTTCTAAGCAACTTTATTTTTCAACTTAGCCAATTCACAAACCAACACCTTTTTGGTTTATTATTATTGTGAATGAAGATAAAAAAAACTCATTAACAAATGTAATAAACACACACATACCATATGCATAATTTTATGTATGTGGTAGTAGCAACTTTAAATGCTATTTACTCAAAATAAAGGAAAAAATTTAAAAATCTGGAAATCTGGAAAACAGCTAAAAAGAAATACCTTTCAAATAATATATGTTTGATCAAAATCGGATAAAACGGTAGAACAGAACATCGGTCACAAGAAATCGCATAGCCTATTAATATTATAGATTAGACTGGTCGCAGCTTGTATGGGATTTTTTTTAATTCTTAATACGAGGTTTGCTGTCATATTTAAAAATGTCATAAAATCCAAAGCTGGCAAGTAATGGGTTAACGTTCTCGGATTTATCCGAAATTTCGGAAACGGAAGATCTACACATTTGGTTACAATATGTAAAGTAACACTTTTAGAAATACAACAGCACTTATAAAATATTTGAATTTTTTTAATAAATTGTATTTTATTAGCTTGGGGTCATATGTGATCCCACGTCCAAAAGGGCTAATGGGGTCATATAATTTTTTCTAGGCCATTATGATAAAATATAACATTTAAAAGTAGAAAAAATATTAATTTTGTATACAAAGTATTTAGAAAGAGTACATTTACTGAATATTTCCTAAAAATCTAATTTTTCTCAAAATCCGCAAAAAAAATTCTTGTAAAAAAAATTCTGGCAGAGGAATTTACTTAAAAATTCACACAGTTTATCTCTAACTTATTTTTAACTAAACCTTAAAGTGTCAGATGCATTTTTTTTTTTAATTTTATTTAAGAACATTTTTCAGAACTTAACAAGTAAGAAAATTATAGTCGGTCTAGACCGACTATACGATACCCTATACCATGCGTTTAGAAACCCTATCTCTTAGGCCCAACTAACCGGACATAGATAATGAGCAAAAACCAAATTTGAGTGGGATTTTTATTAATTTTTTGGCTGCAGATATGAAAAAGTTCATATCGGATGCTACATCTATATGGGGACTAGGTCCAAAAATTGACCGATTCTGATCATGTTTGGTAAAGTCTCTTGTATTTTGCAAAAATATATACAAACAAAATTTGAGAAGAATCAGTGCAATATTTTTGTCTTTTAATAGATTTAAGTGAATATCGGGAAGCAGATCTATATTGGGCCAAAGGGATCATTTTTGGACTACTCATTAATGGATGTAATGAACGCATACAAACCCAATTTGAGTAAGATCTATATGACAATTTGGATCTTATGGCAATTTATGTCGATTTCATAGGGGTAATTTGTATGGGGGCTAGGTCTGAACATGGACCGATTCGCACCAATTTCAATAGCGTTCATCCCATGGCCGACAAAAGCTTATATACCAAATTTCATCAAAATTTATTCATATTTGCGACCTGCAGTTTGATTACAAGCTTTACATGGACACACAGACGGACGGACGGACGGACGGACGGACATTGTTAAATCAACTCAAAAAGTGATTCTGATTCGATCGGTATAATGAAAGATGGGTCTGGGTCAAATATTTTTGGTTGTTACAAACAGCAGCACAAAGTCATTATACCCAAACCACATAGTGGTATAGGGTATAAAAAAGGAGTTTTCCAAATTTTATCAAAAAATTTTCCATATTTGGTTAACAACGTGGTAATAAAACAATACTTCATGTCTGAGTACTTATAGGTTTAAAACAAAAAAATGATGGCTTTAATTAATATCTTAGAGTGGAAAAAATTTCCGTCAAATTTCACGATCTAGTGTTTTTTTATCACAAAAGTGGTCTGGGGCATTTGCGATTTCTTGGCGACTTTTTATTCGATTTTGAAGCTATATAGCTTTTTGAATAACTAATTTGTACTGATATCGATTCATATAGCAATTTATCGAAAAAAATTAAACTGTAGAACGAAATTTTCGTAAAATCTGAAAAAAAAAAGTCATATTTTCCCCATATAAACATACTTCGAGTACTTTGGGCCCCACTAGCACCAGAAGCCACCGTCGGATCGAGCTAAAAAATGAAGACCGTATTTATGACAGCAAACCTCATATGTTATATCGACCAGTCCAATGGTAGGTTACGTATAAATATATCTAACTACTTTTAGTTTTTTATATGAAATTTTATCGGAGTATCTTTACATATTCGTACATCATTCCTCACCTGGTCTATAGGATCCAAATTCAATACGAAAGTGCTGCAGATTCTGGTGAATTTTTAAGCCTAAGTAGTGCGACTAACTCGACCTATTGCGGACGAGGGAATGTTTTCAAGAGACAGACAGACAGACAGTGCTGCAACGACCAAAAAATTATTACAACCAATTTTTTGAAAAAGTTAAATGTGAAATAAATAACCAATTTTAAAAGCATCTATAATATTAATAGGCTAGGCGATTTTTTGTGACCGATGTTTTGTTCTACCGTTTTATACCGATTTTGACCAGAAGTATATTATTTGAAAGGTATTTCTTTTTAGCCGTTTAGCAGATTTACAGATTTTTAAATTTTTTGCTTTATTTTGAGTAAATTGCATTTAAAGTTGCTACTAACACATACATAAAATTATACAATGCTATGTGTGTGTTTATTAAATTTGTTAATGTGTTTGTAATAAAAATTAGTTTTTTTGTGTTGATTTGTGTATTGTTTATAATTGATTAGCATACCTTTAGGGTCTTTATTTAATAAAAAAATAAAATGTACTAGAATTTGCACTCGAATTTCGAGGGCTGGAATCTGCTAGTTTGTTTTAATTGAAAAAAACATTAAAATTTATTTTTAGTTTATAAATTGGATTTTTTTTTTTTTTTTTTTTTGAATAGGCCCGTTACAATAAACAAAATTTTTACTTCACAGTTATGAAAAGCAAAAAAGGAAAATTAATTTATTTTTCATATTAAAAAAATCTTATTATTAAATAAAAAAAAAATTTAAAAAACTTCAAGTTTTTATTTATTTAAAATAAACAAAATTTGTACTTCAAAGGTATAAGGGACAAAAAAGAAAATGAAAAATGTAATTGTTTTAATAATTATTTTTTTATAAAAAAATTGGTTGTATTACAAATGGAGATCAATAGATTTACAATTCAGATTCAAAATTTTATAGAAACTTTTAATTCCTATCTTTGACAGACCATACATAATGGGCCACATTTTGATTTTTGCACAATTCTTTCGATTGCATAATACTGTTAATAGTTTTAAAATCAAAACTATTACGAAATTTTGTTTTAATTAAATTAAGCTGTGAAAATATAATAAATTTTGTAAGAAATAAGAAAGTTGTTCGAAACATTTCTCATTCATCCCATTTTGTACTTCGATACTTTATACCAGAATTCATCTATCTCCATATCGCTTTTAAAATACAAATTGGAAAATCTTAATAATTTCCATTGCTCATTATCGCCTGTTATAGGGAAAGACGACAATAAGGATTCTACAGAAAGTTTTGAACTACTTAAAACTTTATTGGGTGTTATAATGTCAAGATTTTTTAAGACTTTCCTGGAAAATTTAAAGCGCTTAGCAATGTCTTTTAAAAGTTCTATATAAAAAAATTTTTTATTTTTTGATTTCGTATTTTTTTAAGTCTGACAAATTCCTCAGCTTTTCAGCCAAGAAAAATGTTTTCAACATTTAAATAATTACATTCATTTAGTAAATTTAAAGAGTCTAACGAATTTAAACTTTTTACAAAATCAGCTTTAGTAAAGTTACTCAAAATTAATTTAAAATTTGCTTCAAATTGGCTGTAATCGCATGGAAGGCGCACTTTTTCGCATTGAAATTCATTATTTAAATTGCTTATTTTATTAAGAATATAAGAAAGAAATAAAAAGTATACTTTTAACCTTGGATCGCTCTGCAAAGCAGACCACTGCTCAACGGCATGATTTATTACATATTCCAATGCTAGCCACCGGTTTAAAGATATACCCAATATTTTATTGCAATAATCTTGAAATTCTTTAAATTCATTAATTCGCTTTTGACTATGCGCAAAACAATTATAAATTCTTCTACACAGAACTTCAATTTGTATTGGACGTTTCTTACAAGCATAAGCTGAGCAAAGGTGAAGTGAGTGTCAAGTACATTTAATATTATACTAGCAGATTCCAGCGCTCGAAATTCGAGTGCAATTTCTAGGCAATTTTATTTCTCAACTTAGCCAATTCACAAACCAACACATTTTTGGTTTATTATTATTGTTAATGAAGATAGCAAATGTAATAAACACACACATAGCATACGTATAATTTTATGTATGTGTTAGTAGCAACTTTAAATGCAATTTACTCAAAACAAATGAAAAAATTAAAAAATCTGTAAATCTGGTGAACAGCTAAAAAGAAATACCTTTCAAATAATATACGTTTGGTCCAAATAGAAATAAAGCGATAGAACAAAACATCGGTAACAAGAAATCACCTAGCCTATTAATATTAATGATATATATATATTATGTCCTGTGGTTCCTAAAAGGAGCAAGGGGCCAATATGAATACTCTCCAATCGGTCTTTCTCGATGCAAGATTTTTTATTTCACTCCAGCTTAAGCCGCTTTGAGTAATTTCAGCTTCAAGATGCCGTCTCCAGGTGTATTTCCATGCGGGTAACAGTCTATAACAGCCTTTGCTGTGTCGCATTGTGGTCTGCGGAGCATGCGACCAATCCAGCTCCATTTACGATTTAGAATCTCAACGTGTATTGGGCGTTGGTATGTTTGCTCCCATAATTCGGTATTGGGAATCATGTTAGCCCAAAAGAATTTTAAGATTCTTCGCAGACAGCGGTTGATGAATACCTGTATCCTGTTAATATCGTGCAATGTCGTGTTCCAAGATTCGCAGGCGTAAAGGAGAACTCATATCACACAGGAATTAAATATGCTGATCTTAGTTCTTTTCGAGATAGCAGTAGACTTCCATACAGATCGTAAGACACCAAATGACTGGTTAGCCTTTGAGATTCGGAAGGATAAATCATCACAGCAGCCGCCTTTTTTTGTTTGTAGCTACTCAGGTAACAGAATGTGTTAACTTCTTCCAGCTCAACATTCTGTATTCGATATTTTGTGGTGTTAAGAGTGTTGCAGCGCATAACCTTACTTTTCTTTATGTTTATTTTTAACCCGGCTTTTGAAGCTTCGTTCTCAATGAATTTGCGCACTGTGCGATAAGAGGCATATTCCAGGCTCTCCAGATGTTGATTGATTTCCCATCTTATACCTCTATTTTCTGCTGTAGCATTACGTACAATGATGTCAAGTACGATATTAAATAGATGGATGAGGAGATAGTATACATCCTTGTCGAACACCATTTAACACATTAAAACTGTTGCTCAGTGCATTGCCTTGGACAACTCGGCATTTCACATTCTCATACATGGATTGGATTGGCCTCATAATTTTTTGTGGCACACCTGTGTAGACAAGTGCGTTCCATATTGAGTGGTGGCTCAGGGTGTCGAACGCCCTTTTCGAAATCTATAAATATCATATAGAGGGCAGATTGCCATTCGAGCATGATTATACAAAGACTGTTGATGTGGTCGACGCAAGATTTGTGTGGGCGGAAGGCAGCCTGTTCTTGTCTGTGATCTGGGAGTACAGCACCAGCTACCCTTTTGTTTATTATGTGCGCAATTACCTTGTTGACTGCTCTAAGGACCGTGATGCCTCGCCAGTTACTGCATCGGCAAGGTTGCCTATTTTAGGGATATTTACTATGATACCTTCTTTTAGATGTAAGTCGAGATCACAAGTGTGCCAAAAGTTCTCGATATGAGGTAGAAGTAATTGCGCTGTTGTTCGAGAATCAGATTTTAACATCTCTGGGGCAATGCAATCAACTCGAGGGGATTTATTAGTCTTCAAGGCGTTGACAGCTTGAATTATTTCCGTAATTTCGGGGCATTCTATGGAAATGTCTTGTCTCACTCTGTGGGTAGTGCAGTAGCATACTCTTACGGGAGATATTATTTTTATTATGCTAGAGTAATGCTGTCTCCATACATCCAGTAGCTCACCTTTGGAAGTGCATAACACTCCGTCGCTATTCATCAATGGTTTGGAGTACAAATCGTTTGCACCTGTAAGCTTTTTTGTTCTTCAGAAGCTTTTTGCGCATCACTAGCAAGGTTTACATGCCACCTTCTCTTGTCATTCCAGGCGCTCCGCTTCACTAACTTATCGTGATGCATATAGGCTTCTGCTAACGTTTTCTTCTCTGCACGGGCTCTAGCTCCATTTTGATTTCCTTTAATATCTCTTCCTTCCAGGATTAGCTTCCACGTGTCATTAGACATCCACTGAGTTCTGAAGCGTTATGAAGCCTATTTGTTCTTTGGCAGCATCATTCAAATTATTGTTGGTGTTTTGCCATTCTACTTTGCATTGCTAAGCCTCTTTGCATTGCTAAGCCTCCACACAATGGTGTGGATGGTATAAAAGTCTCATCAAACTTCTAAAACTTTAGTAAAGAAAATGAACGAGCTTGGACGGGTAGTAGTTTTCCCAAGCCATAACCAAGAGTTTTGATTCTTTTTTATTTAATTGAAATAATATTAAAGTTTACAAAATAATATAATTTTTATAGTTATAATCACTACTTATGAATTTATGGCACATTCTTCCACATTTCGGGACACCCTTTTGGTGCGATTCAACTCCTTTTTCACAAGAGCCCAATACATCTCCTCATGCCTAAACTCCGAACTGTTTGAAGAATTTGCTTCCCTATGGTACACGTTATTGTTCTTGTACTACTCAAGAAAGTTTTTACCAAAATCGGGCCAAAAATATGTGGACACATTGCGTAATCTTATGATAGAAAGTATGTAGATAGTGTCTTCTGCAAAAACTCTTTAATATAAATTTGGGTATTTAAAGGGGCCATTGTAACATATGACTTGCTTCTTTTGCCGCAACTCCATATTACTTATCATACAAGCAACTTTGTTCAAAATTTCGTCTACTTGTGGGTCCCAAAATTGTCTTCAATATATCCTCGAACATTTGCAACATACAATTATGTTCCGGAAGCTGCGAAGAATGCGTGCTCTGTTTTTGGCTTACATATTTTTTGCAGCGTTCCTATCTGGAACTTTTTGGACTTTGTATGTTTTCAAAACTGCTTTAGCTGATTTTCTATCAGATGTGTTGGGATCTCTTTTTAATGTGTTTTCTATTTTCTTTGCCTTAAGAAAATTATGTTCACCTTTCTTTATTCCCGAACCAGATTTACTATTAATGGCAAAATTCTCCTTATACTTTCCAATAACATTGGAAACAAATGCACACCTTTGAGTCTTTTACCAACTTTTTGTAGGCCTTTTTTGGTACAACCAAATTGAAGACAGCGAACACAAAGAAGGGTCGTTTACCACTCACCTCTATTTTGTATTCTACACTATCTTCTTCGTCGCATGAAATATCCCCGAATAAATCTCTTATTAGATGCTTTGCATTTGAATTGAATCAAATGAAATATGTAAATTTCTTGTAAAAACATTTTGATTTCGATTTCTAATAAATACATTTCAAAAAGCTTTCATTCCTTATAACTATGCAATTCATATTATGCATGTGTTAGTAAAATATATGAATTTATGCTTCTTTCAGTAAGTATGTGTATGTGTGTGTAATTATAAGTTATATTATAAGTACCTTGAACAATTCTCATAGATAATTAATATTAGGTGCTGTTATTATCATCGTTGTCGTAGTCTTCGTCGTTATCATCGTCAAATATTTACTTGCCTGTATATGCATGTGTGTGTATGTTTGTATGTTATTTATGTTGTATGCTGAAGAAGTAAATATTAATCATACATGGGATTCATTAAACTGATATCGAAATTTTATTGTAAGTTGAATTAAATATATTTCCGTCATCTTTTACTAATGTTTGATTAAGGCGATTACACGATATCACATATATTAGCCATATAAGATGAGGTTTTAGAAGAAAACTTGTAAAAATTAAAGGTTGCTATCGAATAATTTTGTACAACATGAAGAAGAAATTTACGTTTTCAGAAGGACAAGGGGAGGGAAATTCCTACATGAAATGCATATGTATATATATATATATATATATATATATTTTTGTTTTTTCATAATTTTCTTTTTATTATAACATATGTATAATGATATAACAATTAAATAAATTAAAAATGCTTTTTATAGTTAACTATCAGATTCCAGTCTTCGAAATTCGAGTGCAAATTCTAGGAAATTTTATTTTTTCATTAAATAAATCTCGGATTTGCATATGTTGATTTCGCTTGGTAGCCCTGGTTGGAAATAATGTAAATGCCAAAACAGTAGCATCACAATTCAATGATAATGAATTTTTTTCAATAGGCGTTATTTGTAGCAAAGAAAATGAAATAGCTTTAATGACTAAAAAAAATGGCAAAATATCTTTATAATATAAGTATATTCTTTGCATTAAATTATTTATTTTAAGTCCAATGTAACAGTTACTCGTAATTGGTTAGTCCAGTTATTAAATAAGTCCCATGTGCGATATTTATTTACATTCTCTATACCTCAGTATTTTATATTGTGTGTTCATTTGAGTGGAGATTTATGAACAGGTCACACCAAAGGAAAATTAATTATTTCCAGAAAATATGCATGTTTACGTGATGAGAGAACAAAATTTATATAATTCTTTTGTCATTAGTTATACTTTATTCATTTCTTTCAATTAAACAAAAATTAGAGGAAGTCTACAAGTTGTGGAATAAATTAACATACAATAAAACTGCTTATTATTTTTCAATGGATAGTATGGAGAGGACGAGCAATTAAAACAACGTTTGCTGTCATTGCCTGACAAGAGAGTTTGCTACTTATTGCCGTTTAAGCCTATTACACTATGCCAAAACAAAAATAACAAAACAGTCGAAATTTAAAACTCTCTGGATATTTTTTTTTTTAATTTTTTGTTTTTAATTTTGGATTTTTGTATAGGATGCTGTACCATTTTTATCATAATTTGAGAACAACTTCACCAATTTGTTATAAAAAACATTAAAAAAATTTTAATTTTAATTACCACTAAGTTGTGATATTATTTTTTTATATACTCAACAGTTTTGGAGTCATTCATAATGAAATGATAAAAAATTTTAAAATTTCACTAAAATGAAAAACAAATTTTTTTTTAATTCATAAATAATTTAACCCATAAAAACAAAGTTTTTATTAAAACTCTTTCTCTCCTTATGCATATCTCTCCGTGACTATGCGTGACTGTGTGTGACTATGTCAAAGTTAATTTTTTTTCAGTGCAAGTCTATCGACCAAGTTTCAGATCGATCGGATGAAGGAAAATGATATTTAGATCACTCCGTGACTGTGCGTGACTGCGCGAGACTGTGCGTGACTATCAAGTTAGTCAAAGTTAATCTTTTTTCACAACACGTCTATCGCCCAAGTTTCAGATCGATCGGATAAGGGGAAATGGGTTTTAGATCAGTACGTGACTGTGCGTGACTATGCGTAACTGTGCGTGACTATGTCAAACTTAATCTTTTTTCACAGGAAGTCTATCGACCAAGTTTCAGATCGATCGGAAATGACATTTAGATCACTCCGTGACTGCGCGTGTCTATGCGTGACTGTGCTTGACTATTCCAAAATTAATCTATAGTCACAACAAGACTATGGGCCAAGTTTCAGATCGATCGGATGAAGGTAAATTACATTTAGATCACTCCGTGACTGTGCGTGACTATGCGTGACTGTGTGTAACTATGTCAAACTTAATATTTTTTCACGGCAAATCTATCGACCAAGTTTCAAATCGATCGGATAAGGGTAAATGGGTTTTACATCACTACGTGACTGCGCGTGACCATGCGTGACTGTGCGTAACTTTGTCAAACTTAATATTTTTTCACAGCAAGTCTATCGACCAAGTTTCAGATCGATCGGATGAGGGGAAATGACATTTAGATCACCCCGTGACTGCGCGTGACTATGCGTGACCGTACGTGACTACCCCAAAAATAATCTTTAGTCACAACATGATTATGGGCCAAGTTTCAGATCAAATGGATGAGGGGGAATGGGGTCCACCCACGACAGACAGACAGAGATTATGAGTTAAAAGAAAGAGTTTAAAAATCGAATATGACCAAACATGACATTTTTGTTGCTAAATCAAAAAGCTATATACACTTGCAATAAAACGACCCATATACCATGCAAAACTGAAATTTTCCCAGAGTCTTACTGCGTATCCGGAAGGAACTACAGTGCGTTCAGAAATGATAGCACATTTGGTAATCTGCGATCAATCTTATATATAAAATAATGTATGTTTGTTTGTGGTTTATAGGAGACTACACCATGGGCCGATCGTCTTGAAATTTTTATAGTAGGTAACTGCCTATCCCGTAGGAAATATAGGATCTATTTCATTGATTTTTCAAGTGAGCGTGGCACCTGGTACATAAAGTGAACTTTTAACATATAATATCTGCAGTACTACAACAGCAAGAGGACTGAAACTATGTACATGTACATTAGACTGGTTCATACAGGTATGCGATTTGCAAAAGTATCTCAGATTCTCGCTCCCCTAACAAAAAATGAAAGTTTAGGCAAAAAAAAAATAACTGTTAAAAAATTTCATAAAGAAGTGAAAAACTCGGAGAGCTCAAGCCACAAACGAACATTTTTAGCCAATTTGAAATTTAAAGAAATTATACTTTTGATAAATTGTCTGTAAATTGTTGTCGTTAAAAAAAACTTTTCCTGAACAATTTTTTTTAGGGGTTTTTTGGTATGCCCAATCGAATGGTAAACAAAAAAATGTGTGGTTTCGACCAAAAAAATTGAGTTTTTTATGTTTTAATGTTGATAAATAAAAATAAATTGACCAATTTTTTAAAATTTTTCGAGTTTAACTATTTTTTTCCACCTTTTAACACCTGTTTATATTAATCATCAATGTTCTGTGTTGTAGATAATTTTGTTAAGTTTCAAAAAAAAAAAAATTAAGTGCCTAGCACTTACCGGTCAATTTTAAAAACTATTTTTGTAAACTTATAAATATTGAAAAAAAATTTTATTTAACCAAATTTCGTGAAAAACAAAGTTTATTAACGATAATTCATTTTTAATCAATACAGATTTAACTTATAATGAAAATGAAAAATATTACACTGATATTAAAAGATTACATGAAATACATTAGCAAGCTACTGAAATTTGTCCATTATTGTTGATTTAATAGTATTTGGAAACTCTTTACGATGTTCTTCAACAACGAGAAAAGCTAGTTGTTTTTGTTCCTCGTTGTTTGTAAATTTATCATTATATGTTCCTGCTAGCGCAACTGCTCTTTCAGCAACATCATTTACTACAAAAAGAAGTTGAGCTATTTCTTCTGCTTTTTGGTAACTTTCATCAGTATACCATTCCGATGGATCAAGATCTAAGAAATCTTTTGAGACTGATACGATGCTACTATCAAACAATATATCGAAGAATTTTTTAGTATTTTCTGTGATTAAATCATTAATTTGTTGCTTTGGAATAAGTTTTAGATCTATTGTGATTCTGTTTTGTATTTGTGCTGAGCCTGTCCTTTCTAATGCCTGAATCATCAATCTTTTTGTCTCAACATCAATAGTTCTATCAAAAAACGCGAACCCAATTAGCACTTCATTTAAATACCAAGTATGACGAATTACAGCTTTTAGAACTCTATCTGCAACTTCAATATTAATTTTTTTATAAGAAATTAAGTCTTTAATTAATTGCAAATCAATTCTTGGTGCAATTACAGGAATGCTGCATTGAAACCAGTATTTAACGTATATTCTCAGCAGAAATATGACAAAGAGTTGAATATCACTTAATTCATTTTCTGAAATAAATTAAAACACAGAAATAGTAATTTTAAGTTAAAACATTGAATACTAATATAAATAATATTTATATATTTTATAAAAAAATTCTTATTTTCGATCTTTATCATTTTAAATGATTTAAAGTAAAAACATTTGATCTTGAGCCTGAATAATTTCAAACTCAATCATTTAATATTTATATATTTATTAAATATAAAAAATTTTACCAGTTAAAGAAAACTGCTTTCGAAACAAATAAATCTTTATGCAATATATTGCTTTTCCCATCCAGCGAGCTCTTGATACAGCACCAGGTTTCCGCACTTGAGCTGCAATCGGTACTCCAAGACAGAGTAGCGATAACTCCAGTAACTCCATATAGTCGTGGCGCGCCGGCTTGATATGAAATTCCAGTTGATTTTTCAAAAATGTTATTATATCGTTTCGAATTTCAGTTTTAAAATGTTGAGATACTTTGGCGTTACTCATTCCGTTTTCAAAATTTTCTTTAATTATTTTTGGCCAATGATTATAAAATATTTGAAACAATGGAATAACGGGACCCGTAGTAACTGTCTCTATTTTTGTAGATAAAGCGTGCGTAAGAAAAATTTCTGAAACATAGTGACGACATGCGGAAAACAATACTGGATGTCCTAACTTCTTAGCTAGTAGTATCGCAGATCCCTTGTTATCGCTTGTGTTTGATGCCGTTGTATCAAAACATAGAGCCTTAACTCTGTGTGCGATACAATAGTATTCCAGTACTTTGTAGATCGCATCGGCTTGCATTTTTCCGGTGCTTGAAGCTAGCTTAGGAATACTTATTATTTTTGAATTACCACCAGAGGTTAAGACAACACCTAATCTTTCAATATATTTTGATGAACCACCAGTTGTATTTTCAACTCTTTTCCCATCCCAGTGTAATGTAAAAAGACAATCATTTGGAAACGATTGGTTTATATTAGCATTAATGCTAGATCGAAATTGTGTTCTATCTCTCATGATAGAGGAGCGCGAAAGTTTTAAATCATCTATGTTCTGTCCGAATACATGTGCTGCTGATGCTAACAAAAACATTGCATCACGATCAGAAACAGCACAACGGTCCAAGGCTGCGGCTACCTGCGACGTAACAACAGGTTGTTTACCTCTTTTCAATATTTATAAGTTTACAAAAATAGCTGTTAAAATTGACCGGTAAGTGCTAGGCACTTAATTTTTTTTTTTCTAAACTTAACAAAATTATCTACAACACAGAACATTGATGATTAATATAAACAGGTGCTAAAAGGTGGAAAAAAATAGTTAAACTCGAAAAATTTTAAAAAATTGGTCAATTTATTTTTATTTATCAACATTAAAACATAAAAAACTCAATTTTTTTGGTCGAAACCACACATTTTTTTTTTACCATTCGATTGGGCATACCAAAAAACCCCTAAAAAAAATGTTGCAGGGAAAGTTTTTTTAACGACAACAATTTACAGACAATTTATCAAAAGTATAATTTCTTTAAATTTCAAATTGGCTCAAAATGTTCGTTTATGGCTTGAGCTCTCCGAGTTTTTCACTTTTTTATGAAATTTTTTAACAGTTATTATTTTTTTTGCCTAAACTTTAATTTTTTGTTAGGGGAGCGAGAATCTGAGATACTTTTGCCAAATGAACCAGTCTAATGTACATATTAAACTAATTTGAAGTGTCGCGGTAACCCACATACAAAGTAATGTAGTGGAAGCCTTGGAACTTTGAGTTCATAAGTTATCAACGTTAGTACTCGGAAAAATGGGCGGGATCAGACCAATGGGCGTAGCACCTCCTTGAAACTTTTGACAAGTACGCTACTTACCAATGTGAATAGTCGTGGAAACTATGGGCGGAATTGCCTAAATTAAAAATCGCCAAAACCGAAAATCGCGAATAACAAAAACAACCAAGATCAAAAATCGCCAAATTCAAAAATCGCAAAAAACACAAATCGACAAGATCACAAAATAAACAAAAAAATGTCAAAGTCAAAAATCACTAAACAAAAAAACGCGAATAACAAAAATTCGACAAAACCGAATATAGCGATTAACAAAAATCGCCAAAGTCAAAAATCACCAAAATCAAAAATCACAAAAAATAAAAATCGCTAAAGATAAAAACGCCAAAATAAAAAATCGTTAATATTAAAAATCGCCAAAATCATATATTCGGCTGGGCCGAATCTTTGATACCCTCCACCTGCATCTTAAACTCAATATTACAACCAATATTGGATACGGCTACCACTTTAAACTGTTGTCGGTACTGAAATTTAAATTTCGAATACCAATTAAATTTAAAGTTAATCGAAAATCGAAAATGATAAAAGTCAAAAAAACACCAAAATCAAAAATTGACAAAACCGAAAATCGTTATAACAAAAATGACAAAAAACGCCAAAAATCAAAAATCCCCAAAAGCGAAAATAGCGAATAACAAAAATCGCCAAATTCAGAAAACGCCAAAATCAAAAAATTTTTACAAAGTATAAGTATATATAATTGATCTAAAAATGATTTCGACTTTTTTTAATGACCGAACCCCGCTATTCACTTTCCCACACCCATTGCCGGCCGAGGAGGTACATGCCCTTAACCGCGTACATATCAGGGTCCGTACCCTGGCGGATTCCGAGTAAATTCTGTGGTCGAAAGTACACCAAGATCCAGAAATGTTTGAACGGTATCCAATACTATTCCATTATTGTAGTACTCATCAGAAATTATCCCCCTTCCGTAAAATACCATATGTTTACATATCTTAAGATTTTGTTCCATCAAGTTCACATTGCACTATTTAACACTAAGTAACACTTACAATCTTAGATTCAATATTGCGAAACATAACTCTTTGAGTTCAATGCACAAAATAATACATTCATGTATGCCAATGAGTCTTAGTTCGAGAAGTCAAATATTATGGTCTACCCCATCAAAAACTTTACTAAAATTAGTGTATATCACATACGTCTGTTGTAAATACACGTTATGGGCACGTTATGGCATACAAGCAGGAACACTATCAGAACCAGGCTTGTATGAAAATTTCAATTGAATCGGAGACTTAAAAACAGTTTCCGTACCAAATAGCGAAATATTTTATACCGATGTAACTTTTATTAAGTATGGATAGTTCGCAACGGTTAAAGTATTTGAAATATAATTGCTATACGTGGACTGGAAAAAATCAGAAAACATATTCGCAATATCAAGATAATGAATCAGAGGATGAATTATCATTGCAAAACCCTTAAGGTGTACAAAGGCAAGTAAGGGCTTTGGGTTATTAAGCAAAGTATAACAAATATTGTTCAGTAAATCATACTTATCGCGAGCGGTAGAATATTTATCATAATCTAAGATTTACTGTTTTTCAGACTCATAGTTCTGATGGGAAACATGAATGCATTTAGAATAACAATCGTTCAAAATATTATAAAATTTTACGAAAAGAAAGTCCATGGTGCCGATTATCAACCAAAAATGACCAGTCAATATGATGAAGCAGTTCATTCAATTTATTACAATCAGGACGTTATAGGCTCTTCTTGGCCAACATCAAGAATTATACCAAGAGTATGGTGATATCGATCTTCAGGTAAGGATATTGGGTCAATGCAATTCACTACAAAACTTTCAACATTATCCACAAAAACTAGATGCAACTTTTTTTTCTTCGAGTTTAAAACGCAATTTATCTGAAATACTCACAAATCAGATATACTCTCTAGAAGTGTATCATAAAAGGGAAAGGTCGTAGATGGAATAAACGATAAGGAATCAGACGAATAATTCCATACTACGTTGGGTAAATTGAAATCATCAAGTATTAGAAGTGACTGACCATGTTTCAGACAATTACTTACAGGAAATCGCATTAACATGAGCATCATATACTGTTTTTCTGCTGTTAACTCCAACTTTTGATTCTCTTATAAAAACGATAACGCATCAAAAAAATTATAGCGGCTATCAGGTGATATAAAATTTTTTTCCTATTGAAAAAACTTGTTTCTTCTAGCAGACCTCTATGTTTTGAGTTTAACTTATTCTAATAGGTTCAACGCATTTAAGCTGACAATGGAACAAACGTAAAAGCTCCTTGTTTAAACAATATATTTTAATAAATATTTTAGGAATGCAAGATGATTACATAAAATTTAGAAAAATTTTGCGATGATTTCAAGAGCTGCCTCTCTCTATTATTAACACATTACTGGCCGTTGTACTTGCACAGGTACAAAAAAAACACACATATCTGAAATATCTGTTATGTGTACTCTCTCACATTGACAAAGCAGCGGCAATAAATAACAGTACTTCGAATTTTGCATTGTTTTTCTTAGCCTTTTCCAGATTTGCGCTTTTTGGGTAGGTCAGTGATCGTTTGACTCTGTCAAAAGTGTGTCGCATAACAATTAAAATAGTGTGAAGTTGATTTACGAAATAATATATCCCATAAAAACAAAGAGTTTATTAAAACTCTTGCTTTCCTTATGGATATGAGTTTTGAATATCTCCGTGACTGTGCGTGACTGTGTGTGACTATCTTAAAATTAATCTTTGGCTACAACAAGTCTATGGACAAAGTTTCAGATCCATCGGATTAGGGGAAGTGGGGTTTTAATCTCTGCGTGACTGTGCGTGACTATGTCAAAGTTAATCTTTTTTCACAGCAAGTCTATCGATCAAGTTTTAGATCGATAGGATAAGGGAAATGGGTTTTAAATCACTCCGTGACTGTGCGTGACTATGCGTGACTGCACGTGACTATGTCGAAGTTGATCTTTCTTTAGAGCAAGTATATCGGCCAAGTTTCAGATCGATCGGATGAGGGGAAATGACATTTAGATCACTCCGTGACTGCGCGTGACCACGCGTGACTGTGCGTGACTAAGTCAAAGTTAATCTTTTTCACAGCAAGTGTATGGACCAAGTTTGAGATCGATCGGATGAGGGGAAATGACATTAGATCACTCCGTGACTGTGCGTGACTGTGCGTGACTGTGCGTGACTACCCCAAAATTAATCTGTAGTCACGACAAGACTATGGGCGAAGTTTCAGATCAATTGGATAAGGGGGAATGGGGTCCACCCATGGCAGACAGACAGACAGACAGGGAGTATGAGTTAAAAGAGTTTAAAAAAGGCTTGCTTTTTGTTTGTAAAAAAGTGATTTTCCAAGCGAAAGATAATTTTGAAAAACAGTTTAATGTACATATTTTAATTAAATTTTTTATATTATATTTTTCTAGATTTTTTTTTTCGAATTGCCATGGCCTTTGAAAGCATCAACTCATCAATCTTTTATGGCAGAAGATTTAATAATCTAGACAGCGCTTTGGATTTTGTGGAAGGGGCTTCGAATCATAATGTTTTTGATGTTGCGTATATCACACCAGATGCAGATATCAATACAGATGAGGAGGACGGTGATGCTTAGTATCTTATCGCTAAGATCATGCCCCAAGATATTCCGGGTGATGTAGAGGTTTATTGCAGCAGCGATAGCAAGGACGATGTTCTCCTTCAACAGCTGCGTTGCAAAATCCAGTACTGAAAACAAGGTCAAAACTCTCCCAAATGGTCAAAAAGAAAATGGATGCTCACGAGCACTTGTGGGTACTGTACTAATTTGATACATTTTGTGGAGCGAAAAATGTCAGCATGGAAAAATCAAAACTGCCACTCGGATCTAGAGTCTTTCTGGAAGTTTTAGGTAGTATTCCTATTCCAAGCGATCTCGTTGTTTTCTTTAATAATTTTTTTACTTCTCATGATCTGTAGGTTCTGCTGAAACAAAAAGGATTTTGAGCTATTGGTACTACACGCGATTCAAGAACAAAGAAATATTTGCTGAAATCGAGAGCAGAATTCAAACAAGTAAGAAATAATAGTCGGTATAAACCGACTATACGATACCCTATACCATGGTTTAGAGACCCTATCTCTTCGATCCAACTAATTGGATATAGAAAATTAGCATAAATCAAATTTGAGTGGCATTGTTATTAATTTTTTTTGGCTGCAGATATGACAAAATTCATATCGGGTGCTATATTTCTATGGGGAGTAGGTCGAAAAATGGACCGCTCCTGACCATATTTGGTAAAGTCACTTATATTATCAAAAAATATACACAAACCAAATTGGAGAAAAATCTGTGCGCCCCGGTAGGTGAGTAGGTAGCGTGCTCGCCTATCATGCGGGGGTCGTGGGTTCGATTCCCACCAGGGGCTTTGGTCTGTCGCTGCAAAAAAAAAACTAGCCAAGGTCAAAACTCTCCCAAATGGTCAAAAAGAAAATGGATGCTCACGAGCACTTGTGGGTACTGTACTAATTTGATACATTTTGTGGAGCGAAAAATGTCAGCATGGAAAAATCAAAACTGCCACTCGGATCTAGAGTCTTTCTGGAAGTTTTAGGTAGTATTCCTATTCCAAGCGATCTCGTTGTTTTCTTTAATAATTTTTTTACTTCTCATGATCTGTAGGTTCTGCTGAAACAAAAAGGATTTTGAGCTATTGGTACTACACGCGATTCAAGAACAAAGAAATATTTGCTGAAATCGAGAGCAGAATTCAAACAAGTAAGAAATAATAGTCGGTCTAAACCGACTATACGATACCCTATACCATGGTTTAGAGACCCTATCTCTTCGATCCAACTAATTGGATATAGAAAATTAGCATAAATCAAATTTGAGTGGCATTGTTATTAATTTTTTTTGGCTGCAGATATGACAAAATTCATATCGGGTGCTATATTTCTATGGGGAGTAGGTCGAAAAATGGACCGCTCCTGACCATATTTGGTAAAGTCACTTATATTATCAAAAAATATACACAAACCAAATTGGAGAAAAATCTGTGCGCCCCGGTAGGTGAGTAGGTAGCGTGCTCGCCTATCATGCGGGGGTCGTGGGTTCGATTCCCACCAGGGGCTTTGGTCTGTCGCTGCAAAAAAAAAACTAGCCAAATTAGAATCTGCAGACAAGCAACTCGGCTTCGCGGAACTAGGCTTAAAAAAATGTCGATTTCATAGGGGTCATTTGTATGGGGACTAGGTCTGAGCATGGATCGATTTTCACCAATTTCAATAGCGTTCGTCCTATGGCCGATAGAAGCTTATATACCAAATTTCATTAAAATATATTCATATTTGCTACCTGTAGTTTTATTACAAGGTTTACATGGACACACAGACGGACGGACGGACATCGCTAAAACGACTCAGAAAGTGATTCTGAGCTGATCGGTATAATAAAAGATGGGTATAGGTCAAATATTTTTGGTAGTTACAAACAGCAGCACAAAGTCATTATACCCAAACCACATAGTGGTATAAGGGTATAAAAAGAACAAAGAGGTTTCTATGGTTACAGATACGATACAGATAATGAAATTCTTTTTGTGAAGTGGAATGATAACAGCACTGTAACTGTCGTGCCAAACTAATATAAGAGTCCAACAGTCTAAATTCATTGCAGATTACAATTCAAGAATGGGTGGCGTTGACCTTCATAATCAAGCACTAAATAATTACAGGATAAGATTTCGTGGGAAGAAGTGGTGGTGGCCGCTTTTCACTGCAATGATGTGTTCAATCGTCGTCAACCCATGGCAATTGTACAAGGAAGCCAACAGCTCACAAATGGACTTACTGGAGTTTCCTCGTGCCATCGTCCGGCACTAACTACCTACGAAACTACACGCAACCATCAATATCTAAGCGATCGGTTGTTTCTAGTGGAGCACTTACTGCTGGAAACCATTTTCTGAAAAGAATTGAAAAACCGTTACTCCTTCGTCAATGCCACAACCGAATAAGATGGACTTGTGGACTATATTACGTAGTTCTGTGTGTAGAAAGGGAGTACTTCAATATTTTCAAATTGATTTTCAGATTCATGGTTGTTACCGAATTTTTTTACCAACCGAATTGCGATAATGCTAATATCCGATTTTCGGGTTCACGATGATTAAAATTCCATTGCCTTAACAGTAATTATTTTATAATAATAGAAAATTTGCAGATGATATTATATTTTTGTTGATACAATCGAAAAACCGCTTAAGACCAATTCGGTTGGCAAATATTTTCTCTGTGTGTATGTATATATGCATTGAGCTATTATTGTACCTGCTTGGGTACAGCCTCAAAAACCTTCAAAATTCACCGTTTTTGTTTTTTCGTACTTTTAAGTTCTTTATGTTCCTTTCATTTATGCTAAATAAACAGAATGAATGATTTTTAATTTTACAGACTGTTCGCTTTTAATGGGTAAATTTGCCATGCTTTGCAAAATATGCAAAAATAATTTCGTTAAAAAAGGACCTTCGATAAAAAAATTTTGCAATTCTATACAAACCAAGTTTGGTAAAAGACTGTCAATCATTTTCAGATAAAAAGACTTTTAGTTTCTGATATACATAGTATAATTCTGTGGTTTTCTGGAATGACCGCGTATGTCCATATTTGTCAGTTTTGATGCCAAATATATTAATTTTTAACGCTCTTTACATGTGTTAAGTTTTTTTTTTCTTTTAAATATTGGCCATTTCTGAGTTTTTTCTTTAAATAACAACGTAACTTAAATGTTTATTAAATAAATTTGCAGCACTATCGACGTATGTCAACCTACGTGTGATCGCTGACAAATTATTTTCTCAGAAAACGACACATAGCGACATACGTTGTTATTAATGAAAAAAAATGCAAAATAATATTGGATTTATTTTCAGTTTATAACCACTTATAAAAGCTTGTGTGTTTATTTCTGTTATTTTTTGTCACTTTTATTCTTGATACGTTGTTATATTCTCATCCTAAGTCCCATTAACTTTTTGTTGACGAACAAAAAAATCCATTTTTCAAGCAACAACAACTTATGTCTACATGGGTGGCTGCATTGGTAGTTTTCTTTTTCAAAGAAAACGACGTTTGTCGACATAAGTTGTTTTATCTGCACACTCTTTAAGTGTTATTTACTATTTTTTTCGTCCTTCTCTTGGATCTATTCCTCTGAAGATTTTTGACTCAAAATTTTATATAAAGTATTTATTGCCCATATCTACAGGTCTGTTAAATAAAAAGCTCTAAAAACTTTATATCGAGCCCATAATTTCAAATATAACGTTTTTGACTCCCCTGAACATTTTGATTTTATAACATACGCGGTTATTCTAGAAAACCACAGAATTAAGCCACATACATATAACAGATAGTAGTTAGAAATGGCTTGTAAATGTTAGCACATAAATTTACCGACTCCGACCTTATAAAACACAGAGAAGGGGCTAAGTTATTGCCCCAAAGTTACATTTGCTAATCTCTTTAAAGTGATTGAAATAAAATCTAGAAATAACAGGAATAATAAGATCAAATAAAATTTGTTTAGAGTCAATGTCGCCAGATGTTTAAAAAATACATTAAAAAATCACAAAGTGGTTTAAATCGATTTGGCAAGAGAGGTATTAAATTTTTGTTTTTAAATACGCGTGCAAATAAATCAGAATGATAATTTTTTAAATAAGTTTATTATTTATTTTATCAATTTATTTTTGATAGAGCCACATTTTGTATTTTTTACATTTGTGATTCGTTGGTAATTTGTTTTATTAAATGATCCTATGAAAATCCGAAATCTGAGGATTTGTATATGTTAGTATCGTTTCGCATGCCTAGCTATCGTTTGTCGTATGTATTAGTAAATACTAAATATGCCTATAAACAAGCGAAAGTTTAAGGTTTAATCTTTAAATTTCAGGTAAGTTATGTACTAATATGTACTGTAGAGTTTCAATTCTATGTAGGCTTTCAGCAATCGAGAAAATATGAACAAAATGAATAAAGTAAACACCTTGTTTTTTTTTTTAATTCATATCATCGTGAATTCACTTAATAAATATTCTTTTTTTATTTGTTTAAATTACTTCTAAGAACTTGTCACAAAAATGAACTAACAATATATTTTCTTTAACATTCAAGTTAACCGAAAATGTTAAGAAACATTCCAACAAAATGTTGTTACTACTAACAATCGTACTAACAGCTACAAGATGGCTCTAGGTCACAAAAATTTTTCGTTTGGAAAGATGGACAAACAAAATGTAAATTTTAAAATATATTTTTCAATCGTTTTTTTTTAGAATTTTTACGATTTTTAAATTTGTAGCATTGAAATTAACTCAACATCAGTTTTTAAAAAATATTGATGCGTTCCTATCAGTGAATATTAGAAAAACCTACAACTACAGCTCTTTTTGTACACACACAGCCACACACGAATGAATCTAAAAAATAAACACGAAAGAAAATAATTGAAAACAGTAACTGTAAGCAAAACAAAATATTATAAAAACAATAGTAGAAAGGAAGTGTCAAAAGACAAACAAAAGTGATGTTGCCATATAATTTCGGCATTAACAAGCGGATATTTTTCGTTTAATTAAATTTTTGAACATATTAAAAAGTTATAAATCACATCATTAGTTTATTAATTAATAAAGTTGCCAATAATAAAGTACCAATTATGTAAAATCATGGGTTTTGCGATATAAAATGTCTATTTTTTTTACAGTCTACTTCATCTATTCAACGGAATTGTTGGAAACTGATCTGGCCATACTACTTTAACACGATATTTAATTTAAGCAGTGTTGCCATTTTGGTGATTTTTGCATTATTTTAGATGTTTTACGCCGTATTTTTTTCCGTATTTTTCCAATTTTCTACCAAATTAAAAAAAATATTTTCTCACAAACAATTCAATATTACAAATATTACAAAGCTTCAAAAGAAATTTTAAGATATTTATAGCTATTTAATGTTGATAATATGTTTTAATAATAATAACAATGTTAAAATATATTTTATAAAAACTTTTATAAATGATGCAAATATCAATAGTAATTCATTTCAAAATCTATAATTTAAAATACCTGTTCTTCAAATCTTAAATTACCATCTAAATTTTATTTCAAAAAAAATATTCTAATGAAACATATGAACATAAAAAGAAGTTTGTGTCCTAAGGTCACTGTTACACGTTCAATATATACAGTGGTCAAAAAAAGTATTTGACTTGTACAATATACATTAGATATCTATCAATAAAAAACGGTAGAATGTATAATAGATAAAAGTTACTTAAAATTTACTTTATTATAGAATGAAGAATTGCATTCAGTACAAAAAGTGAGATCTCAAGAGAATCTACTACAAAAAATTCAATATTTAGAACATAAAGCAAAAAAAACAAGAACAAAAAGTATTCGACATCGTTAAGATTCTTAGAATATTAAATACTTGTAGTTAGTGTATAAACGAGTTGCTTTGCCTTTACGGCATATAACTTCTTTTAAACGTTCTGGTATAGATTTTACCAACTTTTTTGTATATTCAGGATCAATTTTGTACCACTCATCCTGCAGGATTTCTCTCATCTGAATTTTGTTCGTTAACTCATGGGATCTAATTATTTTCTCCAGGTGACTCCAAAGGTGTTCTAGTGGCTTAGGGTCTGGTGATTGTGGCGGCGTTTTTATTATATTTGGACAGTTATATAAAAGCCAAAGCTTTGTATTTATAGCAGACTGCTTACGTCATTGTCGTGGTAGAACTGCAATTTGTCCGCTAGTCCTAATTTTTTGCTTCAGAAGGTTAATGTATTTTCGATGATCCATAATCCCATCAATAAATGTTAAGTTGCCCACACCTGACGCCGTCATGCAACCCCAGACCATAACATGTTTAATAGTTGATACAATATTTCTCTCTTCCTGCTCTTACCATCTTACCATCGCACCCAAAAAGATTGTATTTGCTCTCATCAGTAAAAATAACATTCATCCATAACTCTGCAGCCTTACTTACATGCTGTCTTGCGAAATCCAATCTTATAACTCGATTTTTCTTTGAAATGTGGGGCTTCTTTCGGGCTGATCTAGCATGGAAATTGTGCTTTTTTGAAACATTTCTTAATATATGCGGTGTTCTGAAATCCCTGAGTATTCTTGGGTAATTTTTGCTAATGTTGGGTCATTAATTCTGGGATTCTTTTTTAATTCACGCACAATTTATCGTTCATCTGCTTCCTTAAGTTTGCGGGCACGACCACTTCTTGCCTTGCTTACCACAGTTTTATCTATTTTATACTTTCTTATTATATAATGAACAGTAGATCTGGATTTTTTAACGATTTCTGAAATAGTGTTTTCAGTTTTTCCCTGGTTAAAATGATGAATTATTAAATTTCTAATGTCGGCAGAAGTTTCTTTTCCTTTGCCTCCCATGTTTACGATCACGTACAAGTAAATGAAAAGAATGTGTGAATGTGTGTAATTATCGATATCCTAACGGTATTATTAACCATAATAACATAAGGAATAAAAAACAAGTAAGAGTGTTAAATTCGGCTGTGCCGAATCTTTGATACCCTCCACCTCGGTTTGTGGCAATACTATTAACATAGCTCATGGTAGTTGTGTTCTTGTTATTGTTAATATGTATGAATCACATTTTTTTTGTGGCTTTTTTTATGTTGTTGTATGTTCAACCACTAAACTATTACAAGAAAACACTAGGTTTCATGTTTTTTTTAGAGGTATCTATAAACTTTTGTTCATTTCTCAGCGCAGAGGCTCCCGATTTACTCCGATTTCAATACCAACCTGGTGGGAATTATGGCAAATAATTTTTTCGTAACCTGACCTAAGTAAATGCTTTTTTTTTTGAATGAGCGTGATTTCAACAGACACACGGACAGACGGACAGACGGACAGACGGACAGACGGACATCGCTATATCGACTCGAGCTGTGATAAGGATCAAGAATATATATACTTTATTGGGTCGGAAATTAGTTTTTCGATGCGTTACAAACGGAATGACAAACCTATATATACCCTCTGCCACTGAGATGTGGAGGGTATAAAAATCTATGAGAGAGGAGAAGAAAAACAATACTTGTCGAATACTTCTTTTGCTTCATATTTTAAGTGTTTTCTCTAAAATGGGCTCAATCGTTAAAAACTGTGTGATGTTTGTGATATTTTTAACTCTAAATAAAAGAATACTTACAATGTTACAAAATATGACAACATACGTAAAATTTATAATCATACTAACATTAAAGGGAGATTTGTGAAAAATATTTCTGTTGTCGAATATTTTTTCTGACCACTGTATTTTATGGAAATCTAAACTACTTTTTCTTTTATAATATTAAAACAATTTTGAATTGAAATTACTTATGTATGTTAATAAGTATTTTTATATCTTTATATCTTAAAATTTTGACGGTTCTTTCTTTCCCTTGATTTGGGAAATTTTTACCCTTATTGCCCGTGTGCGTAATGAAACATGTGTACACAAAAACAAATTTTTGACCTAATGATTGTGAGGAGAAATCATATATTATGAAAATCTAAACTATTTTTTTTAACTATGTTTTCTTTTATAATTTATATTAAAATTACTTATGTATGTTAATAAAAATCATAAAATGATCTCAAACGCAAATAAGTATTTTTATATCATTATTTTTTAAAGTAAACCTTTAGTCAGTACTTTCTTGCCCTTGGTTTGGTAAATTTTTACCCTTATTGCCCGTGTGTGTAACGCTCACTGTGCTATTCTTCGGCTAAGAGTTGGCAACACTAAATTTAACTGCTTCTCTCTTTACATTATTCAGTATACCTTTAGTAGAGCGTTTGGAAACACATGTTATCGGTTCATTGTCGGAGTTTGTATGTGCATCGAACAAAATAAAAATATTTTCGTTTAATAGTACAACGACCACACAACCAACAAAATAAATAATCAAAAACATAAAACAAGTAATTTTAATTAAAACAACAAAATATATACGTGCATATATATAAACAAATGAAAGTAATTTTAAAAAAACAATGTGAATATACATAAAAAAAATGTTCGTTGTTTTTATAGTTGAAAAAAGAAAACCCTAAAATTAAAAAAAGAATCTAATACGAAACGGAAAGTGAATGATTTTTATTTACGGCTGTCGTATTTGGGGTTTGAATGTCTTTCTTTGAGAAAAACAACGTCTGCGTCAACGTCGCAGTCGCCGTGCCTGTTGTGTGTTGTGCGTAATAATTCGAAAAACTGAAAAGATGAAGAAGAAGCTGGACGCATCAAAACAAAATATCAAAATTTTATGATATTTGCCAAGACCAGTACATAAAAAATAATTTTTTTTTGATCTCAAAGCAAATCCCGATCATTGGCCCACACACTAAAAGTGTGAGACTTTTACCACATTTTGCATGCCACACATCGTGTGGTGTACACATATATGTGTACTTATTAGATCAGAATGCAAAATTCAAAAGAGAATTGAAAAAATTCCATGAAACATTTCTTGGAAAATTTCATAATGTAATACCAGAGGTACGACATTATGCAATTTTCCATGCAATTTTCAGAAATAGCGAAGTAAAATGTTTTAAATTTACATTTTTTGGCCATTTTATCGGAAAATTTTCATTAGTTGTTCATTCGGTACTAAACAGTCTAATAATTTGTGCGGCAAAAGTTAAAATTTCATTGCAAAAACTCTTTTTAAGGCAGAACAGTTGTGTGTTTAAATTAATATATTATTATACATAATTAATTTTTCAAATATAAAACACAAATATCTTAACATCACAATTGTTTAAATATATAAAAATACTCAAGTGATAATTCAAAAGCAATTTTATAGTGTACGAATAAAAGCCGTGTTTAAATACACGACAAATACGATGACTACGACGAATGTGAGTGCTCTCGTTAAATAAAAATAAAATTAAATAAAAAAAAAAAAAAACGGTAAAAGTTGGGTGTTTACGAAGAATACCAAACATTTAGAAGTAGTGGCAAATGTGTTTTTATTATTCTGTTTTTATTAGAAGGCCGCCAGACTATTAACTGGAGTTTAGTTGTTAGTGAGTTGAGTTATTGTGCTCAAGTGCAATATTTATTTTTGTTAACCGGAAATAATAACCACATATTTGTTGTATTAGAAAAACTACAAAAACAAAATATTTACAACAACAAATAATAAAAACAGAGAGATTGATATTATAAAATAAATGATAGGACAATGAAAAGTGTCAATGAAAAAAAGCAAAACGACATAAATTTGAATTTATTTGATACAGAATTTTTTTGTTATTGAAAAATGTTTAAAGAAATAAATCCTTAAAAGGTATATGCTACTATTTTTTGTAATTATTTGTGAGATATTTTTCTATAGCCAGGCATTGCCAGTGAATATTTGTTCTCGGAACCTTAATTTAAATTGTACATACATATGTATGTATGTATGTATAGTGACACAGAAAAGTGAGTGCACTGTCCTAATTTTCACAAAAATTGATAAAACTGGTGTAATTAAAAAATAGTAATTAGCTAAAATAAATAAAGACAATTTCTGATTATTGTACGTTGGTTTATAAATGTCAGTAAGCCAAAGAAATACTTTAATTTTATTGAACATTAAGGAAGGATAATAAATTTAGTCAAATTATAAAATGTTGAATTAAAAAAATTTGTATAGTACCTAGTCTCAATAAAAGTTATTAAAAATACCCCAGCTAATATTTTATAATTGTTAAATCAAGTAGAATCAAATATTTGCAAAAAAAAATGAGACTTCTTTTTTATAAATTTAGCTTCACCTTATTAGAAACTTAGTAAAGTAAAGAATAAATAGCAATAAATATTTTAAAAGCATTTTAATTTATTTTTGATGACAAATAAAACGGTTATGATAAGACCAGAAAAAATTTTTTTTTAATAAAAATATAAGAATGACTTATGCGAAGCACTGTATTTTATAATGTGCTACGCATTTAATAAATGTTAGGACTGAAAAAAAATAGCGAAATAAGAAAAAAATGTATCTAGCGATTAATTTGTTAATCAATCGTAAACATAATAAAAGTAATATGTACATAAAAAATATAAAGAAACAAGTTGTAATAGTAAATTATTATGATGAAATACCTACATATAATAATACAACAACAACTAACTAAAATAATATAATAGTTGTACTAGTAATGACAGTGCTACATATATGTATACAAAGCTTGAAATACATATTATATACATATGTACCTATGTACATAGATTATTTTGGTTCTCTAATAAAAAAAAAAACTACTATTTTTATTTAGTAGTAGATTCTTGTTGCAATTCAAAGATATTTTGCTAAAAATTCCTTGAAATAACTACAACAACTAAATCAACAAAAACAACATAACAAAAAAAAAGAAATAAATATGTAACTTTGAAAAAAACCTCAAAATACTACGCAGCAAATTATGCCATATACATGTGAATTGACGAGAATTTCATAGTCTCTCTCCCATCATTAATGGGAGAGAACGTTAAGAAGAACGAAAATGCTACTAAAGAATATTTTCCGATAACATAACATGTTAAACATGTTAACATGTTAAAAAATTGCAACAGTGTTAAAATTTCATAGTGTGTTACTGATTTTTTTTCGGACATTATAAAATATTTCTTGAAATTTTCCCAATTCTCTTTTATAGTTGATATGTATGTAAAATTTTTGTAATTAATATTTTGTGGACATTTTATTAGAAAATTTTCTTTATATGTTCATACCTAACTAAAAAAAATATACATATATACGAAATATGTATTTTAAAATGAGTGTAAAGAAAAGTTCTCAAAAAAAATTGACATCTCACCCCCTCTCACCATACCATATACATAAATGGTTCATGCAATTTTCAAGAAATTTTCGTGGCAGAATTTCATGGAAAATTTCATAGTGACGTACGTATACCGACGAAAAATGTAAAAAAACAACTCAAGAGACACCAATTGACTCATTGATTCAGTTTCTGTTTCTATTGTGCGAGTAATTTGTTATTTTATTTTGTTCTTAATTCTTTTCGTTTTTGTTTATGTGGTTTGTTTTTGTGCTCTGTTTATTAATGAGTAAGTTCAAAACCGTTAACGTTAAATAGTGGCGGTAACGGTTTTCGCAATAACAACAAACATTTCATACAAAACTGAATTGCAGAATTAACATTAAAAACTAAATAATTCAGCTACAGTCTTTTTGTATTTTGTCAGAAGATCTAAATCTATATAAAGCTGTATAGTAGTGCAGCCTGTAAACTGTTATCATCTTTATTTTCGTTTAAAAAGCATGAGAGAATATTTATTACAGATAGAATCTTTTCTCACGCGAGTAATAAACTCAAATGGAAAAATTGTTCAAAACAAGAAAAATTCCAAAACACAAAATTCAGCATACACAATAACAACAACAATAATAACTAATAATATTAAAATAAAATAAAAAACAGTGTTGTTTTTTTACTCTTTATAGTACATTCATGCAAAATCAGTGATGCCAATTAAGTGTTAACGCGAAATAACCAATTTCAGATATATAAAATATGCGAATTGTGATCTAGGTTTTGACTTGCTTAAATGCATCCAATTCAAGATTTTGTGAAGTATTAAATAAAACGGTTGACGATGGGCTTTGTTAGCGATATTAGTTCATCTAGAAAACATGATTGGTTCCACGAATAGTTGTTGTTTTTTTTTTTTAGAGCTTTGGCAAGAAAGTCATTTGTTTTAAAAAGGCTTGGAGGAATATACATTGCCTAATATCGCGACAATCTAACTTTGCACATCTTCAATTGAAATTGGCGAACTGTTATTTTATTAACTGTTGAATAGACTTACTCAAGGACTGTTTTCATAAGTCCTCTAATATATGTATAATTTGATGGTAAACTAATTAAATCGAGTATTTTGGATGTTCATTGTACTACGTTTAGTTAAACTCATGTTTTTAACTCAAGTAACTTTCAAATAATATGACTTAGATCTAGTTTTATCAGTTAATCCTAGTTTGATTAATTTCAAGCTTTTAACTGTAGTTAAATTTTTGAACGTTATAGGACCGATTTTTTGGGTTATCGTTTATCGGTTATAGTTTGAAAGCTACTCGAAATTCGAGTAGCAAATTCTAGGAAATATTTTTTCATTAAATTTTTGTCTTTCAATGTTTTTTTAATCTATATATACATATGTATATAAAAAATTTATGAATATTTAAATGAGCCTAAAAGTATGTTAATCAATTTTAGCAATTCACAATTGAACACAGAGCGTCTGATATATAATTTAAATCATACGCATTAGCAGGGCGTAACGAAATATTAGAAATACTTTATTTTATTTAATTTAATATATTTTTAAGACAGATTAAACATAAATTTTATCATTCTCAGCTTCTCCTACATATGAACTATAACTACGCCAATTTTCACACTCCTCCGTGCCCGCATATTGCTTAAAAAGGGGAACTAAAAATTTACCTTCACGTATTAATATATAGATTTGAGTTACAAATATTTAGTTTAACTAAACTAACATCCAAAAAACTCGACCTACAGCTTTAAAAAATATGCGCTGAACTGCACCTAGTTTAATTTACATCGATCCTAGAATCCTTTGAGGAAATGCAGGGCCTCAAGTTGGGAAAACTTTGTTTAACAAAATAACTGGCAAGTCTCGTCATCGCTGTGCTTCAGTATGTAAATGTGTAAGTGAGTATGTGGTGTTTTTAAGAGTAAAGAATACAACAACAAAGGCAATAGCGACGACAACAACAAAACACCAACAATGAAAAATAGCGACAAAATAACATAGGCGTAAATACACAAATAGATAAGCGACAGCCGTACGGACATGTCTAATAGGCTGATGCGGAAGCCCACAATGAGACGCGAGAAAAACATTCCCTAAAACGTTATAATAACAATAATAATAATATTAAATAAATTCCCAAAGCGTTTAACTAGTGTTTACAAAAATTTTTTGTGCCGTTCAAAAGATACAATTTTTAAATTGAAAATATTTTGCTTCATCAACCACCCGATCTTAAGAAAAAAAAAAGAAAAAAAACAGACATTGTACGTCGAACGGACAGACAAAAAAATGGATAGACGAACGTGCAGACAGAACGACAAAGAAAACAGAATAATAAATAAAATGCATACATGAAAACGTGTTGTGTTCAAGTGAGACGTATTAAAATTGCATGACGAACACAGAACAACCTAAAAAAAATATATATTTAGCAAATTGAGCTCAGCCGCCATTCAACTCTATACTCTAGTTAGTATTAAATCGAATTGTGCAAAGAATAGAATAATAATAATATTAAACCAAACAATAATAAAAAAATAATCATAATTTAAATTTCAGCAAAATGATGCAAAAAAAAAAATATGATAAAAATTATATAAATATGTATGTATACATATATGTACATATACATAAATAATCTACAAATCAATGTTGTTCATAAATAATTTATTAATTATTATTTTTCTTTTAAAGAGATATTAAAATGAAACAAAAAATATAATAACAAGTGTATTAAAATATCGTAAAAAGAAATATATAAATGAAATCAATAAATGGATAAATAGAAGTTACTAGTGACAAATCCACAAAGAAAAAAAAAAGAAAGAAAAAGTTATAAATAAAATGCCACATAATTAAACAAATTGTGGAAGTGTATACAAATACATAAATGATACTTGGTGGAGTCAAGTTGAATGTGAGTGTAAAGTTAACAACATCATAAAAAACAACAACAATAACAACAACAATTAAGTGTTCATATTGAAAATCATCACAGCAACTATAAATATTAAGGACGCTCATAATATTTCGCCACCATTAAAAGGTACGTTAAAATAACAATACAAATACACATAAAAGTTTATTACGTTTGTTTTGTCAAAATTAAGTCATAAATCTGTTCATAATAACGATGGTTAAAAATTCTGGATAAATTTTTAAATGCTATTCAAAAAAATATGTACATATACTCGTACATATGTATGCACGAGTATGTACTATTTTTGTAAACGCCGTAAACACTAAGAATATTATTGCAAATGTTTAAATGACACACTAAATCCCTACACACGATTAATTGTATGACATGTGCTAGTTATAGTAAAAAACATGGCCATATAATATAAGTGAAATTATTTAACATTTTTTTTCAAAATTTTTTGTGAAACTATACTATACTAGTCTTACACTAATATAATAAAGAGGCAATGTGTGTTTGTTTGTTTGTAGGAGGTAATCTCCGTAACTACTCATCTGATCTTCCTGAAATTTTCACAGAGTCTTACTGCGGATATGGGAAGTGCTATAGCAGGGTGTCCGTTATTTCTTAAAGTGGAAATATTAATTGTCTCACCCCTCAAAAAGTTGAGGCCTACAAATTCGACAGCACTTACAAAATATTTGCATGTTTTGAATAAATTGTCTTTTATTAGCTTGGACCTCAATTCCAAAAGGCTTAATGAGGTCATATTATTTTTACCCGAAACCCTAGGCTATTGAGATAAAATATAACATTTAAAAGTAGAAAAGTGATGAATTTTTGATACAAAGTATTTAGAAAGAGTACATTTACTGAACATTTCACAAAATTCTAATTTTTCTCGAAATCAGCAAAGATAAAATCCTTGTCAAAAAATTCTGGCATAGCGATTTACATGAAAATTCACACAGTCAATCTCTAACATGTGCTCAACAAAACCTTAAAGTGCCAGATTAATTTTTTTAAATTTTGTTTAAGAAAATTTTTTAAAACTTGAAAAAGGAGTTTTCAAAATTTTGTAAAAAAAAATTTTCCATTTTCGGTCTCAATACGCAATAAAACAATACTTCATATCTGAGTACTTATAAGTATAGAGACCAAAAAAAAATTATGGCTTTAATCAATTTCTCAAAGTTGAAAAAAATGCCATCAAATTTCATGACCTAGTTTTTTTTTGGCACAAAAGTGGTCTGAGGCATTTACTATTTCTTGGCGAGGAAATGGATTCCACTACGTAAGTATGCGAAGTTTTAACAACGGTACCATTTGTTTACAGATTTATAGAAAATTTTCGACTGGAAGGAGGCGTTTATGGAATTGCTGTCTACTACAGATGAACTGCTGCGGCAATGCACACAAGGCAGATCAATCTCATGGAATTAAAATAATTTACAACTTATATTTTCTATAAGTTTTACAAACTGCCATCCAGCATCGAAAGCAAAATTGTGTTCGTTTAAAAATTCGTTGTACAACGAAATTTTCGACCGTGCTGCCAGCTCATAATACGAATTTGACATTCGATAGTCGATGTTCGATAGCCAGCGAAGATCGAATGCAACTCATAATAAGGGCCTTAATATCATATATATTGAGTACTATGATAGGGAGAGCTTTGCAAATTTGCGTGAGTTCACCTATTATTAATGTTAGTAGCTATGCCGGAAATGGGCGAGATCGGATAAGTGGGCGTGGTACCTCCCATACAAAGTAATACATACAAAGTAATTGCTCACTCAATATCATATATCTCGATTACAAATTTGTCTTAGGTCATTTATTATTAAAATGGGCGGGATCAGACAAACGGGCGTGGCACACCCCATACAAAGTAAATATTAAATGTCATATATCTGGAGTAATGTAATAGTGAGAGCCTTGTGACTTTGCTTGAGCCCCTTCATTACGATGCGGGGGGAGGGGGGTAGCGAAGCACACCGGGTTACATCTAGTTATTTATAAAGGAAGATACGTTTATTTTTTAAACTCAAAATTATTATTCAAAACATAATTTCTTTGCACTATTCTTTATTTAAATTACACGAAAACATCAACTTACGTCATTTCGGAAGTTGTGATGTTCGGAAATTTTCATAAATATTGCTAAAAGTTATGTCGTATGTCCATGTTTTTTTTTTTTAATTTAACAAGGATTTAGTAGAAATATTGCGGACTCCTAACATGGTGCCTGTATTTCCACTGTCTTCTGTCGTAACCTCGCCAATTATTCCACTATACATATCTTGGGGCCTAATCAACGTAGGCAGTCATCGTAATAGGATATTATAACCTGATATTTGGATATTGATCAATAAATATTCGAAAAACAACTTTTTTTTTATATGTGGCGCTTTCGTTTCTGACAAAAAATGTCGCATTTTATTTGCACTTTTTTCGAAAAGTTTATTTTTTTATAAATTCTGAACTAAGAGCAACCTTATACATCAATCGAGCCCTCGAAAATCGCAAAAATTGCAGCTATTGACTTCTTTCAGGTCATAGTGTGAGAATGTTTCCCCATTGTTTCCCTTTTTTTTTTTTTAATATTTTCACCCTATGACTTCAAAGAGGATAATAATGAAAAAAATTTTTTTTTTGCATTTTATGAACACAGTACTTTGAGACCTTTCGATTGATGTATAAGATAAGATTGCTCTTAATTCAGAATATATAAAAATAGACTTTTCGAAAAAAGTGCAAATAAAATGCGACTTTTTTTTGTCAGAAAAGAAAACAGCATTAGTTTCTAATGAAGTATTGTTCGCTTTGAATTTACACAGTGATTCATGTCGTTTTTTTTTTTAATATACTACATGAATGGTATATTATCTACAGAGGTAAACAAATGAAACTATCGATGCAACAGCGCGTAAAAATACAATTTTTATATGAAGATGGAAAAACTCAGAGAGAAATTGCAAGAATGGTCGGTGAACTGTTCCTGAATTGGTGTTCAATGTGCCATAAATCCTTTTAAAGACGTTGGTACGCATAATTCCAGAAAACGATGTGGTCGGAAACGAGTTACTATTACATGCCGCAAATACATACCGAAATTTGATTCGAGATGTTTCGAATAACAGAGGCCTAATTACCGCATACTAAAGCGAGTCAATTTTGTGTTTTTGGTATTCGATAAGGTAAAGTCAATCGGAATTTAGTCGAAAGCATTTCCAATTTTATACCATAGAAATTTATACATGAGAAATTCTATTTGAAGCACTATGAATGTCAAGTATACTTTAAGGTCTACAAAAAAAAATGCAAAACATGAAAAATTTTAAAAATTTTACAAAGGAAAAAATTTTTGTTTTAAATTTTTGTCATATAACTTTTTACCATTTCGTATCTCATCATAGACATTTTCCGTTTTTACGTTTGAGTAACTACTGTGCCAGGAAGAAGCCATGGCTCTAAGAATGCAACAATAAAAATCGAATTTAATAGACAAAAATTAATCACTATATACCTAACAATAGGAATTTAGTGAAATGTGCTGTGGTCGGACGAATTCTACCTTGAGGTACAGTTTTACCCCATTACACTATGTTCGCTTCGTAATAAGTGCTTATTTGAGTTCAGATGTTTTACTGAAGCTTTTATTTTTATTTTTAAATATTAGAATTTTTAGATGTGTTATTGGTTGGAATTTGCGAAAGTCGGATGAACGGCGAAAATTTTTCTCGCATTCGATATCGAGTAAAATCAATCGAGATTCCATATTTTAGTTTATTATTTAAAGAAGACGGACAATCGTCAGACCTCGTTTCACTTATACTATTAAATATGGACCATAACTCTTTAGCTATGACAGAGTAAAATTACTCTAGTATTTTATTTTGGAAAATAAAAAAATAATTTCGATCGAAAAATTTCGATATCAAATGCGACGATTCGAGCCCAGTACAACAAATTAAGACTGTAATGCAATGGATGCAAACTAATAATTTTTATTGTTGGAGAGGCCGGGACAGTCGCCAGACTTAATTAAAATAGAGCATTTATTGTCCGTTCTAAGGATTAATAAAAATAGACAAAATAATATAACGTCAGGGGCAAGTTTAGTGAAAGCACTACGTGATAAGTGGGCAAACATTACAGAAGCTACATGTTTAAAATTAGTTTTAATCATGTCAAAAAGAATTGTTGAGATCAAAGTGGGAAAGAGGGAAGGGGAAACCCAAAAATATGCGTTTTTATTTTTAATATCTTTTCTAATATGTTTTGACGAAAATTAAACGTTATTGTACATTTTTTTTTTTTAATTTGAAGCAAATCGAGGTTTTAATTTATTTTTTATTATATTTATAAACCCTTCAACTTTAGCATTGCCAAATATTTCGCTCTCAATTTGTTTACTGGACAGTTGGGTTAATTTGTAACAATTTTGTCTAATATTAAAAAGTAAAACATATTTGGAAAATCATATTTCTTTTACGTGATTGTTACAAAAGATGTCACAGGAAATGCGATGAAATGTTTAGATTATATACATACATATATTATTTTATTTATTGAAAAGTCCAAAATTTTTCTTGCCTCCACTGACTTAAATTCATTATTTCAACATAAAAAAAGCATTAGAACAAGTTAGCTGAAAGATTATTAGAAATATATACATACATATATTTTTTGTTATAAATAACAAAAATTTGGCCGTTAAGTGTTAGGGCATATATTTTATTATAGTATTTATGTAATACATACATATTGAAGGAACATATTGTTTCTGCTAGCAATATAAGGATAAAATTAGGTTGTAAAATATGAGGGCTTTACATGTGTAATAAAATTGATTTTTATGATTTGTAGGCGTGTCCCCATTAACAGACCGTAAAACTATTAAATACCATTTAAAAGGCACCATTAATTAGTAAACATAAGTTCATCTTTAAAATAAAAAACACCATCGTGGCTTAAATAGGATCTTAATTTGTTTTGGACTTCTTATGCTACAAATTGCTTTCATATCTTAAAAAATGCGTCATTGATTACGCACGCACGCAAACACAGCCATACAATAATAACAATAAAATATATTTAAAAAAGAAAAAAAACAATATTGTACTTTTGTTATGTTGTTTTTTTCGCTTTTTAGTATTATTTCTCCAACAATTCAAAGAATATACAACTAATTAGTATGTAGTGGTAGTTGATAGTGTTGCCATGTTTAATTACAAACAAAAAATATTCTAAATTACAAATAGGAAATAAAACTATTAAACTATTAAATAAAACTGTTTAAAAGTAATTCGTTTTAGCCTTTGTATTAACCTACGAGATAAATGTTTTAATTAACTTAGAATTATTTCGGTGCACATGATGCATTAACATTAGATGGAAAAACCTACGATTATGTTTCTGCTACCCGGATATAAAGTCAAATAATAACATACGGTTTTGTTATTCGATTTTATAATTTATATCATATTTCATC
The DNA here is from genome assembly GCA_963682025.1 of Cordilura impudica. Classification (NCBI taxonomy): domain Eukaryota; kingdom Metazoa; phylum Arthropoda; class Insecta; order Diptera; family Scathophagidae; genus Cordilura; species Cordilura impudica. Next base: position 365,406,237 of record OY821517.1, read on the forward strand.
TTCAATTTTGTAGCGAGCTAAAGTGTCAACAAGCCCAGTGATTACATTGAAGGCTCAGTCATGTTTCGAAAAATGTCAGACACGACGATCCAAACATGCCTATTGGTTGAAATACAGTTTTGATATGATCAAAAAAGAATAAAGCTCTTCTTTGTATAATTGGCTTGTCATATCCAGTTTTTTTTTTTTTTCGAAGTTTTTAAAAAGAATTCTTTCTGCAGATTTTGCCTATCACTTATAATTTGAAAAAATAGGGACTTTTCACAAAAAAAAAAAAAAAAATAGAAAAATTAACAACATACGGAGAGGACATTCCTTGATTGTTGGGTTAAGTTGATGTAATAGTCAACACACATCGACTCTGATGTCGGATGCGGACTAATATGTAATTATATAATTGCTTCTCTATGTCCCGGTTTTTTTCCTTCCCCCACATTATGATATTATTCAGAAAGTGACAACACTTACAGTAGTCTTGTTTAGTGTTAAATAAGTCCAGTAATTTTATTTTAGCTCACAGTGACTTGGCGGCTCTATGCTGTACTGCTGCTGTTGTTGTTATTGTTGTTGTTGCAGTACTCCACCGTCCTCCACCTCGTCTACGAGGTTCTAAATGTGCTTCAATTCTTGTCGTTTACTCGCTACACACCATTGTTTGTTTTTCTTGTACAGTTTTTAGCATTCCTCTTCACATTGTCATTTGTTTTTTTTTCTTTTAATTTTTTTTTTTGGTATTTTGCTTTGATAACGATATTCGTGTTGAAACTCTCATGAGCGTGCGTGTTTATGTGTGTTCGGATGGATGCGAGTGCAATAGTATGTGTTTGTGCTAGCCAAGAGAGAAGTATGTTTTCAAAAGACAAGTTTAGAAAAACAAAAATAAAAAAGAAGGCACCGTCTATGACAGCGACGACGGCGACGACAGAAACCGCAACGGCAGCCATTTTTCCTTTTCATTATATGTAGGTATTGTTTTTGTTTTTATTGTTAATGTACGTATTTGTAATTTAATTTATTGAAAGATATTTGATCATCTGTCTGTTTCTGACATTCCATTTATATTGTTCGGCTAGCTAAACGTCTGTGTTTGTTGATAATTATTTGTATCATTCAAAAGATTGATAATACACGTTTCTAAAATGATAATGTTTGCTCTCTACTTCTGTTTCTTAACACTCAGTTTGACAATTTTTCTCTCTTACACTTTCTTTCTCTATCTACATAAGTTCATATACATATCTACATACATATGTATGTATGTATTTCATAAGTAATTGTTACTATTACACATTCCGAATGTGAAATTGTTGTTTACAACGGCCAAAAATATTTATGTGTGGTTTAATTCTACAACAACTTCTACCTATCTATCTATCGTATCTGTATCGTATCGTATCGTATTGTATCTCACCGCATCGTATCGTACAAATACAGTTCATTCATAGTCTAGTAGTGTGTGGTGAAATGTGTTATTGTTTAGTCAACACTGTATGAATATTATTGTGCCGCAATTCATCCATCCAACCATCCATTCATCTACTCTATATAGCCGACTACAGCGTACGAACCTTTAAAAATTCTGTAAGTTTGTTTTTTAAGTGTGTAGTTTGTTTTGTTTTTATAGTTTCCGCCCTTAATTTACTCGTAAATTTATGTTGTTTTCGTTTTCCTTTTTTGTTTTGTTTTACTCTAATAATCTCTATATGAGTTCTCGAAAGAGCATTAATGTGTCGCAGTTTATTTTGCCAGAATATTAAAAATCTTGTCCCAATTTTGAAAACAAAATTCGCCAAAATTGTGAGACCTTAAAAAAAATAAATTCATTTTGAATGTATTCCACAAGTTATCATTGAATTTTTATAGAATTTTATGAACTTTTGATAATTAGTTTTAGTTTATAATTATGTTTTACATACACATTGGTAAAAAAAAAAAACACCAAAGGTCGCAACCATTCGAAATCGACTTTCTGATTGATTATGATGTACTAATTATGTAGGTATGTATGCACGAGTATAAACATAAAGTGAACAATTGCGTCATTTAGGAGTAGGGATTGCCCAATTCCCGACTTTTATTTAATCTCGAGATTCGGGAATCTCGAATATTGTCAAAAAAATATATCTCGAGATTCGGGATTCCCAAGAAAAATTAATAAAATCTCAAAACTCCCGAATCTTGAGATTTTACTAGTTATTTCCAATAAAAATAAAAAAATGCATTTAATATGCCTTTATGATGTTAATTTAATTTGTAATTCATTGCACAAAATATCGTTTAAAAAATAAAATAAAATATCTGTGGTCACAAGCATTAACCGCCTAAGTCTAAAATCATGCTTTCGAGAAAAATAACTTTTTATATAAATGTAATCAGACTTCATTACGACTTAGGTCAGTATATTTTTATTAATATCTTTTTAATAAATAGTGTTAGAGAAATGGGGATTTCACGTAAATATAAAGCGTTTTAATAGAACAAGATTGCATACATAACCCAAATCGTTGAATATCATGCTTTTGAGAAAAATAACTTTTTATATAAATGTAATTTGGCTTCATTACGACCTAGGTCAGCATGTTTTCATTAATAACTTTTTAATAAACAGTGATAAAAAAATGGGGATTTCACGTAAATATAAAGCGTTTCTAGTAGAATATGATAGCATACATAACTCAAATCATTCTTAAGTCGACTTAGGCGGTTATCGCTTGTGACCACAGCGATGTTTTTCGTACAAATTTCAAACGGTTTAGTTTATTAAATGTGCACAGAAACAAATTAAATTAAATAATTATGTATATCATTTGAAATGACTCTTCAAAACACACATCATCTGGTTCTTCCTTCATTTTACAAATTTTAAATATTATTTTTGTTTTTTCTTTCGCATAGTATTCATAAATAAGATTTATCACATCAGATGGTTTCTTAGGAAGGCCCATTCCCCTTATGCTCAGACTGTTTCTTATAAATTCGCTTTTGGTTATTACATTTATTGTGAAACCGTCCTTGGCGGCCAATTATGCAACAATACATTGAAGAAAAGAATCGCCAATTTTATTAATATTAATTTATTATTTAGGTGTTAGGAGTAGGTGTTTCTACGAGTTTTCTTTTCATGATATAAATATTTTCTAAATGTCGATAAGTCTTATAGTAGAAGAATTTTTACACTGCAAAGTTTTCTTGCAAATAATATTATTATTTCTTACAAATTTTTCCCATACACTGTAATATTGGTCCATTTTACGAGCTGCGAGAACAATGATAAAACAGAAAGATAATTTCACTGTACTAGATGAAATAAATGAAATATTGAAACTAATTATTACCTTTAAAAACATTTAGTTCTCTATAAATATTAGTTATTGTTTACAGCTTACTACGAGTAGATTAAAAAAAAGGAAAAAATATGGCAGTTGTTATAAATTAGGAAGCGTTTGGAAATTTTAACAACACACAACAAGCAAGTCAAAGTACGGTAACCATTTAGTAAGAAAAAACCTATGTAATTTGTTAAATTATATGTAAACAACGATTTATAATTTTTTTTATCGAAAAAACTAATATATGTATTTATGTTTTTCTCGTCTCAAGAATTGTGAACATTTTCTTGAGAAAATTAATTTTTGAGACACGGGATTCTTGAAATTAGTTAAATTTTAAAGAAACTCTAGTTGTTAGGAAATTGAGAACAATTCATTCCAATAAATTATTTTTCAAAAATAAATATATGTAGCTAGTTTTTGGGAAGTAAATTGTGTAATCTGGCCACATTGTCGCACAATTAATGTATACTATATGAAAACAAATTGTATGACTTGTTTTGCACATGCGCTTTTCGTTGCAATTCAATTATTGTAAGTTTTTATATTTGGCAAAAAAAAAAGAAAAAATAAAGACAAAATTATAGTGTTTTATTTTTTTTATCTTGTCGACCACGTTTTTATTGTTATTTTCATAGCTGTTTTTACGGTTGGCTGTTTGTCTGCGCTTTGCCTTGCTTGCTTGCCTGCCTTCGTTTATTTGTGTGTGCCATGCCTGTGTGTTGTGTGGTTGGTGTATTTTGGCTATTACACTTTCGCATATTTTCGGGGTCAACGTCATCTTGAGGGTTGTTTTCGTATTATTATTTTTGTGTTCTTCCATCACATCATGACTGAACTGATGTAAGCGAATAGTCGACACCGGTATCTTCTTCTTTGTAGTCATATACTAGTCGTTATTGTTTGTTTTGATTTTGTGCTGTGTGTGATTTTAAAATAATAAGGCAAATTGTACTCAATTCTATACAACCAGAATACAGTAGTCCATAAATGCGTTCTTATATTATTGTTTTTTTTCTTTGTTTCCTTTCAATTGAATTCCTCTACATTGTCGAGTGAATCTAATTAGAAAAAATAACAAATTAGAAAAAAATCAAATGATAATTTAATTTTGACTAAATTCTTCTTTTTTTAAATTAGATTTTTCCAACAAATTATGTTATAATCAATTTTAAGTTGTGGAGAAAAAAAATATCGAATACCTAAAAATGTGAACTGCTAAGACTTAATCGAGACTCTTAAAAATCTAAAAATGTTATTTACAATCCCATTTAAAATGATGGAATTATTATATATTAATAAACTATTATTTATTAATGTCGTAAATCATTAATATTCTATTTCCAAAAACATTATTGAAGGTGTTTTTAATGAGCGACTTAAGTATAAATGTTTTACATTCCAAAAAACTCTAGACAATCTTGTATAGTCTTATTTTTCATTCTTCAACCTTGACATTATTTTATTTTTTCTTTTAACTTCATTTTACTTTCTTTTTTTTCACATTAAATATTGAAAATAAAGAGAAAATTACAAGATTAAATGATCACCGATCTTGTTTGGTATGTAGTTTTAGTTTTCCGTTTTTATATTTCTTTGTTTTATTTTGGAAAGTGTGTGTATTTGTGTTTTTTGTTTTTGATTGTGTGAGCAAGCGGGTAATTATTTTTAGTGTTGTTTTGTTAGTTTTCTAAATTTAGTAGCTTAGTGCAAATAATTTTAAAAATATTTTTTCTTAAATTTGTGGCAAGCTAAATATACCAAATTAAAAAACGCAAAACACGAATGTTCCTCTTTACAAAAAAAGCTATTTGATACGTGGGTGGCTTTCAAAGTTTTAACATAAATATTTAAATATTGTCAAAAATTGTGTTGATCGGTGTTTTCAAACTTGCTAAACATTATACTCTCTAACATTAATAGAGGGCTCTGACTATAGAAAATATTTTTAGGTTCATATAGTTTTTTTGCGGAAGAAAATATATAAGACTTATTTCTGAGGTCGAAAAGTAGTAAACAATTACAATTATTAATATTACACGGTGCTACAGTGAAAAAAAAAAACTTGGAGAACGATCTAGCGTGGGTTATAGGTCTCGTTGAGTAGATTACAAATTGTGTCAAAAAATTTCAGAAACACCCTCAAATTCAGAAGTTATTATAAAAAAACCGTTTTCAGTGATGTCCGTTAACTTATCAACCTGTAACTGCAAGTTATGAGTATCGTTTTTGTTAAGAATATCTAAAAAAAAAAAGCGAAATTTATCAACAGTTCAACTGTGATACCAAACATTATTTATTCTGTGATACTTAAATTTTTTTTATTTTTTTTTACATTTCCCATGTATATTTTTATAATTTATGTTGTGAAAATTAAGGTTTGTAGGTATAAATAACATGTGAAATTTAATGAAAGATTACATATTTAATAAAAAAATATCCCTGAAGAAGTTAGAAAATCCCAACGAAATCTTGAAATGACCTTGGAAGCCCGTCAGAAATAAAATTTCTGAATATTCATTAAAGAAATTTATCAACTTTTTTGATTTTAGTAGCTTTTCATCGCTTATTTTGATTGAAAGCTTATACCAATTATAATTTTAGTTCTTAACAAAACATGGTTTTCATTTTTTAAATAGGATGAAAATCGTGAAAGTTATTCAACTTTTCATTAACACCTTTTCTTAGTATTTTCTCCCCCAGCGCCAAAAATATGAACAAAAATCACATTTAACTAAACGAACAAATTAATCAACTTAATTATGCAAAGTATTTTGTTTGTTGTAACTTTACAGTTACTTTTTGGTATTTGCTTAGTAAGTGAAGTTATTATATTCGGCAATGCAGAATTAAATATACCCTTCTTTATTGTCAATCTATCTTCATTTAAATAAATTTAAAAAAAAATGAATATCATACAGAGTGACTTTAGAGTTACATTTCCAAAAGATAATCCCCAATCGTGTTTTGAGGAAATTTTTAAAGCCTGTGATGACTTTGCATATTGTTCAAATATAGAAGAGTTGTTTTGTTACCGTAATTATTATCACCGACATGAAGCGAATGATTGCAGGTTGTTTTGGACGGATCATGTAAAAGTAGGTATTAATGATTTTTTTAATTTTCAACCAACTAACATATTTTGGAGGCCTTAAGGCACTGTTATTGCACAATAAAAATGAATTACCGTCAGTGCCGATAGCTTACGCTACAGAAATGAAAGAGTCGTATGCTACTAAGGAAAAAATACTCTATTTAATAAATTATAGAAAATATCAGTGGAAATTTAAAAGTTCTGCCAATATTGTTTGGAATGCAAGGAGGTAATACTAAGTTCCCTTGCTATCTCTGCGAGTGGGACAGTCGTAGCGATAACCAATACAGGCGTGAAAACTGACCTGCAAGGACATCTTTTAAAATAGGCCATAAAAACGTTCAGAATATTCCTCTTGTGCATTCAGATAAAATCATTTTACCGCCACTGCATCTTAAGTTTCTGCCAGAGTTCAGAAAAAAACACACACTGAATAAAAAAACTCGCACATATATGTAAACAAACATAACTTAGACCAACACACACATATTTTTATTTTCATACCAATTATGTTTGTTTTTAAATTTTCTACGGTTCCCAACACAACCATGACTGTGTTCGTTTTAATATTTCGTTATTTACATGAACATTTTTGTATCACATACTTTTTGTTTCAATCACACATAAAGCACACATTTTTGAGTGTTGCTTTATTTGAAGTTCATGTTCTGGTACGTGGAAGATCGATTTCACCAAGAAATTTTACAAATGGAAAACCGTTTCGACGAAAAGAGACTTCTGGAAAATTATTGCCGGTCTCTCAAACGAGAAAGAGATGGTTTTGTTGAACAAACGTAAGAGGGCTAGTAATGATTTTTAACTATAACATGTTAACTTAGGTTAAGCTTACTTTTTAATTTACAAGTGATTTATCAAAATAAAAGTCAGCAATCGCAAAATTTTTACTTTGGAAACAGTTGAATAATACAAACCAATTTTAAAAAGTAATGTCTCGTTTCTTCTATATAAAATTGTCTTTAAAACACTGTGCAAAAAATAGGTTTTCTTAGAAAAAAATTTAAATAAGTATTATTGAATTTGAAATATTACAAGAAAAACAAGTAAGAAATTATAGTCGGTCTAGACCGACTATACAATACCCTATACCATGGTTTAGAGACCATATCTCTTCGGTCCAACTAATTGGATATAGAAAATAATCATAGACCAAATTTGAGTGCCATTGTTATTAATTTTTTTGGCTGCAGATATGGGAACTAGGTCGAAAAATGGACCGATCCTGACCATTCTTGGTAAAGTCACTTATGTTTTGAAAAAATATACACAAACCAAATTTGAGAAAAATCCGTGCAATATTTTTGTTTTTTGATAGATTTAAGTGAAGATCTGGAAGCAGCTCTATATGGGGCCTATGTCTAAGAATTGTCCTATAGGGATTTTTTTTTTGGACTACTGATTAATGGATACAATAAACACATACAAACCCAATTTGACTAAGATCTATGTGATAGTTTGGATCTTATGGCAATTTATGTGATTTCATAGTGGTCATTTGTATGGGGACTAGGTTTGAAAATGGACCGATTTTCACCAATTTCAATAGCGTTCATCCTATGGCCGATAAAAGCTTATATACCAAATTTCATCAAAATATATATTCATATTTGCGACCTGTAGTTTGATTACAAGGTTTACATGGATACACAGACGGACGGACGGACATAGTTAAATCGCCTCAGCAAGTGATTCTGAGTCGATCAGTATAATGAAAGATGGATCTAGGTCAAATATTTTTGGTTGTTACAAACAGCAGCACAAAGTCATTATACACAAACCACATAGTGGTATAGGATATAAAAAAAATGCAAAACTTTTGATAAAAACGTACCTAATTTCTCGAATATACATTCTATGCATACATATTATGAAAACTTAATTCTTTGTCTTTCCAAAGCTGTTTAAAAAAGTCTAAAAATGTGTGGGTTATAGGTACTAAAGTACTACGACCTACCCTAAAACAGTTTTTTCAAAATAACTCGAAATTTTGAGGGTGTTTCAAAATCTTTGAAAACGGTTTTTTGTAAGGCCTCACCTAGGCCTACAACCCTCACTAGGTCGCTTTTCAAGTTCTGGCAGAAAGGGTTTTTTTGTAGCAGTGTGTTATTTTTGCCGAATTAAATAAAACTACAAACGGCAGGGATCCACATTAAGATGTGCATAACACCACGTGACAGAAACTATTGTTTTGATAATAAAAAACCGGCATTTTTAAAAAAACCTCTCAAACAAAACGCTTTTTATTTCTAAAATATATGTACATATATTCATATAATATAATGAGCTCTGGGAGGTTGTTTCCTAGGTGTCTCCTTGAAAATAGTCTGTCATTTCATCAACATGTAATTTTAGTAATATCCAGGAAGGACCTTGCGCATACTTTATAGTGTGGCTATCACACACCGCGTGGTCATAGTTTTGTGACTTCTAATGTTTTTTTTTTTTTATTTTTACTAGCAGATTCCAGCCCTCGAAATTCGAGTGCAAATTCTAGGAAATTTTATTTTTCATTAAATAAATTAGTGACCCTAAAGGTATGCTAATCAATTATTCCCAATTCACAAATCAACACAAAAAACAAAATCATTTTTATTACAAACACATTAACAAATTTAATAAACACACACATAGCATTGTATAATTTTATGTATGTGTTAGTAGCAACTTTAAATACAATTTACTCAAAATAAAGGAACAAATTAAAAAATCTGTAAATCTGCAAAACGGCTAAAAGGAAATACCTTTCAAATAATATACGTGGGGTCAAAATCGGGATGAAACGGTAGAACAAAACATCGGTCACAAGAAATTGCTTAGCCTATTAATATTATAGATTAAAATCTTTTCATGTACTTTATCTAGAAATATTGAAATATTTAAGTGTTTCTGAATATCGTGAAATCGTATTGGACTTTGAAGTTAGCCAATACATTTATTTAAGGCAGATTGGCATTTATGATCAGTATACTTTGGCAAATCATCATGAATAGATTCACGCTTGAGCAACGCTACCAAATTATTCAAATTTACCTTGAAAATCAGTCATCGATTCGTGCAACTTATAGACGACTTCGTGATTTTCATCGCGCACAGTTTGATGGATGGCTTGCTCAGCTGGACGATTATGTCACGCCACATGCTCCCTAAATGATGCAATAACACCAACACGTCGAATGAATGCGTACTGAAGAGAACATAGCCGCTGTAAAAGAAAGTGTGTAAGAAGATTCAAATATGTCGTTTCGTCATCGGTCGCAGGAGGCTCTGTCTGTCCACTATGTGGAAAATTTGGCGCCAAGATCTAGGCCTACACCCGTATACAGTAAACAAAATTGTCGCATATGGAGTGAGATCAATACACAACAGACACACCCTACAGACCGCATTTCATCCAGAAAAATGCACCGTTTCCTTATTTCTTCAAAAATTAAGCTGAAGCTTGCGTAACGGTCAATGGAGATCATTACCGCAACATGATCATGATGAATACGCAGGGGGGGTTATTGCGGGTTTAACCCCCCCCCCCCATGATTCCAATAACTACAGAATAAATTATAATTAATAAATATGTACATAATATATATAATATAATATATATAATAAAATATAACAGGTATATGTCTATAATATTAATAGGCTAGGCGATTTCTTGTGACTGATATTTTGTTCTACCGTTTTATCCCGATTTTGACCAAACGTATATTATTTGAAAGGTATTTCTTTTTAGCCGTTTCGCAGATTTACAGATTTTTAATTTTTTTCCTTTATTTTGAGTAAATTTCATGTAAAGTTGCTACTAACACATACATAAAATTATACAATGCTATGTGTGTGTTTACTAAATTTGTCAATGTGTTTGTAATAAAAATGAGTTTGTTTTTTGTGTTGATTTCTAAATTGGCTATAATTGATAAGCATACTTTTAGGGTCTTTATTTAATGAAAAAATAAAATTTCCTAGAATATGCGCTCGAATTTCGAGGGCTGGAATCTGGTAGTATATATTAAAATATTATAGTAATAATGAACTTTTTATTACTAATAATACTAATTGATTTAATACATAAATATATGATCATTTATGCATTAACTTCATTTGATTAAGTGAGAAATCATTTCAAAATTACTCAGTTTGCATTAAGTTTAATTTTTTTCCTACGGTTCATTTTAAAATTTCTTTGCTCTTGAGAAATTCAAATTTTTGTTTATGTTAATTTTAAAATTTTTTAATTCATAATAATAATTTGTGAAGATGAATAACGAGAAGAGAAAATTGAAAAATTCTAATTTAACAAATATTTTGCTAAAAAATCTAAAAATAGTGACTCAGAAAGAACAGATGTTGATGTTGATCAGGTCGCTCCTGTTCCTGGTGCAAATGGTAGTGCTGCAGTTTTTGTAAGTGGATGTAAGTCTCCATCAGTTTCAGATGTAAATATCAATGATATTAGTAATTTTAATGGAGGGAGGAGAGCAATTCAACGATGAAAAAAGATTATTTTTATTAAAAAATGTTTGGTATCCTGATGACAAATTTATATTCGCACTTAGTGGAAAACGTAATTTGAAATTTCAATACAGCTGGTTTGCCAGGTGAAAATGGTTAATGTACTCAAAACGTTTGGTGGTGCTTTTTGCAAGTTCTGTGTAATATTTTCTGCGCATTAAGGTGGTGTCGGACATCAGCGGCTAGGAAAACTTGTCAGAAATGCTTTCTAAAACTGAAAAGATTGTAAAGAAAATTTCGGCAAACATCAAGAAACTGAATACCATAAACAGCTGTTCTTCACGCACAAAATCGTAAAGCAATATCCGAACATAGAATAGAACCTGCTCTAAAAAAAAAACAAATAGTAGAAAATCGAAGTAGATTAACTCCAATCCTAGAGACTATACTTATTTTGCGGTAGTCAGGGTTTGCCTTGAAGAGGACATAGAGACTCTGGAACTTTAACGTTTGATCATCTAGAGGAAAATTATGGAAATTTCCGAGAAGTTTTGCGTTTTAGAGTCCATTATGGGAAATTCGTAAAACTCATCTAGATGTCTCAGGAAAAAATACTTATTTGAGTCCAAGAAGTCAAAATGAAATTATAAGTGTATGCAACACAGTAGTTGTTCGTTCAATTTTTGCCAAAATAAATAGTGCGGAAATCATTTTCGATTTTGACTGACGAGACTAGTGATATAGCTGGTATTGAACAATTTTCAATTTTGCTTTAGATATGTAGATTTCGATTCGTATAATACCAGAGAAGATTTTTTACAGTTTGTACCTGTTACTGATGTGATTGGTAAGGGTCTTGCAAATGCTTTAGTGCAAATTATGCGAAATTTGGAAATAGGTTCAAAATTCATGATTGGATAGGGTTATGATGGACGATTTAATAGGTCACAAAAGTATGTAGGCGGTGAAAATAAACTAGCTTTATATGTACACTATGCATCTCATAGTTTAAACCTTGCTATTTATGATGCTTATGAAATCTCATTTATACGAAATTGTATAGGATCACTCGGAACACTCTTTAACACTCCAAAACGCAAAGCCGTGCTAAAAAATTGTATAGATGAAATGGCAACTGAATGGCAACGCCGCGAGTCTGTCCTAAGATTTCTGGAGATTCCAAAAGCTGCAATTTCTGCGATGATTATTTCTGATTGGGATGACAAAATAACTTCTTCTGCAATTCAGCTTCTATCTGTTATTGGAAGTACAGAATATCAAGCCAGCCTTCATGTTCTTGCCGAGTTTTTTGCTATAACTCTGTCGCTAAGTCGATTATTACAAACAATAAATCTGGATCTGGACTGGCACAAAATGCTTAAGAGATGCTAAATGAAACATGACGCGAAACAGAAAAATATGTGACGAACTTAATTTAGAAATACGAATTCCTCGTCTAACCGCAAGACAACCTCATCGCTGCAGCATTGCAGTTGATAATCCTGATTCTTTCTATCTTTATTCCTTTTCTAGATTCTACTGAGATGCAAGTTCACGATCGGTTTCTGAAACATAAAAATATATTACAAAGTTTCAATTGTCTTTTGCCAAATGAACAAAACTTTTCATCAGAGTTCAAAAAAATATAAAAATAATACGAACTGTAGCAGGGTATTGGTGGACTGAAGCTATGGTGGCGCCATGTTTTAAATTCTTCTAATACACCAAAAAAATTTCATAATGCATTTTTGGCTTGCGACAATCCATTTTCCCAACTGTTCGAAAATTACTTCAAATATTTGCTGCACTACTGGTTACAACATCAATCAGTGAACGATCTTTTCCAACATTGAGACGACTTAAAACTTATTTACGCAAAAGAACGAGTGAAGATAGGCTTAATGGATTAGCGTTACTTAATATTCATCGCAATGTCGCGGTTTCTGCGGATGCAGTTCTAGATGAACTAGCAAAAAGTTCACGTAAATTAGAAATTCGCTTGTAGTTGATAATTATAAAATGAAAAATTTTTGAACTTCAGTCTTAACTTATACCCTATACCACTATGTGGTTTGGGTATAATGACTTTGTGCTGCTGTTTGTAACTACCAAAAATATTTGACCTAGACCCATCTCTTATTATACCGATCGAATCAGAATCACTATCTGATTCGATTTAACGATTTCCGTCCGTCCGTCCGTCCATGTAAACCTTGTAATCAAACTGCAGGTCGCAAATATGAATATATTTTGATTAAGTTTGGTATATAAGCTGTTATCGGTCATAGGATCAACGATATTGAAATTGGTGAGAATCTGTCCATCTTTCAGACCTAGCCCCCATACAAATGACCCCTATGAAATCGACATAAATTGCCATAAGATCCAAAGTGTCATATAGATCTTACTCAAATTGGGTTCGTATGCGTTTATTACATCCATTAATGAGTAGTCCAAAAATGATCCCTATGGGACAGCTCTTACTCATAGGCCCCATATAGAGCTGCTTCCCGATCTTCACTTAAATCTATCAAAAAACAAAAATATTGCACTGATTCTTCTCAAATTTTGTTTGTATATATTCTTGCAAAATACAAGAGACTTTACCAAACATGGTCAGGATCGGTCCATTTTTGGGCCTAGTCCCCATATAGATATTGCATCCGATATGAACTTTTTCATATCTGCAGCCGAAAAAATTAATAAAAAATCCCACTCAAATTTGGTTTATGCTTATTTCTATATCCAGTTCGTTGGGCCTGAGAGATAGGGTATCTAAACGCATGGTATAGGGTATCGTATAGTCGATCTAGACCGACTATAATTTTCTTACTCGTTAATATATGAGAAAAAAATATTCAATCTTTAATTTTTGGTACTTTTTCTTGCTGAGATTTTTATTAATTTTTTTTTTATATAATTTGAATATATTAATTTTTCTGATTTAACTTTTACTAATTCGTCTCATCTATAATATTAATATGCTAGGCGATTTCTTGTGACCGATGTTTTGTTCTACCGTTTCATCTCGATTTTGACCAAACGTGTATTATTTGAAAGGTATTTCTTTTTAGTCATTTTGCATATATACAGATTTAAAATTTTTTTTCTTTATTTTGAGTGAATTGCATTTAAAGGTGCTACTAACACATACATATAATTATACAATGCTATGGCCCTATGCTCATTATAGGAACGACGGGAATTTATTATTTATTATTATTATGTGTGTGTTTATTAAATTTGTTAATGTGTTTGTAATAAAAATGAGTTTGTTTTTTGTGTTAATTTGTGAATTGGCTATAATTGATTACCATACCTTTAGGGTCTTTATTTAATGAAAAAATAAAATTTTCTAGAATTTGCACTCGAATTTCGAGGGCTGGAATCTGCTAGTATGTATAATTTTTATCAAGTTTCCTTGGTGCATTTTTATTTCTTGTATATTTTTTAATACCATAATTTTTCCTATATAACTTTTATTTATTTTTTTTATATTGTATAATTATTATTTATATTTCTTAATAAATTTTTATGTAAATAACAATTTCAAATAAAAATTTCTTTACAATTTTCAATAAAAAAGTTGCGAAAAAAATATATCTATAGCTAATTGTTTTTATAGAGAAATAAAATAACATATAATTTAGTACATAGCCCTATTACGTGAAAAAAAATTATGCAAAATATGTTTTCTGAACCTCCCCTCCATGGCTTCATCATGCGTACGCGCCTGGCGCTACGTGCCATACAGCGACCGCAACCATCAACTTATTCAAGGTTGATTACGAGATACGGACCTGTAAATTCGCCTCCAAGGTCGTACGTTTTGACACCTCTCGATTATTTCCTGTGAAGTTTCGTGAAGTCACTGGTTTATGCTGATAAACCAGCAAAAATTGGCGCCTTGGAAGCCAACATTGTTCACATTATTCGTGACAAGCGGCCAGCATGGCTCGAAAAAGTGACACAAAATTGGACGTTCAGAATGTGTTTCGTCCAGAACAGCCGCGGTGGCCATATGGCCGAAATCATTTTCAAATGTTAATGTCATGTATGATCTTTCGAATAAAAAATTTTTAATTTTAATTTTTACAATTTCAAGGTTCTATTGAGCTTAAAAAAATACCCTTTTTAAATTTGATATCGGATGTAAGCAAAATTTGATTTGTGCCAGGCACCCCTCCCTTTTTATGAGTCGATGTTTTTGTGTGAGTTTTATGATTTTTTTTTTTTCAGTTTCGAAGCTTTTCCCAAACGTTGTTGAGCTTCAAAAATATTTACCAAAAAAATTTTTAAATATATAAACTTCGACGCCTGAACTTTTCTAATGATCGTTTAAAATAATCTCATATTTTTGTATATTTTCAAATGTACTATCTCACTATGCTATGCCAATTTTGATATTTGCAAAATTTTGCAAAACCCATAGCCCAAATCCTAATAAAAAAAAATTATCGAGGTATCTAATCGTATAACTTCTAAATCCTAAAAAATCTCATCAAACTCTTATAGCAAATCAGCATAACTTTCATAAGAAGAGAATTTAGCAAAAAAAAAAAAAAATAATCACTTCCAACACAATGTGGTTTCAATAAGTCAGGTCTGTTATGCTAGAATTGTACCGAAAATTTCAGGAAAGCTTTCAGGGTCTTTTACTGCTTCTAATTTTTTCTTGTGGTGCTATGCAAACAGCGACAAAAGTTTACGAAACAAAATGAACAAGTTTGGATGATTTAAAGATGTCGACCGTACGTGGAAGTAATTTAATTTTAATTATTATTAAAAGCCATTAAAAGACTTTATAAATATGCATTAATAAAAATAAAATAATTTATATGAATTGAAAGAAGATATTTTCGTCAGCCACCCTGTACGTATCTCAGGTCTTTTGATATAAAACTCACTTAAAATTAAAAAATTTTCCAAAATCTTATCAATACGGAATTTTTTAAGAAACGATTAAGGGCAAAATGTTTACAAAAAAAAATAAAATTTCCTTTAAAGTTGATTCTTATCTTTTCAAAGATTTTGTGATTCGGGTACTTAAATCCCTGGTTTATAACGATCTGATGTTTTGTTAAACGACTCGAAATTTTATTAATGACCGAAGTGAAAAGCTTCACAAGAATTCATTCATAATTATGTAGATCATTGATTTTATGTACTACTAACGAGTTCATTAAGACTCATATTCAATGGAAGACGTACATACACACATTAGTATGCACACACGTACGTACATTCATATACACTTTATTTCAACGTGCATTTAGTTATTTGGTTAACAATTTGTAACTGTATTCAAACTATGCCATACACTTATATGTATGTTACGAAATTTTTTAAATTCTTTTGTTAATCTATCGTAAAAATGATTGTTATTGGACCTGTGGTATTTCATATTTTTGTTGTTTTTGTTTTGTGTTTGTGTTTATTTTTTATTTTATTTTGAAAGTGATAAATTTAACTAAAGATAAGAGTCTATATAACTATGTACGTACATAAATCTGTGTATAAATAAAAAGTAGTTTGTTGTTGATTTCAAATGGCCACCAAAAAAAAAAGAAAACATTAACCCATCCATGGAAAAGACTGCCAGTATTTTCTCATTAAACACAAAAGATATAACAAAAGAAAGTACATGCAAAAATATTTTAATGACGCAATTTAAATTGCAGAAAGAAACATAGCAAATATTTCGAAAAGATTCCTTTTATGGCGGCGCAACTTTAATTTTCTTTATCATTTCTGAAAAGTCTACGACACACGGAACATTTTATTATTTTTTTTTTTTTTTTTTAGTTTCTTAGTTAAGTCTTTCAAGAATCAGAAATTTGTCGGCTGTGCATTCTTTGGAAGTCTTTCTTAGTCATTTGAGTATTTAATCGGTTTTTTATAAAGAAATACTATTTATAATTTTAATTTTCATGTGTAAACATCTATACGCGCAGGGGGTAAAAATCTATTTTACAATACAATCACAAAACAAGTAAGAAAATGATACCCTATACCATGCGTCTAGATACCCTATCTCATTACCCCAACTAACTGGACATAGAAAATAAGCATAAGCCTAATTTGAGTGGAATTTTTTTAATTTTTTTGGCTGCAGATATGAAAAAGTTCATATCGGATGCTATACTTATATGGGGACTAGGCCCAAAAATGGACCGATCTTGACTATGTTTGGTAAAGTCTCTTGTATTTTGCAAAAATATATACAAACAAAATTTGAGAAGAACAGTGCAATATTTTTGTTTTTTGATAGATTTAAGTGAAGATCGGGAAGTAGCTCTATATGGGGCCTATGACTAAGAGTTGTCCCATAGGGATCATTTTTGGCCTACTGATTAATGGATGTAATAAACACATATAAACCCAATTTGACTAAGATTTATATGATAATTTGGATCTTATGGCAATTTATGTCGATTTCATAGGGGTCATTTGTATGGGGGCTAGGTCTAAACATGGACCGATTCTCACCAATTTCAATAGCGTTCATCCTATAGCCGATAAAAGCTTATATACCAAATTTCATCAAAATAAATTCATATTTGCGACCTGCAGTTTGATTACAAGCTTTACATGGACACACAGACGGACGGACGGACGGACGGACATCGTTAAATCGAATCAGATAGTGATTCTGATTCGATCGGTATAATAAAAGATGGGTCTAGGTCAAATATTTTTGGTAGTTACAAACAGCAGCACAAAGTCATTATACCCAAACCACATAGTGGTATAGGGTATAAACAGCGTAAGATATAAGACGTAAGACAAAATCGGTATGACTAATGATTGTATTGGTGAAAAAATTATGATACTCGTATGTAATAACCTCTTTGAAAATGAAAAATGAAAAATAAAAAATGGAAAATGAAAAATTAAAAATGAAATAATAAAAAAATAAAAAATGAAAAATGAAAAATGAAAAATAAAAAATGAAAAATGGAAAGTGAAAAATAAAAAATAAAAAATGAAAAACGAAAAATAAAAAATGAAAAACGAAAAATTAAAAATTAAAAATTAAAAACGAAAAATTAAAGTCGAAAAATGAAAAGTTAAAAATTAAAAATTAACCAGTTGAAATAATAAATAATAATAAATATTTTTATATTAGCAGAGCCCCTACAGTTGATTGCTATAAGTGATACATAGATGACGCTTTCGCTTTAACTACTAGATGTTTACACATCTCTTCTGTGATCGGACGCACATAATTTTTTTTTATTAAAAAAGTCTTGATAACAAATAATTCATATATTATTAAAAATTAAGCAAAAAAAAAAAAAAACAAAATTAAATTAAAAACAAAAAAAAATTTTTTTAGTCATAAAGAATAGCGTGTCGCGAATTATTTTTTTTTTTATCTTGCCCTCCAAACGATGGGGATTTAGGACCTTTTTATGGGAAAAATGGCAAAAAAAAATTTTGAACAAAAAACCAGATGGCTACCGGATCCTAAAGATTGCAATTTGATTGCATTTTGAAAAAAAAAAAAAAATATTTTTGATTTTCAATAAATAGCGTAATACAGAGTACATTCCGGGAAAAATATTAATAAGTACTCTGAAAAGCTACGAAAAACAGAGCGCTTTCGTTAAAACTATTTAAAAAATGTTAAATGGCTTTCAATTATTTTTTTTTTTTTATATTAGTTAATTTAGATACATATTACAAAAAAGTACAAACATAATAAAAATATTTGTTAGTTTTATACTGGTTTCAAAATTTTATTAAATATTTTTACAAAGAAAAACAAACTAACAAATAATTCATTACTAAAAAAAGCAACAATATGTATATATTTTTTAATATAAGTAAAAAATCATTTTTATGCGATACAAAAAAAAAATAAGGAATATACTCTTTTTCATGACTTTCGCTACAGAATTTAATCAAATTAAAAGTTTAAATTAACAAATCTGGTTTGATGGGTCAATGCGAAATTAAATAAGGTACAAGCGGCAAAAACAAATATTAAAATCGGTTGAAAACTGCGGCCTGCAAGTAAATTTTACAAAAAAGTCCATCTCGGTGCACTGTGCGCTGGACCAGAAAAGCTCTATCACATTTTTTGAAATAGTTTTAACTAATATCCTCTAGTTTGCGCAGCTTTTGAGACTAATTTAGCTTGAAAGAAAGAAAAAAACATTTACTCACTTTCCATCTTTAAGATGCGACGCTGCATCAAAATTGCTCTACGGAAATTTTATTAATATTTTTCCCGGAATTTACTCTGTATTACGCTATTTTTGGCGTCAATTTTTTGAAAATCAAAAAAAATTTTTTTTTTTCAAAATGCACTAGGATTGCAATCTTTAGGATCCGGTAGCCATCTGGTTTTTTGTTTAAAAATTTTTTTTTGCTATTTTTCCCGTAAAAGGCTCCTAAATCCCCAACATATGGGGGGGGGGGCAAACATTTTCAAATTCGAAAAAAACGAAATCGGGACGCGCTAATAAAGAATTAACAATTAAAAATTTAATTCAGTTTATAAAAAATTATTTTTAATAACATTCTTTCTTGTTTAAATATGTTATATTATGATCGTATACTAGGAAAAGTATTTTTTAATTAGGTAGGTTAGGTTAGGTTGAAAAAGAGGAGCCATGTATACACATAGCTCATATCCGTTTTACCCGGATATACACTTAAGCCAGAAAGTCGGCTTGTTGTGCGCTCTACATCCTCGTGCTCATCCGTTAATCTACTCCTTATTTAACTTAGGAGTTCGGTCTCAATAGCAAATCTCCTGAGTGCTTTCCAGCGTATCCCCCTAAGAGCCGCTAGGCCTGGTATGATTTCGTTGGATAAATTTCTGACCCTTGTTCCGGCAAATGCAGGACAATAACAAAGGTAGTGTTCTAGGGTCTCGTCATCCTCTCCACAAGCTCTGCATGTGGCCGATTCTGCCCGTCCTATACGGTATAGATGAGCCCTCAGTTCAGAGTGTCCAGTGAGGATGCCAATAATCCTACTCAGTTCCTTTCTATTTAGACTAAGGATTTCCTTAGTCTTCGAAGTGTTTGGAGAGCCCCATAGTATCTTCGTAGCCTTACCCACGTCAGTTTCCTCCCAAATTGAAGTATGTGAATTAGTTGCCCACTCCGATAGTTTCAATTTGAGAGCCTGGAAGGGTATTGGGTTTTCCAAATTGACACCCTCCAGGAAAGAACCCTTCCTGGCCAGTTCATCTGCAATCTCGTATCCCATTATACCACTGTGTCCTGGGATCCAAATGATTTCAAGTCTGCCTCTTGTAGTGAAGTTTGCAATTTCTTCCTTACATCTGAGGACAGTCCTTGATCTAGTTTTGTCCGAGGATATCGCCCTGATAGCCGCTAGACTGTCCGAAAATATTTTCACGTCACCGGGGCTTGGGATTGCCCGTACGTCAATAGATCTTATGCATTCCGTTATCGCGACCACTTCGGCCTGAAAGACAGAGTTGTGGTCCGGAATGCGTAGGTGTATGCCATTGGAACGGTCCTCATCATAGAAACCTATACCAGTCCTACCATGCAGACTAGATCCGTCTGTGTAGTAGTGTGACCCTGGAAGGTTTCGTAGAAAATTTTCGTTCAACCAGCTTTCCCTGTCAGGTATCCTTATACTGCAAGGTATGTTTGTCGACACTTCCGCGATTCTATCACAGCTAAAATCCACTGTGTTGAATTCCGGTATCTGGTCCAATATTGTTTGGTGTCTGGTCATATGGTCGGTGATGTATTCCCCTGTTACTCTTAGTCGTAACATGGCCAGAGCTGCCTCATATTTAATTCTAATCTCGATCGGGTGTATAGATAGAATCGTCTCTAAAGCCCTCGTAGATGTAGTCCGTATTGCGCCGCTGATTCCTATGCAGCAGAGGCGTTGTATTTTTTGGAATGGTTTAATATAGCATTTCCTGTTCATTGATGTCCATGTAACTACGGATGCGTAGGTTAGAATTGGTCTAACGACGCTTGTGTAAAGCCAATGAGTCATCCTCGGGTTTAAACCCCATTTTGAACTTATAGCTCTTCTGCAAATGGCCCATATCCGATGAGCCTTCGCGACTTTGCTCTCAATATGGTCTTTCCAAGTGAGCTTTTTGTCGAGAATCACCCCAAGGTATTTCACCGTTTGTGTGATTCTAATCGTTTTGCCCTGGAAGCGGGGTTCATCGAATTCGACTATTTTCGTCTTCCTAGTAAAGAGGCATATTTCAGTCTTTTCCGGGTTCACATTTAATCCCCTTGGTTGTGCCCAATCGTATGCTATTTCGAGTGCATCCGATGCCCTCCTACATAAATTTCTAGGATCTTTCCCCCTTAACAGTATCGCTACATCGTCTGCATAGCAGACAGGTTGGAAACCCTTGTCGGTTAGAATCCTTAGAAGACTGTTTATAGTGGTCACCCAGAGAAGGGGGGATAGAATTCCCCCTTGAGGTGTCCCACAGCAAACCTTGTCTCTTATTTTAATGCCACCAACCTCGCAACTTATCCATCTATTCCCTAGCATGTGACTGATCCAGGCTTTGATATCCCGGTCGATGTCGAAACGTTCTAGGGAGTGGAGTAGCGTATTTGTTGATACATTGTTAAAAGCTCCTTCTATATCAATGAATATGGCTAGAGTAAAGATTTTTAGATCGAAAGATCTTTCTATGTGGTGAACTACTTCATGAAGCGCAGTTTCTACTGAGCGTCCCTTTAAATAACCGTGTTGTTTGAACTTCAACAGCTCATTTGGGATTTGAGATTTAACCATGTTATCGACTATTCGCTCCATGGTTTTCAGTAGGAAGGATGTAAGACTTATCGGTCGATAGGCCTTAGGGTTCGCGTAGCTTTCCTTTCCCGGCTTTGGTATGAAGACCACTTTGGCCTCCTGCCATGCTCTGGGGGTATACGCAAGTTTTAGGCAAGCAGAGAATATGCCAGCCAGACTACTGCTAATCAAGTCCCCGCTCTCTTGTAATAGAGCAGGAAAGATTTCATCTGGGCCTGCTGCCTTAAAGGGGGCAAAGCTTTGTATTGCCCTAATTACCATATTTTCGGTTATTCTATCATATCTTTCCTCTCGATATTGTTCCTCATTAGGCCCTTCATATTGTTCCCCTTCGGGTCCCGTCTGCTGTTCCACGTTGGTTCCAGTTCGTCGGGACACATTGGTACCAATTTCAGGGTCCCTATTCGGCCCATATTCTTCGGTAAGAAAGTGTGTTTCCATCAATATTCTTAAGGACTGTTCCATCGATTCCGCCCGAATCCCGTCCCTATCGACAAGAGTTTCAGGCTGCGAATGGGTTTTCGATAAGAATTTCTTGATTTTTGAGACGTCATTAACGCTATCAACCTGTTCACAGAAGTGTCTCCAGGAGTTGCGTTTGGCTATTCGAATCTTCTTGTTGTAATCCCTGAGCTTAACATGGTAGTCATCCCAGTATATTGCGTGTTTTTTACGACGAGCCCTATTGAAAAGTCTTCGGACGTCCTTCCCAAGATTTATCAGTTCCCCTGTTAGCCAGGGTTTATCTCGGGGAGATCTCCTTTCCCGGAGTGGACAGCATTCCTTGAAGGACTCAATTAGGCTCCTCGTTATTTTGTCCACTTCCTCGTCAACCTCTTCGACATACCTTAAGTCTGTGCGAGGAGTAGTTAGACGGGCTTGTAGATTTCTTCTAAATTTAGGCCAATCAGTCTTAGCCTTATTCCTGAACTTGATGGGTTCAGGTGGTGGGTGTGTCAGTTTAAATAAAATGTATCGATGATCCGAGAAGGAATGTTCGCTAGAGACATGCCAATCTTGGATATCATCCACTAAATTTTTCGAACAAATTGAAATATCAAGAACCTCTTCCCTTAATTTGTTAACAAAGGTTGCCGTGTTCCCAACATTAAGGGTAAAAAGGTCATTTTCGTTAAGGAATTCAAGTAAAGCATCCCCCCTTTGGTTACAGTTCGAACTTCCCCAAGCTATATGGTGAGAATTCGCATCGCACCCTATGAGAATTTCCTTACCTGTTATCCTGGCCGTTTTTACCATCTCTTCAAGTTCCGACGTCGGTGGAGGTGTCGGTGAGTCCGACGGGAGATAAACCGATGCTAAGAGCATTGGTTGGCTTCCGTGTTGCAGGACGGTGGCATCTGCGGTGGACAAGTCTGGGGAAAAGAGATAGTTTAGGTTTTTGTGACAAATAATACAAGTTCTCGGTCGAGTTCCTGTATGAGCATAGAAAATTTGGTAATTAGGATCATTTAGTCCAGTAACCTTGTCATTTACCGTCCAAGGTTCCTGTACTAGAACGACATGTAACTTACCTTTTTGTAGTTTTTCCATCAGAGTTTGAGTAGCCGTTTTGCTCCGATGGAGGTTGATCTGCATGAGCATGATCATTGTTCGGCTAAAAGTTTATCTTCTTGGGAGTTGGTTATTTCTAACTCTCCCTTTTTAGCTGAGGTGGATGGTGTTAGGACTGTGGAAGTCCCCTCACTATTGCCCGCCTTTGGTTCATCATTTGCCTTCTCCCAGCCAATGGTAGTCTTGCCTACTTTAAAGTAGACTGCGGCTGAGACGAAGAAGGCTTTACCCTTAGTGGTCTTTAGGCTGGCCATTGACTCCTGATCAATCCCCACAACGATAAGAGTGCCGTCTGGGCCCTCCTCTCTGTGGAAGATCTCCCATTTGTCAGTGGCTAGACCTTTATTTTGCTTTCCCAAGACCTTCACAACGTCTTCGCTAGCAAGTTTGCTGCCCCAACCTTTTATGAAGAAGGAGGCTTTGGTCAGGGATGGAATGTCCGCCTTTTTGACTAGGGATAGTTTGGCACCATCCCAAGGAGCTGGTATGCATTCCACCATTTTCTCCAGGGTTTGTACACATGCGTTGGATGCAAGTTGTAGCATTAGTACATCCATGGAGAACCTGCAGCTGTTAATTTGGATCTTCTGGTCATCGTTCTCGGCCTCTAGGGTGTATTCCAGGATCCTTTTATTGAATGCCTCTTCGAGAACTTGTCTCTGGGCTATAGGGATTTTGCCTGTGGGACTACTTGAATCGACAATGGCGTAGCAGAGTTCGTCCATTGCTGGTCTTTTCGCCATACTAGCATATGAAGTCGATTGTTCCTTGCCTGATGGTGCAATCTGTTTTCTCTTCATTGCTTGTCTTTCACCTTTGGAAGGGTTCTGCACTTGCAATGAGGGATTACATTTTGCATCACTTTTCCTAGTTGACGTTGGCCCAATAACCTCTCCTTTGGATTGAGTTCCCGTGATGGTACCTCTGATCTTCTGGTTGGGGTTATTGGTCAACTGTGTACTAGTTGGCATGGAGTTTCTCTTCTTCTTTTTAGCTTCTGCAATGTTCTGCTCCTCAGGAGAACGTATCCGCTTTCCCACTTCCGAGGATGCGGGTGTAGCAGGTCCATTATCCTTTAGAGCATCTTGCTTCGCTTCAGCTTTTTGAGTTTTCTGGTTCATTTTGGCGATTTTTCGTCGTTGGGCCCCAGATAACCTTTTCTTATTGGTAGAGAGTTTAGCTATGCTGGCGCTTACTTCCTCTACCATTTTATTAATTTCTGAGTTTGCCTTTTCAGGCTGTGTGGCAATGATTGTATCATTGCCTTCATTTGAGGAGTTCGATTCGTCGGAATCCGAACCTGTCGTGTGAGGTTGAGGTCGCACAAGGCTCCCTCTCGGATCCGACTCCTCAATCTCCTTATTTTGGGTTTTTCTTGTAACATACCCATCTATGGAGGCCAAGTTACCAACCTCCGTAGTGGACCTGCAGTCAAGTGATCTCGACGACTGTGGGCCCGCTTGCTCACCACACTTAGCCGCCGGTACTGGGTTATTTAGGCCCTGCACCGTAACTTTATTTATATGAGTAGACATATCATGGTTTAGTTTGTTTTCGGGAACCACCCCTATCCAGTTTTTGGTCCGCGGGGAGTGCATGACCCCCGAAAATCATCGTCCTCTTGTAGAAACAAACTTTTGTTATAAAGTAAATTTTTACCTGATTACGATGATCTTTAAGCTAAGATGTTCTCTAATAGTAATCTTCTGCGAGTGCCGGTGAGCATTTGTATCAGAGCTATTAGGGTACATCCCAGCCCCCCCTATCCGCCACCTGGGGACGCGCCCGATGGGAGACTGGCATCTTCCGCACGGAAAGAGAGATCATTAGTTTATTATTTATTATTATTATTCAAGAGTAAACCTATTTGGTAATACAATAATGATTAAAATACATACATTAATAAAAGGTGATCGGTTTTTAGACGATTTTTTGTTTGTTTATTTTTAATTAAACTGGATGTAAAAAATACTCGTGTTGTCAAAAGTTGAATACATAAAATTTTTAAACTTTTAATTTCTTTTGTTGTATTTGTCAAGATTCATGAAATCTTGATATAATGTGATGAATGTTTTTCATGATGTCTTTTTAGGATTTTGAATGCTATTTATTGTGTTTCTTATATAATCAACTGCAAACTCTTAAGACTCTGCTTTAGTGAAATACTTCAATATATTACAGTGTAAAGCTCTGACGGGTGAACAACTCCAAGTCAGGATGAAATAACTAGGCCAGTTCAGTAAAAGGGTTTCGCGTTCTCAGGCCAAACTTTTTTTATGACCTTTTATTTTCCTAGCAGATCTCTAAAAGTATGCTAATCAATTTTAGCCAATTCTCAATTTAACAGTTTTTAAATATTAGTTTATGTCCAAAATGATTTTTCAATTCAACACAAATTTTATTGTGAATGAGGAAAACAAACTCATTTTTTTACAAACACATTAACAAATTTAGTAAACACATACATACATAGTATTGTATAATTTTATGTATGTGTTAGTAGCAACTTGAAATGAGCAGAACTCCAAAAAAAATTTAAAAATTTTAAAATCTGTAAATCTGGTGGACAGCTGAAAAGAAATGCCTTTCAAATAAGATACGCTTGGTCAAAATCGAGATAAAACTGTGGAATTAATCAGCGGTCACAAGAAATCGTCTTACCTTTTAATATTATAGATTACCGTATTTGATGGTTGTTTGCTTAGTGATTCAGCTATAACTCGAGAACCATTGATGATTTTTCATTTCATTCCTTAGCAAATAGCTTCAGTAAGACTAATTTTATCGAATAAAATCTTCAAAAAATTTAATTTTTCTACATTTACATTTAGTATATTTACTGAACATTTCACAAAAAACTAATTTTTCTCGAAATCCGCAAAAAAAATCCTAGTAAAACAATTTTGGCAGAGGAATTTACTTAAAAATTTACACGGTTAATCTCTAATACATATATCTGTGGTTTTCTAGAATAACCGCGTATGTCATAAAATCAAAATGTTCAGGGGAGCCAAAAAAACGTTATATTTAAAATTATGGACTCGATATAAAGATTTTAGAGCTTTTTATTTAACAGCCCTGTAGATATGGGCAATAAATACTTTATATACAATTTTGAGTCAAAAATCTTCAGAGGAATAGATCCTAGAGAAAGACGAAAACACAATATATAAATAACACTTAAAGTGTGTGCAGATAAAACAACTTATGTCGACAAACGTCGTTTTCTTTGAAAAAGAAAACTACCAATGCAACCACCCATGCAGACATAAGTTGTTGTTGCTTGAAAAATGGATTTTTTTGTTCGTCAGCAAAAAGTTAACGGGATTTAGGATGATAATATAACAACGTATCAAGAATAATAGTGACAAAAAATAACAGAAATAAACACAAAAGTTTTTATAAGTGGTTATCAACTGAAAAATAATCCAAAATTATTTTGCATTTTTTTTTTTTTCATTAATAACAACGTATGTCGCTATGTGTCGTTTTCTGAGAAAATAATTTGTCAGCGATCAAACGTAGGTTGACATACGTCGTTATTGCTGCAAATTAATTTAATAAACATTTAAGTTACGTCGTTATTTAAAGAAAAAACTCAGAAATGGTTAATATTTTTTTTTTTTTTTTAATTGAACACATGTAAAGAGCGTTAAAAATTAATATATTTGTCATCGTTAACTCAAAACTGACGAAAATGGACATACGCGGTTATTCCAGAAAACCACAGATATATTTAACAAGACTTTACCAAGACAGACCATTTTTTGAGATTTTGTTTACGAAAATTTTTTAAAACTTAAAAAAGGAGTTTTCAAAGTTATATCAAAAAAATTTTCCCTCTTTGGTCTCATTTCGCAATAGGTTAACAACGTGTTAATAAAACAATACTTCATATCTGAGCACTTATAGGTATAGAGACCAAAAAAAACTAATGGCTTTAATCAATTTGTTAAAGTTGAAAAAATGTTCATCACATTTCATGACCTAGAATTTTTTGACACAAAATGGTCTGGGGCATTTGTTATTTCTTTTCGAGTTTTTGTTCGATTTTGAAGTTATATAGCTTTTTGAAAAGATAATTTAGTACTGATAACGATTCATATACCAACTTGTCGAAAAAATTAGACTATAGTAAGAAATTTTCGTAAAATCTGAAAAAAAAGTCATATTTTCCCCATATACACAAACTTGAAATTTTCAGTCGCGTTGAGGTACCTCTAAATTTTTTTGATTGACCCAAAATTTTGATTTGATTTTTGTGATATTTTAAAGTCAAATTTCTGATGATTTAAATAAAAATACATGATTTAAATAAAAATACACTGGAAAAATCAAATAAATGAGCGTTTTTATTGACTAATAGGCAGAACAGTATAGATTAATAAAAATCATTTATTTAAGCCTTGGCTACAATATTGCTGAATAATGAAATAAGAAAGCAGCAATTGTTCTTGAGTTATAATTGAAAAACTAAGCAAACAAACATCAAAATAAAGAAAAAAATATAAAAAGTTGTAGAAATAGTATGGTCTGGTCTAGTACTTTCACCCTGACTTGGAATTTCTCACTTCCCAGACAATGACCCCCAAAATGTTAAACAGTGTTATCATTAGATGGGTGTTTACTGGTACCTAGGTATATAATGAAAGTATTAATATATTCTACTCTACGTTCGTTCCATCATTAGAAGTTCACACAATTTAAATGAGTATTGTGCGTCAACATTGTTGAAATTAATGAACAAACAATAAAAATAATCATATGAGTCACCTTGTTTAAATAAATACAAGAAGTAACAATAATGGGGTTTTTGCGTAAATATGATTATAGAAATCTTTTCACTCAAAAAATGCATTTGAAATTAATTGTACTGATAACATTTTAAGAGTGAGAAAATTTTGTTTTAAAATTTATTATTGCCACTAAATTATAACTGTTCTGTCCGCTCTTTAAAGGGTTAATTGCATTGCGTTTGTTCTGATTCAATTACGGGACATGATAAGTGCAGGTTTATTACATGTAAGTATTTTTTGATCGAAGTCGTATGTTGTGCAACGTTTACTGTACTATTTAAATTTTGTTTTTTATTTTCATTAAATTATCTTGTGAATGAATTTAGAAATTCCACATTACTCGCATATTCTAACACCAGGCCAGACCGGGCCAGGCAATGCAGTCAGTCAATACAAAGAAGAATTGAAACGTTTACAACAAACACATCACTTACCCATACACAGGCCTATTATTATTTCATTCATGAAAATATCGTCTACTAAGTGTGAAAGAGTATGTACCTACCTAACATGACTTGAGTATTGTTGTTGTTATTGTTGTTCGTATTTTAGCTGTTATTGTAAAATATTAAGTAAATAGTAGGTAATTGTATAAGCACACAATAAAAAAAGTTAGTTTGTCACATTTAATTTTTAATCGGAATTTGGAAATGGAGTAATAATTTGGATATGTAATGAATTTTTTGAATATACATTATGAAATTTTATGTATACAACAAGTTAGAAACTCTTTCATGCAAACATCTTCCAATAATGGTTGTTGTATTTAGCAGCAAATTCCCTCAAAGAACGAAGTCAACATCATTAACAACTCGTCATACCTCGCTCCTCCCTCCTCCGGTAGTAAAGTTAGTCCAATTATCCTAGTTCAGGACTTGCCGGTCGTGATTACCAACAAAATGCCGTCCGCCGAATTTCGATACGACATTGCCTTCTTATTTTTACGTAGCCCTTTTCATCGCTCTGGGAGGGGACGATAAAAAAATAGAAACATAAACAAGTACGGAAAAGTTAGAAAGTTACGTTTACTTTTACGCAAAAGAAAACCCAAAGTTGATAACTTGAAAAACGACTGAGCAACAGCACTTTTAAAAAACGTAATTTTTGTGGGATTGAAAGGTATGACATACATACCTTAAAAGTGTTTTTTATATCGAAACAATTGATTAAACAAATTATAACAAGATTGTCTGGAATTCATGATTTTAATAATAGAATTTAGAATATTGTTTTAAAATAAAGATTGAGTTAGAAATTAATCTGGCTCTAGATTAATGTTCTTACTTTAATTAAAGCAAAATTAAAACATTTGTTTCAGAAAAATCTTACTGAGGCCAAAAGAAATTTCTACACATACCAGCTAAAAAGTAGCAAAGGCTTGTCAGTGGTTATCAAAGGAATAGATCAAATATAAATCCCGATGAAATTACATCAGCTCTACAGGAAATTGGTTTTACAACAAAGTCAGTAATTAACATTTTAAATAAAAATAAGGTTCCCCAACGTATGTTGAAAGTGGAACTGGTTCCTAACGTCTCAATTTACAATGTCAGATATCTGTTGGATCGCAGGATACAAGTAGAAATGGTTCTGTACAGTGCGCAAACTGTCCTACTCTACACTACGCTCAGTATGCGTTGCTTGTGGTGATTTTCACCAAGTTAAG
The DNA here is from genome assembly GCA_963682025.1 of Cordilura impudica. Taxonomy (NCBI): domain Eukaryota; kingdom Metazoa; phylum Arthropoda; class Insecta; order Diptera; family Scathophagidae; genus Cordilura; species Cordilura impudica. Next base: position 365,435,946 of record OY821517.1, read on the forward strand.
GAATGTATATTAAATAAATTGGTCCAAGAAGATAGGGAAAAAGTAAGATGTGAAAATTGTGGCGGCAATCACACCGCAAATTATAGAGGTTTCCCAGTATATATGGAACTCAAGAAAAGGTTACACCAACTTTTGCTGACTGTAAGAAATCAGCCTCCTAACATACCTCAAAATTTTATAACTAAAAATTCTGCCCTTAATCATGTTACACCAGGTATTTCATATGCAGGCATACTGAGAGGGGATCAGACTAAGAATACACCAAACCAACCTAACATTGCACAGACTTTCCAGCAACAGAATGCACACATTCCCAACCAACCCACCAACGCGAACCTTGAATCCACAATGAATGCATTCTTTCAATCAATGACTGCCTTTATCAAAACATTACAATCTACCTTGCAGGAACTTCGTAATACGCAGGGCCAAATGCTGCAAATCCTCATAGCACAAAAATAAGTGTACTGAAGATATGCCAACAGTGTAAACAAACACAAGTCCGAATTAATCAATTACTTGTCCGAAAAAGACATTGATATAATGCTCTTATCTGAAACGTACTTAACGAATAAACATAATTTCTGTACCAGGATATACATTTTACAAAACTAACCACCGAGATGGTAAGGCTCATGGTGGAACCGGTGTCATTAGGTCTCGTATACGACATTATGCCAGAGAAGAATATTCGAAAAAGGACTTGCAGACAACTTCAGTATACGTTGCTTTTCATAGTAGCAATATCTCCTTATCAGCTATCCATTGTCGGCCAGGATTTTCAATAACATCAGCTCAATTTAGCGATTTCTTTAAAACACTGGGAGAAAAATTCCTTGCCGCCGGCGATTACAATGCGAAACATCCATACTGAGGCTCCCGTTTCATAAGCCCACGAGGAAGACAACTCTATAATGTCTTGTTGCAACAAAGGGACCCCGATTTTATCTCACCACGACAACCTACACACTGACTTACAGATTAAAAGAAAAGAAATTTACCTGAAATAAAATAAAAATAAAATAAATGTGTGTGTTTTAAATAAAATATACGTTTTAATTATCACTCAGTTTATCTCAGTACTTAGTAGAACAACCATTATGTTTAATAACAGCTAAGAAATGACTTGATAGCAGCGAAGACATGACTTTGAATCCACCAGCTTCTGCCAAGTTTCTATTGGAATATTCAGCAGCTTCAAACAATGCCCATAGCTCATTTTTATTAGATGGATTCTTTCTTTTAGGAGTCCTTTTAACTTCTCGCCACAAGTTCTAATTAGGATTTAAGTCTGGCGACTTTACAGGCCTGCTTAAAACCTCGAACCAAACTTTTGCCCGATTCGATGTGTGTTTCGAATCGTTATATTGTTGAAACGCCCATCGAAGCGGCATTTCCCATTTAGCGTAAGGCATCATGATGGTTTTTTAAAATATTTATTTAATACTTAGCGTCCATTGTATCTTCAATCCGAAAACAGCCCCATACCATTATGTTCCCACCACCATGTTCCACGGTTTTTATGGTGTATTGGGGACGGTTGGGAGGTCTGCGGGGACTAGGCCCAAAAATGGACCGATCCTGACCATGTTTGGTAAAGTCTCTTGTATTTTGTAAGAATATATACAAACAAAATTTTAAAGGAATCGGTGCAATATTTTTGTTTTTTGATAGATTTAAGTGAAGATCGGGAAGCAGCTCTATATGGGGCCTATGACTAAGAGTTGTCCCATAGGAATAATTCTTGGACTACTGATTAATGGATGTAATATACACATACAAACCCAATTTGACTAAGATTTATATGATAATTTGGATCTTATGACAATTTATGTTGATTTCATAGGGGTCATTTGTATGAGGGCTAGGTCTGAACATGGACCGATTCTCACCAATTTCAATAGCGTTCATCCCATGGCCGATAAAAACTTATATACCAAATTTCCTCAAAATATATTCATATTTGCGACCTGCAGTTTGATTACAAGCTTTACATGGACACACAGACGGACGGACGGACGGACATCGTTAAATCGAATCAGAAAGTGATTCTGATTCGATCGGTATAATAAAAGATGGGTCTAGGTCACATATTTTTGGTAGTTACAAACAGCAGCACAAAGTCATTATACCCAAACCACATAGTGGTATAGGGTATAAAAACACGCAACCAAAGCAAAGGACCAATCACAACAAAGCAAAGTGACAGCTAGAAACTTTATCCTTGTACCATGGGTAGAGGTTTGGAAAATGGACTTTTATGCCATCTTGCGGATAAAAAATCAAATAATCGATCAATTATAGTTCATCTTGAGATATGTAGGTAGCGTTAGGTGTCAAAAACCCAAAACATGAAATTTAGACTTTAATTCACGTTTTGGCCTGTACTGAAAATTTTCGTCATGTCGCGTCACATATAATGAGATCATCGACACATTCTTGTTTAGATAATTCAATTCGAAAGTTGTGAAAAATAATCCAACGAGAACCTTCTCTTGAAATTTCCATTTTTTGGCCAAATTGATTTTCTTAACTCACTGTAAACAAATTAAATAGCCCTTGTACATCAAAACGTTGTGAGTAAGTTTATGCTAAAAAATGTCAAACTTTATTATGATGTTGCCAGATTTTAGTTATTGACATTAGTGTTGCCAGTTCCCGAAATATAAATAGTAAACCTCGTATTCGTAATTTTTGATTTTTTATACCCTCCACATCTCAGTGGCAGAGGGTATATATAGGTTTGTCATTCCGTTTGTAACGCATCGAAAAACTAATTTCCGACCCAATAAAGTATATATATTCTTGATCCTTATCACAGCTCGAGTCGATATAGCGATGTCCGTCTGTCCGTCTGTCCGTCTGTCCGTGTGTCTGTTGAAATCACGCTCATTCAAAAAAAAAAGCATTTACTTAGGTCAGGTTACGAAAAAATTATTTGCCATAATTCCCACCAGGTTGGTATTGAAATCGGAGTAAATCGGGAGCCTCTGCGCTGAGAAATGAACAAAAGTTTATAGATACCTCTAAAAAAAACATGAAACCTAGTGTTTTCTTGTAATAGTTTAGTGGTTGAACATACAACAACATAAAAAAAGCCACAAAAAAAATGTGATTCATACATATTAACAATAACAAGAACACAACTACCATGAGCTATGTTAATAGTATTGCCACAAACCGAGGTGGAGGGTATCAAAGATTCGGCACAGCCGAATTTAACACTCTTACTTGTTCACTCTGTTTTCTGCTTTGAATTTATATTTTATAGCATTGTGATCATCTAACATTGTACTATTCTAACAACCTGTGCAATTTGTCTGTAACTTTTACCTTCTTTATAGAGCTCTTTTTATTATTTCCCGGCGCTCATGACTGCAATGCTTACGTCTGCCCATTCTGAAGTTAAAATAATAATTATTTATTTAGGTTTCCTTAGAATATTTAATAAAAATAAACAAAACTTACCTTTTGTTTAAAATATAAAACCGAATTAGTTTATTGCGTTTAATTATTATTTATTTATTTTTTTAATTGCACACTTCTTTGCATAACCGTCGATATAATGACAAGGACCGAAAGAACAACAATGATCAAATTGTATTGAAAATAACGGGATTATATTTATGATAGAACATATTAATAAATTACAGTAATTCTTGACATGAAACACTGCGCTGAAAGTTTTGAAGAGTGGGTGACTCTATATGATATCACACAACTGTATTTATATATACATACCTATATACATATATGATTTAAGTAATCACAACATATACATAAATACGTTTATTTAAACAATTTTAATTATTATAGATTATTTTCTTTTTGATTTCAGATATTTTGAACTATGCCGGTATGTTATGATATGTTAATAATAAAATAAAATGATCGCCATTACTACTGATAACTTGCAAAACGAACATCTAAAAGGTGAATTTAAAACAGTCAATGAACTAATGGCCAAAAAAAGAAAATTATATTTGCATAAGAGAGGGGGTAGATCTATGGAAACCGCAAAATATGCAAACGAAGATAAAATAACATCACAACTATTTGCAACAAAAACGTTACCTGAATTAGACACACTAAAAGGCCACATGCAAAAATATAAATTATCAACTGGTGAATCAGCATTAAATATTGACAAACACGAGAAAAACGATTCGTATTTAACTGGGTTCTGTAAATATCCCAAAGAATTACGCATTTGTATGAAAAATTTACCGCTCAACAAGTCGAAAAGAACATTGCAAGAATATAATAACAATTGCTCATGTAATCAAAATAACTGCCACCCACTCAAAAATTATAATACAACACTAGAATCTTTAATGATAAGCCGTCACAATCAAGAGATTCCAATTCAAAATTCCTATTATTTGCTAAGTGAAACTAAAGATCTTAGAAACACAGAAACGGAAAACTATATGTTTACAACATCATCCTCCTGCGCCAATCACAATCAATTATTAACGTCAACTACAACGACGACGACGACGACGGCGGCGTCGAAAACGTCATCTTGTGTTGCATATGACTTTGTTTTTGATTCTAATATTTCAAGTACCAATAGAACATGTTTGTCCACTTACAACGAGCAACAAGCAACATGCAATAATGTTTGTGCCAGTAGGAAATCTTTATTTTCGACAACATGTAAAAATTTTGTTATATTATTAAAAATGTGGTTGGTCCTAATTACAACACCGTCATCACCGCCGCTATCACGATGTCGTCCTCAACTAAAAAACATAAAAGTAACAAGACATAACCATTACGAACAGCACCAACACCAATACCACCACCACCACCACCACCAAAATTCTCCTCAATTGGAACAAAGACTGACACATTTCAAAGATCAACCTAATAATTGCTTTGATAAACAAAAAACTACACAACGACAACCACAACGACAACAACATTTACCAAATGTATCGTACATAAATATGATATTAATAAGTTTATCGTTTATTTCAATATGTTTGCCATTAACAACTGCATTGGCTTCAGATTTTGAAACAACCCTGCAGTCATCATTAGCAACTTTAGAAAGATCGCCGAGAGAAATTGGATCAGCAAACGAATTGGAACCTAAACAACCAGATCAAGTGAGATTAATGCGTCCCGAAAAAGGTAAGTGTTTAATTAAAGGTATGGTTTTGAAAGATATCTGACAAAGGTTTTATATTTTGTTCATTTTACGCCCACCTTAGTCTGGCGAAACCTATATTTTTGTGCTGATGTTTGTAGCTACCAAAAATATTTGACTTAGATCCATTTTTTTTATATCGATCGACTCAGAATCACTTGCCGAGTCGATTTAGCGTTGTCCGTCCGCCCGTCTGTCTGTCTGTCCGTTCTTTCGTCCGTCTGTGTGTCCGTGTAAACCTCGTAATCAAACTACAGATCGCAAGCATGAATATATTTGCTGAAATTTGGCGTATAAGCTTTAATCAGCCATAGGACGTACGATATTGAAATTGGTGCAAATCAGTGCCTGTTCAGACCTAGTCCCCACACAAATGTCCCCTATGAGTTCAATTTAAATTGCCATAAGATCCTAATTATCATGGTCAAATTTTGTTTGTGTGTGTTTATTACACCCATTAATTAGTAGCCCAAAAATAAACTCTATAGGACTATTCTTAATCATAGCCCCCATATAAAGCTGCTTCCCGATATTCACTCGAATCTATCAAAAAAAAAAATATATTGCACAGATTTTTCTCAAATTTGGTTTGTAAATGTTTTTGCAAAAAATTGGTATCTTTAAGGTGCTATTAGACGACGTGTTTTTTACTTACAGTGTTGGCCAGAACAAAAGCAACCAAAATCACTATTGACCTTTATTGTATTTTTTAATATGTTATTGCTGTTTTTCCAAAATCTTCTTGATCATTTCTTACTCTTTATAACATTGCAAATTAAAAGACAAACTAAAATTGTAAAATTGAAACTCAAAATGGCACTATTTCAGTTGGACAAAACAAAAGCAACTTTAAGCAAGAACAAATTGCATTGTCTCTACTCTCAAGCTTAGGGGCTTATTTTTGCATTCTCTTTTAATTTATGTAATTTAATTTAAGTTGAATGATAGCTAGTTGCATTGTGAAATTGATCATATATAAATCAAATCGTCGTTGTTCGTGATAAATTCTCCGAAAACTTGAAGTAATTAAAATTAATTAATTAAGGATTTTTTGGAAAGAGTCAAATAGAACTAGCTAAAAAGCATAATATTAATAAATCTATAATATCTCGGCTTATAAAAAATATAAAACAACAAAATCTGTAAAAAAAAAAAAAAAAAAAAAAACATTGTATTTGGGAGGAGCACTACGGAAGACAGATGAAAGGACAGGCCATCACATTGTACAAATTGTGCAAAAATATCCATTTAAATCATCAAAAAATATTTTATTTTTATTTAGTGTAAACCCACGCTACTGCAAGCCAACTGTGAAGCATGGCGAAGGATCAATTATGATTTGGGCATGCATGCTTCTCTGGTTTTGGCTTTGGACCCTTCCACGAAATCGACGGATTAATGTACAGATTTAAACATAGAGACAGTTATGCTAATGTTATGATGCCACACTCTGAGTGGGAGATGCCGATTCGTTGGATATTTCAACACCACAACGACCAGAAACAATCTTCGAAGCTGGTAAAAGAGTTGCTCGCTGAAAAGGGGTTTCAAACACTTTATTGGCCGGCCCAATCACCTTATTTGAACCCTATTGAGAACTTATTTGGCATTTTAAAGTGGCGAGTAGTAGTAGGTCGGGCTTTTTCCTCCTCTAAACAACCTTTAAAAGAAGCGCTGGAAACAATGAAAACACATTCCAGTCAATATTATCACCTGCCTTATTGAATCCATGCCATTTGGATGCCGCGAAGTTATAAAAACAACGGATTCTTTACTAGATATTGAATAATATTAAATGTTGCTTTTGTTTTGTCCAACTGAGTCTTTTTGCAAAAAAAAAATATATAACGAGTGTTTTAGTTAACAATTTTAGTTTTGTCTTTTTATTTGTAATGATGAAAAAGATTTTGGAAAAACAACAATAACATGCTTAAAAATATAAAAAAGGCCAATAGTGATTTTGGTTGCTTTTGTTCTGACTGTATGTACTGTCACTTTTTCTATCCATATGTAATTCCGTAGGACTGTCAAAATTGTCGTTTTGCATACGACATAAACTCTAAATGTAAACAACAGCTAATTTTTTAATTTGTAAATTTATAAAATTAAGTGTGAAAAATAAAGTTATATATTTTATATATTTTTTAATTGTTAATTAATATTAAACAATTTATTTTTCTTTTAATATAGGGTATAATGACTTTGTGCTTATGTTTGTAACTAGCAAAAATATTTGACGTAGACCGATTTTTTATTATACCGATCGACTTAAAATCACTTTCAGAATCACTTTCTGAGTCGATTTAGCTATGTCCGTCCGACCGTCCGTACGTCTGTGTGCCCATGTAAACCTTATAATAAAACTACAGGTCGCAAATATGGATATATTTTGATAATATGGATATATTTTGTAAGCTTTTATCGGCCAAGGGATGAACGCTATTGAAATTGGTAAAAATCGATTCATCGGTTCAATTGCCATAATGTACAAATTATCATATATATCTCGGTCAACTTGGGTTTGTGTATGTTTATTACATCCATTTATCAGTAGTCCAAATATATAAACCCTATACAACAATTCTTAATCGTAGCTCCCATACAAAGCTGCTTCCCGATCTTCACTTGAATCTATCATAAAAAAAAAATATATATTGCACAGATTTGTCTCAAATTTGGTTTGTAAATGGTTTTGCAAAAAATAAGTGACCTTACGAAATATGGTCAGGATCGGTCCATTTTTCGATCTAGTTCCCATATAAATATAGCATCCGATATTGACTTTTTCATATCCGAAGGCAAAAACATTAATAACAATAACACTCAAATTTGGTTTATTTTCTATATCTAATTAGTTGGACATAAGACATAGGTAGGCCTAGACCGACTTTAAATTTCTTACTTGTTTTAATTTAATCTGTTTTTCTTTCGCTACAAGCAGTGTTGTATTTTCATGTCAAAATAGAACCTGTTCTAATTGAAAAATTTACATGTTAATTTTCATATGTTTCATATGTATCACACGATGTGTACAACTTTTGCAGTGGGAAAATTTGACGGTACATATGTAAAAAACACGTCGTGTAATAGCACCTTTTCCAAATATGGTCGGGATAGGTTAATATTTCGACCTGGTCACCATATAAATATATCATCCGATAGTAACTTTTTCATATCTGCAGGCAAAAAAATTATAACAATGCCACACATGTGTAGGGTATTGTAAAGTCGGTCTAGACCTACTATTATTTTCTTACTTGTTTTTTTTATATATATGCTAATCTTCTAGTTGACCTTATTATATGTAATACAAAAGAAATTAATAGTCAAGCTCGAGGTCCAATTTCTTTATTTGCCGACATTTCGCTACTCTTTGAGTAGCATCATCAGGGCTAGTAAGGTATGCTTAAAAAAATGTTTTTCTTACATGCTAAGTACTTATGTTTAAAATGGTTGAAGTTATTAAAAATATTGTTCAGAAACTAAATAAAATAGATTTTAATAAAAAACATAAAATCATGTATGACATTTTCACTTTCACCATAAAGCGAAATACAGATCAGGGACATGATGTTTATGTATTTTCCTTATTTATTTTTTAACATATGCCATTTAATGATAAGGATTTTATGAAATATTTGTGTTATTAATTGTATATGGCCCCCACAGCTGCAATTGGGGTAGTACAAGTCTGGTATAGTCAATCATGTCGTGAGCTTTACGGGGGGCTCAACAATATATAATTGATAAATGAAAAAAAAAACATATATACATATTTATTGTTAATAATGATTAATTAAATACTTAAGGATTCTACTAAAATTATTGAAAAAAAAAAACAAAAAACTAAGGTTTTCAAATATAATACGTAGTAGATATTTTTATTTGGATTTTTTTAACATGTTATAATTATGGAAAGTTATTGCTTTTAATTCAATAATTTATTGAAGTATTTTAAAAGTTTTTAAAAATTTGTTAAATTATACACAATTGTTTAAGAACACATTAAATAAATGAGTAAATTTTATACTGTACCCAGTGTTCCTAAATTTGTTCCTAAGTTTGTTCTAATATGAAATCTAAAAAAAAAACCCCCAGATTTAAAATAATGCAGTAGATACCCCGCGAAACTAAATCAACGACGAAAAACCATGCGGCATAGGGTTTGTTAATAAATTTTGGTACATATGTATGTTATGAAGATCTAAGCCTATAATTTACGTTATTTTTTGGTTTCAATATTTTTTTGATTATCATTATTTTTTAGTACTGTTTCACAACGCCGAGACATGGAATCAATTAAATTGTTGATGATATCATTTGAAAATGTTTGGCTTGACCAGTTCATGAGTTTTTTTTTTTTGCAAAATTTATGCGAGCCAGATGATTTTTCTCTGATATCAGAGATATCAACATGTGGGGAAACAGTTCGAGTACATATTTTTGGATTCAGATTATTAACGACCTTTTTAGGTAGCATTTTTCGATATTTTTTAAACTCTATTGCTATTAAATTATCCTGTCTTTGACTAATTTTGAGGGGCCTCTCGCTTATTCGATATTTCTTCATAAAATTTTAAATTATGGATTTATTCATAGAATATTTCTCAAAAATATTCTTTTGCTTAAGACCAGCAGTAAAATCATCTATTATTCTGGTTTTTATGATTCACAAATCTATATTCTTGCCATTATTTTATAATTAATAATAAGATTTAAACATTGATAAATCATCAGAAACTATAAATATTTAAATAACGGTTAAAATGTTATACATCTTTTTCATGTCATCTTCTATTTTTATTGTTTTAATCAACTCTGGTACAGAAGTTTAAAAGTTGCCATTGTTTTGGCATCACTAAAAAAATACTTTCTCTTTCGTTTATCAATTTTTTTCTTGTATTTTTTTTTAACAAATTTGTGATTTCGCCAAAAAAAAAAACAATTTTAGAACTTAACACATAATTATTAAAAAACAAAATTGGCAAATTCAGAGTTGCAGAGTTGCAAAAGTTTCCAATGTAAAATTACATTAATAAAATACATCATAAAATGCATTAAAAAATTTCCAACCCTCAAGTTACTTATTTTAAAATCCTTTGCCATTATTTATGTTATGGGTATTCATTTAGAATTTTTATCAAATTTAGAAAATTGTCAATCGAATTTAATGAAATATGGCTTGTTTTAAATGCAACATATCTATGTTTATAACTAAAGATCAAAAAAGAGCAATTTTGATTTGGATTTTTTATTTGGAGTTATGTTAAAATATGAGGTGAAACCTCGTTCAGTTTTAAAACGTGTTTTACTACGAGAACCAGTCAATTCATACAATGTGAATTATAGGATTAGAACGTCGTTGATACATGTATCTTGACTCCAAACAGTTATGCCGCAGAAGAAAAGCTTTATTTTATCACCCTGTGTTAAAAAAAAAAATAATAACTGAAACCGATGTCTTCCGATCGGGACGAAATTAGCACCAAGTTCGTCCTATTGGATAGTAGTTTAGACACAATTTTTCAACAAGATCGGTCAAGAACTCTCTGAACTAGATGGGGTCAAAATTTTACATTTTGGCCAAACAGGTGTTTTTCTCATCCATGTAACTGTTTAATCTTTCGGGAAAAAAAATTTACAAAAATAAAAAAAAAAAATTGACTTTTTTTTTGCAAAATCAAACGTTTTTTGACTTTTTTTTTCAAAAAAAAGGCCATTTTTTGCTCAAAAGAGAGCTTAGGTTTTTCCTTTAAGAGCTTTTTGGTCGCTTAGTGGGATGCGAGTGGGATATCTATCAAAAAAATGTTTTGTAACTCAAAACAACGGTTCTTCAATTTTTATCATATGCACTAATTTGAATTTTTCCTATTAGTGTGTAAAACCTTAAAAATAAAGTATATATTGAGAAACTAGACAAATTAACCTTTCCGACGGTATGTAAAATACCTAACTAAAATTTCACACCTTCGATACTGTAATACCCGCAATATGTTAACCTCAGAAAAATAATCACTTTTTATACCCTATACCACTATGTGGTTTGGGTATAATGACTTTGTGCTGCTGTTTGTAACAACCAAAAATATTTGACCTAGACCCATCTTTAATTATACCGATCGAATCAGAATCACTTTCTGAGTTGATTTAACAATGTCCGTCCGTCCGTCCGTCCGTCCGTCTGTGTGTCCATGTAAAGCTTGTAATCAAACTGCAGGTCGCAAATATGAATATATTTTGATGAAATTTGGTATATAAGCTTTTATCGGCCATGGGATGAACGCTATTGAAATTGGTGAGAATCGGTCCATGTTCAGACCTAGCCCCCATACAAATTACCCATATGAAATCGACATAAATTGCCATAAGATCCAAATTGTCATATAGATCTTACTCAAATTGGGTTTGTATGCGTTCATTACATCCACTAATGAGTAGTCCAAAAATGATCCCTTTGACCCCATATAGAGCTGCTTCCCGATCTCACTTAAATCTATTAAAAAACAAAAATATTGCACTGATTCTTCTCAAATTTTGTTTGTATATATTTTTGCAAAATACAATAGACTTTACCAAACATGATCAGGATCGGTCCATTTTTGGACCTAGTCCCTATATAGATATAGCATCCGATATGAACTTTTTCATATCTGCAGCCAAAAAAATTAATAAAAATCCCACTCAAATTTGGTTTTTGCTTATTTTCTATGTCCAGTTAGTTCGGCCTAAGAGATAGGGTCTCTAAACGCATGGTATAGGGTATCGTATAGTCGGTCTAGACCAACTATAATTTTCTTACTTGTTTTCTATAGAAATGTTGAAAAATTATTTGTTTTATTTATTTGTAATAATAATTTAATTAATATAATAATAATAATAATAATAATAATAATAATAATAATAATAATAATAAAAATAATAATAATAATAAGAATAAAAAAATAAATAATTTAATTAAATTTAATCTTAATCGCATTAGATCCATTTGTAACATAACTATGTATTTATACCCTATACCACTATGTGGTTTGGGTATACTGACTTTGTGCTGCTGTTTGTAACTACCAAAAATATTTGACCTAGACCCATCTTTAATTATACCGATCGAATCACAATCACTTTTTGAGTCGATTTAACAATGTCCGTCCGTCCGTCCGTCTGTGTGTCCATGTAAACCTTGTAATCAAACTGCAGGTCGCAAATACGAATATATTTTGATGAAATTTGGTATATAAGCTTTAATCAGCCGTGGGATGAACGCTATTGAAATTGGTGAGAATCGGTCCATGTTCAGACCTAGCCCCCATACAAATTACCCCTATGAAATCGACATAAATTGCCATAAGATCCAAATTGTCGTATAGATCTTAGTCAAATTGTGTTTGCATGCGTTTATTACATCCATTAATGAGTAGTCCAAAAACGATACCTATGGGACAACTCTTAGTCATAGGCCCCTTATAGAGCTGATTCCCGATTTTCACTTAAATCTATTTTAAAAAAAAACAAGTAAGAAAATTATAGTCGGTCTAGACCGACTATACGATACCCTATACCATGCGTTTAGAAACCGTATCTCCTAGGCCCAACTAACTGGACATAGAAAATAAGCAAAAACCAAATTTGAGTGGGATTTTTATTAATTTTTTTGGCTGCAGATATGAAAAAGTTCATATCGGATGATATATCTATATGGGGACTAGGTCTAAAAATGGACCGATCCTGACCATGGTTGGTAAAGTCTCTTGTATTTTGCGAAAATATATACAAACAAAATTTGAGAAGAATCAGTGCAATATTTTTATTTTTTAATAGATTTAAGTGAAGATCGGGAAGCAGCTCTATATGGGGCCAAAGGGATCATTTTTGGACTACTCATTAATGGATGTAATGAACGCATACAAACCCAATTTGAGTAAGATCTGTATGACAATTTGGATCTTTTGGCAATTTATGTCGATTTCATAGGGGTAATTTGTATGGGGGCTAGGTCTGAACATGGACCGATTCTCACCAATTTCAATAGCGTTCATCCCATGGCCGATAGAAGCTTATATACCAAATTTCATCAAAATATATTCATATTTGCGACCTGCAGTTTGATTACAAGCTTTACATGGACACACAGACGGACGGACGGACGGACGGACGGACGGACATTGTTAAATCAACTCAGAAAGTGATTCTGATTCGATCGGTATAATTAAAGATGGGTCTAGGTCAAATATTTTTGGTTGTTACAAACAGCAGCACAAAGTCATTATACCCAAACCACATAGTGGTATAGGGTATAAATATATTGCACGATTCATCTCAAATTTTGTTTGTATATATTTCCGCAAAATACAAGAGACTACCAACCATGGTGAGGATCGGTCCATTTTTGGACCTAGGCCCAATTAGACATAGCATCCGATATGAACTTTTTCATATCTGCAGCCAAAAGAAATTAATAAAAATGCCACTCAAATATGGTTTATGCTTATCTTCTATATCCAATTAGTTGGGCTTAAGAGATAGGGTCTCTCAACGCATGGTATAGGGTATTTTTTTTAATTAATTTATTGTAGCTGATGAAGTATTTAAGTTTTGTAAATTTTTAAATACCCAGTCTTTCATCCAGCTTATTAATCGCCTTTATTTGCTGCTTTTTTGCCAATCTTTTCTTGGCGTTACTAGGTTCAGCTGTTGATTTCGCTGCTGGTTTCTTTTTTGGCTTTAGAAAGAACTCGCATTGAGTGGAGGCAGAAAACTTGTGTCTTCCATCGACAAGCGGTATAAAAGCATGGTATTGAGCGGTGCCATCGATTGTTATCGCAGCATCGAATCTACTCTTCAGTGTTTTCAATGTTTCCTCATGATCCTCTTTGCTACTGAAAACTATTTTAGTTTCTTTACAATAATTCTTTACCCAATGGAATAAAGCAGTCGCATATAAGATGCGATCTTAATGAGACCACACTTTTATGTTCCACTTTTTCATCTTTCATGTAGTAGATAACTACTGTGAATATAGTTGCTTAGTCTTTATTGAAGTGGAAAGCTTGTATGGCATCCTGAAGAACATATTTATAGTTTTCTGCGAAATCATATGAAATAACGAATTCACCAGACTTCAAATATATCTTCAAATTCTTGAAGAATGACAATTGCTCCTTGACTAAAAAGTAATGGGTTCTTAAGTTTAGCAATCCTGTACACATTTCTTCCACAAAATCATCCACATTTAAAATTATTGTTTTCAATGTGCATCTGTCAGTCTGAATCCAAGATTCAAATTTGACCTACTCTATACATTCGCGATCAAAAGAGCTGATTAAATTCTCTTTGCTGAATGTGGTTTCCAGGCAATTTGAACATTTACCTTAGTGGCAAGAAGTTGTTGCATTAGGACACATAATCAATTTAAGGCAATCGCGGTAATCGTGTAAATCATCTGGAGAATCAGTTAATCAACAGCTGAACCTAGTAACGTCAAGAAAAGATTAGCAAAAAAGCAGCAAATAAAGGCGATATATAAGCTGGATGAAAGAATGGGTATTTAAAAATTTACAAAACTTAAATGCTTCATCAGCTACAATAAATTAATTAAAAAATAGTTATATAATAAATGGATCTAATGTGAATAAGATTCAATTATATTTTTTTTATTTTTATTATTATTATAACGGGTGATTTTTTTGAGGTTAGGATTTTCATGCATTAGTATTTGACAGATCACGTGGGATTTCAGACATGGTGTCAAAGAGAAAGATGCTCAGTATGCTTTGACATTTCATCATGAATAGACTTACTAACGAGCAACGCTTGCAAATCATTGAATTTTATTACCAAAATCAGTGTTCGGTTCGAAATGTGTTTCGCGCTTTACGTCCGATTTATGGTCTACATAATCGACCAAGTGAGCAAACAATTAATGCGATTGTGACCAAGTTTCGCACTCAGTTTACTTTATTGGACATTAAACCAACCACACGAATGCGTACAGTGCGTACAGAAGAGAATATTGCGTCTGTTTCTGAGAGTGTTGCTGAAGACCGTGAAATGTCGATTCGTCGCCGTTCGCAGCAATTGGGTTTGTGTTATTCGACCACATGGAAGATTTTACGCAAAGATCTTGGTGTAAAACCGTATAAAATACAGCTCGTGCAAGAACTGAAGCCGAACGATCTGCCACAACGTCTAATTTTCAGTGAATGGGCCCTAGAAAAGTTGGCAGAAAATCCGCTTTTTTTATCGACAAATTTTGTTCAGCGATGAGGCTCATTTCTGGTTGAATGGCTTCGTAAATAAGCAAAATTGCCGTATTTGGAGTGAAGAGCAACCAGAAGCCGTTCAAGAACTGCCCATGCATCCCGAAAAATGCACTGTTTGGTGTGGTTTGTACGCTGGTGGAATCATTGGACCGTATTTTTTCAAAGATGCTGTTGGACGCAACGTTACGGTGAATGGCGATCGCTATCGTTCGATGCTAACAAACTTTTTGTTGCCAAAAATGGAAGAATGAACTTGGTTGACATGTGGTTTCAACAAGATGGCGCTACATGCCACACAGCTCGCGATTCTATGGCCATTTTGAGGGAAAACTTCGGAGAACAATTCATCTCAAGAAATGGACCGGTAAGTTGGCCACCAAGATCATGCGATTTGACGCCTTTAGACTATTTTTTGTGGGGCTACGTCAAGTCTAAAGTCTACAGAAATAAGCCAGCAACTATTCCAGCTTTGGAAGACAACATTTCCGAAGAAATTCGGGCTATTCCGGCCGAAATGCTCGAAAAAGTTGCCCAAAATTGGACTTTCCGAATGGACCACGTAAGACGCAGCCGCGGTCAACATTTAAATGAAATTATCTTCAAAAAGTAAATGTCATGGACCAATCTAACGTTTCAAATAAAGAACCGATGAGATTTTGCAAATTTTATGCGTTTTTTTTTTTTTTAAAGTTATCAAGCTCTTAAAAAATCACCCGTTATATTAGGTTTTAGAAACACTTACACACTAATAGGGAAAAACTTAAATTAGTGCAAATTAAAAACCGTTGTCTTGAGTTACAAAACATTTTTTTTTTTTTTTGATAGATATCCCACTAAGCGACCAAAAAGCTCTTAAAGGAAAAAACCTAAGCTTTCTTTCGAGCAAAAAAGGGCCTTTTTTGAAAAAAAAAAAAAAAAAAAAATAAAAAATTTTTTTATTACATTTTTTTTCCGAGAGATTGAAGAAATAGCTATCTAAACCAGTGAAGGCCGTGCCAAACACGCTGGTGCTCGGCTTCTTATATTTATACAGCCGAACGAAAACAAAAATACTCACCTAAGAGTAAAAGTAAACAACAATTTCATTCAGTCTTATTAAAGCTTTTGAACAAAACAGTTTTATGTCGCATTGCCTTTTAAAATTCAAATATATTTTTTTTAATAGGTACACAGAGAATATTTGTTTAAAAGAAACCAAAAACGTTGAGAAAATTTCGAAGACTTGATAAACTATAAATTAAACATTTTCTATAAATTACATACGTCGCAGCCATTTGACAACATTATAGCTGTCTTTTATGCATTTTTTTTTTAATTTAAAAAAATATCCATTTACTGCAGGCTGGTAAATTTTTTAGTTTTTGGTAACATACCACTTAATAACTTTGAAAATTTCTTATCTTAAGTTTTGCTATTTTGTGTTTTTTTTTTTCTTTTTTAAAGAATATTACTTATTTGATTTAATAAACTTCAAACTTATGGATAAAAGAGATTAAATGTTCTTCGCATTTTGGTTTACATTTTCAGAATGTAAGATTTAAAATTTTAAAACAACAAAATATATTTAAAATTTTACCATATTCTTCGTTAACTCAACTATCTTCCCTTTTATGCATTCATATAAACCTGCATACAAAATCTATACAAACCCATTTAATATCGGCATTGTGTTACGTCCATGGATTTCGATCAGTGTAGTACAACTAACACATGCTCATAAACACTATTACTAACTCAATTCTCTCGATGGCCACCACTGATCTAAACTATTTGGGACAAATTTTGCTAGGAACAATAGGTAAAAAGTTACATGGATGAGAAAAAAACACCTATTTGGCCAAAATGTCAAATTTTGACCCCCTCTAACTCAGAGAGTTCTGGGCCGATCTTGTTGAAAAATTGTGTCTAAACTACTATCCAACAGGACTAACCTTGGTGCAAATTTCATCCCGATCAAAAGACATCGGTTTCAAAAGTTGGGTCACTTTTTGTATAAATGGATGCGTGTTTTTGAAAAGAAAAAAATGATTTTTTTAAAATCAAGTAGCACAGCAAAACGGACCACGAATACAGACTCAGATACTATCCATAACCCTAAGTACGCTTATCTCGTCACAGCTTGTTTTCAAAAGTGTTCATTTGTTAAATAGTTAATTGGCGAACCTATTGCAAAATCTCGTATATGGAACACATTGTAAGGTTGATTCTTCATATCTTGGTGTTAATAAAGTAAATGATCTTTTAATGGATAATTCAGAAGTTTATGTGAAGAGTTTTGATTTTGATTATACATATAAAGATAATAATCCGTGTTTATCATTAGATAAAGTTTCTGAGTTGGAACTTTTAGATGATTTTAATATAATAAAATGAAATACAGTTGATGTGAATGAAATTCCATTCCAAGGCTTATAAAGTTGATTTTTCTGGACCTCGTTTTTTGGTTAAACTTAAATTATTTAACTGAAGTTCTTATGGACACTCAAAGACACGAGATTAAGTTTTTTATATATGCGAGTGATATTCAATAGCCTTTCAGTTAGTTACGATAAATAATTCTTAGATGTTCCTGAACCTGTAACTTGTTTTAGCTTTAGGAATATATCAACATGGATGTAAGTCAACTAGTGATTTTGGTGTAAATTTGGGAAGGGCAAAGTGTATGGTTTTTGGGAATACTCAAAGTGCCTGGGAATGATGAAAAACTCAATTTTAGTGCACTAATACCAACGACTACTTTTATTATTCGTGATTATTTAATGTTGATATTTAAGTATATACCTCTTTATATTAAGCGATATGAATCTTTGGCGCCCCTAACATAGCAGTTGTGTAATTGCATTGAAGAAACATCTGGTTCTATTTCTGCACGTATTTCCATATAATGAAACTATATATTATGATAGTGCATTTTGTTTTTAATGTGAGAATGAGGGAACATATAACTTATAACTTATGTTATAAAATTTTTGGATTTCACATACCGAAAATTTTGAGTATTCTAGTTGTTATGATTCTTTTACAAACTTTTTGTTGTAGCTTTAAGTTTTTTTTTTTTGATGTCGAGAAGAAATATACAAATTACATAATCACACTTTTTAACTTATATACGTATATATAAATATATATACACAACACTGTACAGCAAACCGAACAAGCCCTCAATAGATCAAAATCGGTTCCAAAGGTCCCGAAATTTCAATGACATTGTAAAAAAAGAATTTAAAAATATGATTGTTATTGTTGTTATCCAAAACTTTTTAATTTGTGTGTCATTGCTGTAATTATTGTTGTTGTGGTAGTTGTGTTTGTACTATTTGCTTAATGAGTGTGTATGTTATACTCCACGTGTCGAATTTGTTTAGGCCACACTTTTTTTAACGTCATACCGAAATAAATGCAAAAAATCGCCAATATGAAAGAAAAATAATAAAAAAGTACATTTTCTTAAAAAATAAATGATATTAAATAAAAATTAATTAACTATTGATGGATTTTAATAAAAATAAAAATTAATCAGATTTTCATAGTTTTTGTTTTGCAACACTTTAGATGTAAGTAGTTTTACTTTTAAAAACTTTAAATTTGAACTTATGTATAGAAACTTATGAAAACATTTAAAATTTTCCTAATTTAAACATTTTTATATCTATAATATTTATAGGCTAGTCGATTTCTTGTGACCGATGTTTTGTACCATCATTTTATCGCGATTTTGACCAAACGTATATTATTTGAAAGGTATTTCTTTTTAGCTGTTTTGCAGATTTACAGATTTTAAATTGTTGCTACTAACACATAACTTATGCTATGTGTGTGTTTATTAAATTTGTTAATGAGTTTGTTATCTTCATTCAAATAATAATAAACTAAAAAAGTGTTGGTTTGTGAATTGCACTCGAATTTCGAGAGCTGGAATCTGCTAGTAAAATTTATTATGTCTTGATGAATGCAAGATATTTTTTTTTTTGTTGAAAAACTCTCACATTAAAAACTTAAACCATTTTAAATATATTTCCTATTAAAGACGATTTTTATTTTTCATAAAATTTTTCTTTTCCAAAACTATTAGTATTCGAGGGCCATCTGAAAACAACCCGACCTGAAAATGACATAATCTCCATTTGGCTCGATACACTTTTCCCAGCGATGTTCTATAGCTTCGATACCCTGTTTATAGTAAAAACTGTCTAGCTCCTTAAAATGGCCATTAACCGGAGAATTCATCTCTTCATTGTTGGCAAATCTTTTACCAGCGAACCATTTTTTCACGTGTGATGAAGCAATTCGAGCTTTAATTCATAAATTTTGGCCATCGAAATAGCGAATGTGTGAACTGGTACATGGTCTTGATGAAACAACACTTGTGGCCTATTTTTCCTTAATTTCATCACTTAAACGCTTGATTGTTTTTCCTTTTTGAATATAACTAATAACAAGTAAGAAAATTATAGTCTGTCTAGACCGACTATATGATAGACCCAACTAACTGGACAGAGAAAATAAGCATAAACCAAATTTGAGTGGGTTTTTATTAATTTTTTTGGCTGCAGATATGAAAAAGTTCATATCGGATGCTATATCTATATGGGGACTAGGCCCAAAAATGGACCGATCCTGACTTGTTTGGTAAAGTCTCTTGTATTTTGAAAAATATATACAAACAAAATTAGAGAAGAATCAGTGCAATATTTTTGTTTTTTGACAGATTTAAGTGAAGATCGAGAAGCAGCTCTATATGGGGTTAATGACTAAGAGTTGTCCCATAGGGATCATTTTTGGACTACTCATTAATGGATGTAATAAACACATACAAACCCAATTTCAGTAAGATCTATATGACAATTTGGATCTTATGGCAATTTATGTCGATTTCATAGGGGTCATTTGTATGGGGGCTAAGTCTGAACATGGACCGATTCTTACCAATTTCAATAGCGTTCATCCTATGGCCGATAAAAGCTTATATGCCAAATTTCATCAAATTTTATTCATATTTGCGACCTGCACTTTGATTACAAGGTTTACATGGACACACAGACGGACGGACGGACATCATTAAATCGAATCAGTTAGTGATTCTGATTCGATCGGTATAATAAAAGATGGGTCTAGGTTAAATATTTTTGGTAGTTACAAACAGCAGCACAAAGTCATTATACCCAAACCACATAATGGTATAGGTACAACAAGACAAGTCTTATAATTAAAGTACAGGATTTTCATCGTTGAAAAATTTGCCACAAAATTAAAATACAATATAAAATTTATAAAATTTTATACAAGATTTTATTAAAATACATGAATTTTTAAATAAATGAAAATTAAATATATTTAAACAAAGTAACCAAACAAAAATTTCTTAAAATGTATTGCGTGACTAATTGTTGGTTGTGTGGAATTGTATTCCAAAGACGTGTGCCGTTTATGAAAAATTGTCATTCTGACACAAGGCATCGACGCATAGAAATAATAAGTTTTTTACTCCTTCTGGATCTAGCAAATTGTATTTGATCATAAAGATATAGTGGTTTCTCAGTGTAAATAATTTTGTACAAAAACATCAAAACCCTTATATTAAGAAGGTTATCGGATGAGACTCCATAAAGACTTTATGAGAAAGTCGAAACATTATAACGTTTCTTCAGTCCATAAACATATCTAACAATATTGTTATACAAAATATTTAGTTTTTTCTTGCTGGCGTAGTCGCAGTTGCCAAAAAATTCACAGGCATACAGGAATTAGGTATGCCTTTGCAAGAAGTTGTCTCAAGGCCTAGTTAGCAACACGTTACCATAACTAAACGTGTCAGCTGTTTTTTTCTGTAATATGAAAAGCAATTAGAGCAGTTACCGAACTCAACTGTCATGTAATCGGAACATCTCTATCTGTTGAAAATAGATTTTTGCTTCGTTCGAACGTGACATTTGTGAAAAGCTGATAAAGTTTGCTTAATTTTACACAGCAACATGCTGATTCGTTTTTTACGTTCTATAACTGCACTAAATGCCAACGTAACATTTACGGTACGGATACATTTTAACAACGTGGGGCTAACTAGGCCTCACTCTTAACCGCGTAAAATACTGAGTTACCCAACGACGCTGCTTTTGTTCCATTGTGAGGAAAAGCGGCACCCATTTTGCAAACATCTTTCTCATCTCAAAATTTTCGGTTAATATGCGACGTTTAGCACTTTTTGAATTATCTATTACATCAGCTAGCTCACGCATCTTTAGCTGACGATCGTACAATACCATTTTGTGTTTATGGCGTGGCCACCTTAAATTGGTCCACCACTATAGTATTCGCCTTACACTGAGAGCTTTCAAATAGAAGAATTGAGTTACATAACGGTAACCAATTCTTTACATGTTTACAAATTCTCTGAGATTGTTTACTTTTGATGGTTGCCACTTATCACCAAAGTAATTTTTTTGTAACTACTGCCGCCATCTATACGTCAGTTCGGGTTCTTCTGGGACTGCCCTCATACATATATATAATAAATTCTAACTTGTTTATATTCTATTTTTGTGTTCAATTTATCTCTGTATCTTTAAATTAATATAATACAAGCTAATTCAGATACAATTATTTAACATTTCCTGATATAAGGCAAACCAAAATTGATTTGATTTGCAATGGAAACTAATTTGAAACTCTATGAAATATCGCATAATTGCAAAATATTATCCCTTACTTTGACTTTTAGTATTCTAACGCCAGCTGCTGCGTCTCTTTCGAAGAGATCTTAATAGTTTAAATGGTATTAGAATTTAAATTTAAATATTATCGGCAACTGCATTAAAATGATAATATTGAGTTTTGACACTAGTGGAGGGTAGCAAAGATTCGGCACAGTCGAATTGAATACTCTTACCTCTTACTTGTTCTTATTAAATCTTCCTATGTTTTATCATAGGAACTGAAAAATAATGTAACAAATGGAATTACTTGTAACTTGCTAATTGCTTAAAAAAAACTTTAGTCAGTTTAATTATTTTTTAAAGGCATGGAGTATCCATTTTGTATAGGGGCCATATTGGTAAAAATTAATAATTTGAATTATAATTTTTAAATTATATAGAAAAATATGTTATTAGTATTTCAATGGAATTGAAAACTGAATATTTAACTTAACTTTCTTAGCTTTCTAGACACCAGAAAACATTTCTTTGATTACGATTATTTTCTTTTTTTTTACATAGTCTGTAAATCTCTTGATATTCGCAATGATGCGACAAGCTTTCGTCAGCTGGAAAACTGTACTGTTATTGAAGGATTCTTGCTTATCACTCTCTTAAATGGCAATTCATTTGATGATTACAATGAAACATTTCCCCTGCTCACTGAAGTGACGGACTATTTAATAGTCTACCAAGTTCATTACCTGAGGTCATTGGGAAAAATTCTGCCCAATTTAAGTGTGATACGTGGACGGACATTATTCGAAGGTTATGCCTTGGTTGTATACTCAAATTCACATCTTGAAGAATTAGGCTTCACAAAGTTAATGACAATATCTCAAGGTGGAATTAAAATCGAAAAGAACGTAATGTTGTGTTATGTTAAATCAATCGATTGGACCCACATTGTTACAAATACTACGGATATTGTTATTGAGGTTGGTACTTAAATTTGTTTGTGAAATTTACAAATGTATTGTAATGCAAAATAAAATAATGTTTTCTTTCAGAATAATCGAGATATAGTGGAATGTCCGGCTTGCCCTGGGGACCAAAACACCATTGGTGATTCAGCACTGGTATCAAAAGAACTTGTTTGTAAGGAACATCATGGGCATCGTCACTGTTGGAATAGTAATTCATGTCAAAAATGTAAATATTATATTTAGAATATACTTTTAATATAAATACGATCACAAGTTAGTAAAAGCTTTCAGAATCTGATGATTATTCTTAGATAAAATTCATTTAGGAAATAATTCCTTTCCATCTTAAAAATCTGAGAGGTTAAAGTTCTCAAAATCTGAACGGGTTTCTACTAGAAAAAAATCTTTTCACTTTAATAACGTTTTTCAGACCCGGAACAATTTTTCAAAGTGTTTTTTAAGAAAATATTACTTTTCTGTTGAAAATTGTCTTTAAAGAATTTTATGTTTGTTAAATTTTCGAAATAATAATTATATTACTATAACAATAATTTCTATGCTTTGTATCAAGTTTGCCCCAAAAGATGCCGAGACAATTGTCTGGATGAAAATACATGTTGTAATGATTCTTGTATCGGAGGTTGTTCAGCAGACAATTTGAATGAATGTATAAGCTGCAGGAACTTGTCCATTTACAATACAACCTGCACAGATAAATGTCCAACGAATTTCTATAACGTAAGTATAAGTCTCTTAAAGGATTGACATTATTGTGTTTTTTTTTTTTATACAACTGACCACTCTTACACAGTATTTACACCATCGTTGTGTAACGGCTGAGACGTGTGTTCATGAAATTCACTCAAAGTATGAAAATAATAGACAGGAGACCTTGGTAGCATATGATGGAAGTTGTTCAATCGGTTGTCCCGAAGGCTATACTAAAAGCAATTTGACATGTTTGAAGTGTGGCGATAAGTGTACAAAAAAGTGCGAGGGTACTTTAATCGATAGTGTGGCAAGAGCTAAAGAATTACATGGTTGCACTCATATTGTGGGATCGTCGTTAGTTATAAATATAAAAAGAGGCATTCGTAAGTAACAACCCTTAACTATTATTCATTAGCCATTTTTTAAATTTTTCATTGAAAGTTTTTCATGCAATTTAAAAATTGCCTTATTCAATTGTGATAATTTTTTTACAACAATTTCAAATTTAATTTAAAGGCTGACTTATTCGGCAAACATGCTAAGTTTACTTTTTATGCTAGTGTAACTCAAAACTTATCATTTACAAAAAAGAAAATGCCGTCATGTTGTTTTTTCTTGCTGTTATGCAGTGGTAAGCAAATAATAAAACAATGAAAAACACGTGCTAAACCCAGCTGAAAAGAACACACATGTGGTGTTACCTACATTTACTTAACAAATAACTTTTAGAAATAAAATACTTTTCAAAATCAAAAATAACTTGGAGCTTCAAATCAAAATGTTGTAAAAAGTTTACAATAAAATTTTCATTATTCTGTTGTGTTTAATTTAAAATAAAATGATTAATAGTTTCATTGTCCTCACACCACACATTTCGTTTCAATAAATTTCTTCAATAGAATTAAATACGATTTTTCTTTACTTCTAATAAGACATTTTATCTTGTTAAAGATCAACTAAATAATTATTTGGTTATTTAAACTTTAAGGGTAACTATTAATTATAATATTGTTTATGGAAAAACACTGTGAAATTATAAATTTTATTAGGCAATTGTCATGACATAAATAATTTCAACCATGATGATTACGGGACTGAATCGGATGACGGAGTTCAAAAACTTGTTCCCTATGGGATGATTCTTACGAGTTACCATCGACATCAAAAGGACACAAGAAAAAAGAAAATAACCATGCACACGGAAAGAAAGATGTAGCTGGAAAAAAAGTAACCATGAAGAGTGCACAGATTACAGATGATAATTGAAAAAAATATTTACTGAGTTTTTGGAAAATGGATGGAGAAAAGGGTTTATGTGAATACTTTGATTCAAATTGCTTCAATATTAAGACCACGAAATAGAAAAGTGGTCGACTAATCTGAAAGGTGTCGGACCTTCCAGTACTATCTGAGAGTAGAACATGTAAATATTCGAGAGTGCAGAAAGAACATTTTTCTTGAACACTTTGAACATTGCTAGAGAAACTGTTGTTAATTGGCTGAACAATCTTTCAGTTTCAATTAGTTCAAAGAAAACTGCTAAAAATAAAAGAAACTCAACAGATGAAAGGCAGTGCCTTAATTCTTTTCTTGATTCTCCGTCATCAGTGGAGTCTTATTATTGTCGCGCTCATACTAAAAATAAAATATTTACTGGCAGAGTGGAGCTCAAAAAGCAAACTTTACGACCTTTATGTTAATGACTAGTGTAATAATAATATAACCCATAAAAACAAAGTTTTTATTAAACTCTTTCTTTCCTTATGCATATGAGTTTTGAATCTCTCCGTGATTGTGCGTGACTTTTAATGACTATTTTAAAATTAATCTTTGGTTACAACAAGTCTGGGCCAAGTTTTGGTTTGATTAGATGAGGGGAAATGGGGCTCAAATCACTCCGTGACTGGGCGTGACTATGTTTAAGTTAATATTTGGTGACAACAGTCTGTGGACCAAGTTTCAGATTGATTGGATGAGGAGAAATTGGGCTTAAACCACTCCGTGACTATGCGTGACTGTGTGTTATTATCTTAAAATTAATCTTTGGCCACAACAAGTCTATGGACAAAGTTTCAGAGCAATTGCATGGGGGGGAAATGGGTTGCTCCATGGCAGACAGATAGACAGACATAGAGTATGAGTTAAAAGAAAGAGTTTAAAAAGAACACTCGACCCCTTTCAACTTCGGTTTTTTATCAAACGTTTGATACCAAAAATATGGCCTTGTTTGAGCCTAAAAAAGACCACTGCGAAATATGTACAAGATTTTCAGTCGGTAATACAATCTTCACCAAAAAAGAAGGAAGAGGTCAGAAATGAAAAAACAAAGACCGCGATGAGGAAACACATGTTTTCACAGTAGCTGCACAAATGGCTCCAAAATCACAAGTCAGCAGCTTATACTGCTGCATAAAGTTACAGCTGCACAATTTGTTTTTAAACACTTTCTTTTAACTCATACTCTCTGTCTGTCTGTCGTGGGGCAACCCCATTCCCCCTTATCCAATTATGTCACGAGCGTTTATTTTATGAAAATTTTCATCGTACGAATTATGGGGTTAATAAACCAGTTACTAGATGTTTAAAGCTTCGTAATATTTTTCAATCCTTTTAAATTTTAATTTGGATAAAAATAATTTTACGTTGAACTTATTTAAGGTTTTCAATTAATTCATATTGTTAGTTTTTAAATAAAAAAATATTAATTATTGTATTAACATTATTATATTCTTATAGTATGTAAGATATAAATCAGTAGACTTAATAAATAAACAGATTGGATCACGGCAAAAGGGTTACAATCGATCCAGAGTTTTGTCTAGTCAAAATAAAGGGAGTATTCAAATGAGATGAACTAAAGAAGAAAACTACGTTTACAGATTTAAACAAATTAACCAAATTAAAAAAGCCGGTATTTTTCCTCCCGAAAAAATTATAAAAATCGGACTTAGCGTATTTACCGACTAAGCCAACGATAATTGGATGTTTTTCTTATAAAAATCGTAAAACTTTATTTTTTTTTATCATTCTGTTTCACAACCTTTTAGTTGCACATCTCATGCTTGATTTAGCGTACGGTTTATCATCAATTGAGGTCATTACCACTTCATTGAAAGTTCAGGGTACCTATGGCATGTCGAGTTTACAATTTTTCAAAAATTTACGTAGAATAGAAGGTGAAACACTTATTGAGGACAAGTAAGTCTTACATACATTTTGCTGCAATATTAGTAAATTTAAAAAATAAATAAATTATCAGATACGCCTTTTACGTTCTGGAAAATACAGACATGGAAACTATATGGAACCCGAAACAAGTTGTGCGAATATTAAAAGGCACTGTTTACTTTCATTTTAATCCAAAGCTCTGTCTATCGGAGATTAATGCTCTGCTGCCCATGGTAAACAAACAAACATTTTTCGATAAAACTGAAGTGTCAGAAGATTCAAACGGCTCCAAGGGCTCATGTGAGTAAATAGCAATAAACACAAATTATTAATTATTTTTTTTTTGGATTTTCATAACTTATTTGAAATACACTTTAGGTAATACGTCATTTCTCAATGTTACCGTATATGGTATTAGATCCTCCGTTGGTATCGTAAGAATTGAAAATCCAATGGTATACGAAGATGATCGTACATTCATTGGTTATCAGTACTTGATTATAGAAGATGCAAATGGTAATGCCACGAAGCATGGTTTTCGTCCATGTGAAGATGGGTAAGTCAGGACTAATATGGTTTTTTCATTTCCAACGTTTTTAATATCTGTGTTTTTTTTTTCCTTTCTTTCAGCTGGGAAACCAGTGAACCTACTAAAGAGACCAATTATATATTTCAATATCTTAAACCATATACACAATACTCTTTCTATGTGAAAACCTTGACAATATCAACAGAACGTCGTAATGCCCAAAGTCCTATACAACGGTTTACGACTAAAGCTGATCAGCCCAAAACAGTTGAAAAAGTTACGGCTTATGCCAATTCTAGCTACAATATTGTTATTAACTGGCAGCCACCATCGACGGCCAATGGAAAGCTAATTAAGTACAAAGTACGGGCTGTATATGATAAACGGATTCAACGAATAGATTCTCGAAACTATTGCAAAGATCGTAAGTATGCGCATTTGATTATTTAAATTGAAATAAAGACCCTTATAAATCAGATTTTGATGATACGAGTGGGTATTAAAACAAAAACAATCAAATCTCTAAGATGTTTTCCTATTGCAATTCAGTAAAATTTTTCATCAAAATAACTGAAAATCTAAAATATTAATAGGCTAGGCGATTTCTTGTGACTGATGTTTTGTTCTACCGTTTTATCCCGATTTTGACCAAATGTATATTATTTGAAGGGTATTTCTTTTTTCCTTTATTTTGAGTAATTGCATTTAAAATTGCTACTAACACATACATAAAATTATACATATTCTATGTGTGTTTTATTAAATTTGTTAATGTGTTTGTTATCTTCATTCACAATAATAATAAACCATAAAAGTGTTAGTATGTGAATTGGTTAAGTTGAAAAATAAAGCCGTCTAGAAATTGCACTCGAATTTCTAGCGCTGGAATCTGCTAGTATATATTAATATTTCGATTAAATATTCTTTCAAACATTTACTTTTTATTTTTTTCGGTCATAGAATTTAAAACATTAATAATAATTTCATAATTAAAATTTTGTAACTCTGCAGCTTTAAAGGAAATAAGCAAACCAGAAATTCCAACTGCACCGAAGACGATAACTGAAAAGCCTTTAGTTCCGAAAAATTGTAAATGCTCAAAGAAAGATCCCATATACGATGATGAAGAAATAGATGCTACCATACATGCTGGTATCGAGTTTGAGAATGCCTTACAGAATTTTGTCTACGTTAAGTAAGTGCAATTATTTACTTAAATAGAAATTTAATATAAATAATTAAAACCTGTCACTTCTAATTAATAGGAAAACAAATGTTACGAACAAAGAGGAGGAAAAATGGGATGCATTTTTTCGCGAAGATACTAATAGCATTAAAAGAAATCGACGTGCTCTTGGGAAAGATGAATTTGATAGCTTTTTACTGCGCCACATACGCGATGTTCCTGATTTGAATAGTATAACAACATCCTCTACGTTCAGCCCCAATTATATATTGAGTACAGTTGATTCTGACAATGATATGGGAGGACCCTCATATGAACAAAGTCGCATGGATGATAATGGAGAATATTATGAAGAAATTTCAGATTATGTAAATGCTTCGACAACTGAGTTTGTTTTCAGCAAATTAAAACATTTTTCGTGGTACATGTTGGGTGTAGAAGCATGTCGAGAACCAGAGTCTGAAAATGATACAGCTTCCTGCAGTATAGAAGTGAAAACCCATGTACGAACTCTGAAATTGGGTATGTTTTTTTTTATTGTAGTTATAGTAGTTATATATTGTATCAATTGTGTAAAAACTTTTTTCTTATTTAAGATAATGTTGACATAGTGGATAAAATTCTGTCCGAAGTTGAAACTACAAATACTTCACGCAGCAATATTCGTCTTTACTGGGAACGACCTAGTCGACCTAATGGTGCTGTCGTATCCTATACAATATCCTATTTACTACTTAATAGTCCAGATGCAGTTGAAGATAAAAAATGTATAACAGAAGTTGATTTTGTTGAAAATAATTACCAGCTCAACGGCTATAGAATAACTGGCTTGAATCCCGGTAATTATAGCATAAGAATACGAACCAACACATTGGCGGGCGAGGGACAATACTCTGAAATGAAATATGTGTATATACCGGTAGGTTGAATTATCTTAACTTTTATCATGTCCTTAGTGAAAAAAATTTAGTTATGGTAAAAGTAAAAGTTGTTAATTTTGAACATTTGTATGATATTTTAAATGTTGCTTTTTTTTTAGACAATTACTATGCAACCAGGTGTTATCGCAGGTATATCGATTGGTATTATCTCGGCAATACTTATAATAGCTGGAGTTATATACTATCTGTTCCGTAAGAGAATTCTTGCACCACCATCCGATTTGAAAATATTTCCATCTGTTAATCCGCATTATATAAGTTTACAATATATACCGGACGAATGGGAGGTGCCACGTGATAGAGTTCTTCAATTGAGCCCCTTGGGTCAGGGTTCCTTCGGCATGGTATATGAGGGAATTTTAAAGGGCTACAATAATAGTAACGAAGATACACCCTGTGCCATTAAGACGGTTAATGAAAACGCCACTGATCGCGAACGCATGAACTTTTTGAATGAAGCTTGCGTCATGAAACAATTTGACACCTTTCATGTGGTACGTTTGTTAGGTGTTTGTTCTCGTGGCCAACCGGCATTGGTTGTAATGGAACTTATGAAAAACGGCGATTTGAAGTCTTATTTACGAGCTCACCGGCCCGATGAAAGAGATGAAATGGGTATGCCGATTCTGAGTCGTGGAGCTGTGTCCACTCAACCACCTTCGCTGAGTCGAATTTATCAGATGGCAATTGAAATTGCCGATGGCATGGGCTATTTAGCTGCTAAGAAATATGTTCATCGGGATTTAGCCGCTAGAAATTGTATGGTAGCTGCTGACTTAACTGTTAAAATTGGAGATTTCGGTATGACGAGAGATATTTATGAAAATGACTACTATCGCAAAGGTACCAAAGGCCTACTGCCAGTCCGCTGGATGCCTCCGGAGAGTTTAAGAGATGGTGTCTACTCCACCGCCAGTGATGTGTTCAGTTATGGTGTAGTATTATGGGAAATGGCAACATTAGCTTCGCAACCCTATCAGGTAAAATTCTGAACTTGTATTCGTACAAAAGCAAGCTTATTTTCTGTATTGTATGATTTATAGGGGTTTTCAAACGATCAAGTTTTAAGATATGTTATTGATGGCGGAGTCATGGAACGTCCTGAAAATTGTACAGACAAATTGTATAGCTTAATGCAAAAATGTTGGCATCATAGGCCAAGTGCTCGTCCTACTTTCATGGAAATTATTCGATATCTTTTGGATATGGCTGATCCGCATTTCCGTGATGTATCATTCTATCATTCAGAAGAGGGCCTTCAAATACTTGCTAAAGAAATAGCTGGTAAGATTTTATTTGCTTCTACTTCCTTCTACTTCTATTCTTATTTATATAAAAATATATTTCAAAAATTTTTATATAGAACGTAATCAACGGTCGGGAGATGTTTTTCATGATCAGGAAAACGATACGGAAGACGTTACGACACCTTTAAGACTAGAAGAATATAGTGGATATAAATTGAATATGGATAACAACTCGTCTGTTGAACATCGTGGTGATTCTTCCATGGTCATCGATGACGATGCTCCTCACTCACCGTACAGGTAAGTTCTTAGACATTAGTTATTTAATATTATTTACAAATCAGACAGATAATACGAACAGTACCCCAAAATACAACTTAGGTAAAATGAAGCAAATAGATTTCAGTTTAATATAAAGAAGAAAGCGTTCTCTGTTTATTATTATTTAAATTAAGCTTTGACAATGAATAAGTACATTTGAAGAAGAATAGAAAGTAACTACATTTAAGAAAAAAAAAATACTTAAAGTGATGTTTACTAGTTACAATCTATATAAATACATATATATCGAGCCCCATTTGCGATTATATCGTAACCGACAATTTATCGAAATATTATTTTTTTATTGCAAACATATTATAAGTACTAGTTACAACGTACCACAAATTCATAGAGTTTGAATTTGTACCGTTACGGAGAAAAAGCAGAATGAATTTTATCGTTTACCTTGTTAACATTTTCACGTACAGGCAATTTTATCGTAAGCGACTCTGTGAGTGTAGAACTTTATTCAAAATAATAGTGAAATAGAAGTGTTTTTGGCGTAAGTAAATACTTTACAGAATGAATTTTTTTATCATCAAAGGTACATTAATAACTGAAGATTAGTAGTAATTTTTTTAGTAGTAATTTTTAATATTTAATAGGATGAAGCAAAGAAAATCTAGCTTGTTGAATATAGTGACACTGATAGTTGTTCAATAGCTGAAGAGGAAGCTTGTGTTGGTTAAAGGTGAAAAAAGAAACAAGAAAGCTCATAAAAAAGGAGTTGGGAGAAATGCATTGGTGCCAATAAGTCCATTGAACCTAATCCTTGTCGGGGCGAAAATGCGGTAATGCTTATGCTGACTACTCGGAGGAGGAACGGCGTATTTTAAGCCTGTTACGAAAACAATCTTAAAACTATTTTATAAAGTTTCAGGGAAAAAACGAAAGTATGTCAACAAAAATTGATACAGTGCATAGGTTTATTGAAAACTTACCAGCTGTACCGTCACACTACTGCCGCAATAACGACCGTATATTCGTTATAAAGGGTGATCCATTTCGAGGTTCCCTACTTTTTAAAGAAAAAAAAAACAGAAAGTTCAAATTTAATGGGGAATGTTTATTATCATTTGAAAGAACATTCTTTGGCATTTATTTTTTGAAGATTATGTCTATCAAATGTTGGCCGCGGCTACGTCTCAGATGGTCCATCCGTTGAATCCAATTTTCGATGACTCGTTCGAGCATTTCGACTGGTAACTGGCGAATGACATGCGTGATGTTTTGCTCCAAGGCCTGAATCGAAGCGGAATTGTCCGCATAAACTTTTGACTTTACATATCCCCACAGGAAAAAGTCTAACGGTGTGATATCACACGATCTTGATGGCCAATCGACCGGCTCACCGAAGTGTTCTCTCAATAAATCCATTGATTTATGCGCTGTGTGGGAAGTGGCGCCGTCTTGTTGAAACCAAATGTCGCCGAGATCACGAGCTTCAATTTCAGGCATCAAATAGTCGGTTATAGTGGCACGATAACGGTCGCCATTGACGGTTACGTTCTCACCGGCCGAATCGATTCTCCACGGTTTTCGTGTGCACTCTCAGCTACGGCCGCAATATTTTCTTCACTGCGTGCTGGACGTGGTCTATTCGGTCGAATATTATCCAATAATGAATGCTGGGTCTCAAGATGGGTGATGGTGTTGCGAATAGTACGCTCAGTAGGCCGATTATGTGGACCATAAGTTGAGCGAAGTGCACGAAACACATTCTTCACAGAACGTGAATTTTCGTAATAAAGTTGAACGATTTGTAAACGCTGTTCAGGCGTAAGTCTTTCCATGATGAAATGCCAAACAATACTAAACAAAAATAACATGACAGCATGACACGACTCACACGTGATCTGTCAAAAAAGGCTATTGAAAAAAGTATCTCTACTTGGATCACCCGGTATAAGAAACTTGCATCGTAATAATCAAGAAACACAGTTTATAATTTTGGCAGTATTTAGAAAAGTTTTTATTTGGATACTGCTTCTTATGGAGTGAAACCGACGGGGAACGAGGCTGTAATGGCACACTATGATGCCATTTGATTCGGTACATAGTACAATAGAATCTTTTATCAAAAGAAGAACCATATGGTCTCCTTTAAGGAAGCATTATGGTGGTATTAGTGAAAATTTGTTTGTAGGTGTGACACCGAAGATGCTTCATGGAAAATCAAAAAGTTTAGATTTTGCCGGTGTCACACATACAAACAAATATTCACTAATACCACTATAATGTTTGATGTGAATTTGACAGCTTTAATACGTAACTTACCCACAAGTCCAAAAAAGTCTGAGATTGGAAATTATTCTCTCAAGTATTTCTGCCTTCTACAAATAAAATAAAATTAAACAGTTTGAGATCTGCGCAGTTCAACAAAGCTAGTCCTTACATAAAATTACGTTACGGCTACTTCGAAAATACTGAAACCCAGGCGATTATTACGAGAGCTTTATTTTTGAAAGAAAAACTGCGTTCTAATATTTAAGAAACAAAATAGAAGAACCTGTACAAACTCTGTGAGAAATGTATAATGTCTGAGCGATATCACAACGAATAAATGCAAATAAACTGCATCAAACACGTTCAAGATACATAGGCAGAAACTGAGAATGAAGATGAAACCGTTTTAAGTGACTGATATGTTTTTTAATAAGACGTTATTATTATTTTTGTAGTAATAGTTTATTAAAAGCAGTAGTAAAAGCAGTTAAATATATGTAACTGACTTAAAATTCAATTATATATATTTTTTTAACATCTTATTGTGCAGCATAAGAATTATCTTAACCGCCAATACCATGAACAGTTGACTCTTAGCATGGTTGCAAAAAGTATCATAAGCGCCATTTTACCTTTAAACAATAATAAATACAAAACATTAATTAATTGTCTTATTATGAAGCTAGCATTTAATAATATTGTTGCCCATTTAAATCCCAATAAATTATTGCACTGCTTATCGAAAAAATAATAAAAACCCTCTCCTGTAAAATTTGTCTTTTGTCGCTTACGATATAATCGCGAATAGAGCTCGATATAAATTAGATAATAACTTATGCCTCGTTTCACTAACAAAGAAGAAATTATCTGAACAGAGAGAGAATTAGCTCATATTCTGTAAATTGCGTTTTCATTACATCTTATAAACTGAGTTTGAAAACAAATAGCCAACATGTTTAGATGTCAATCGTTGACATATGTTGCAAATGACACCATTTTACAATACGATTTCATACAACTGACAACTGAAATGACCTAATGAAAATCGATAAGCCTAAGTTTGCTAACTTAATAAAATGGACAAACTTAAGGCATGTACTTAATCTAATGGTAAATTTGAATTGTTAAACGCCCACTAAGTAGTTAAGATGTTTGTTTTTATTTCCTATTATATTTATTTATATAATTGTTAAACATGTCCAATACCTTGTTTTACAAAAAGAATGAATTCAATTTGGCGTTTTATTTTGTTTGTTAAGAAACCTGGTTAAATCATTTTGGAAATTATGTGAAATAATATTTTGTCTATTGCTTACAATTGTTGTTACAGCCTTACTGGCTCACCTATGGTAGTAAGTAGTACACCAGATGAACAGTTACGGAATAGTTTCAATATGGCGCGTATTGCAAATTCCCACAATCAATTACTTAACTCTGCACCATCCACATCAACTGCCGGCCTCAGGAAATTAGGTTCCACAACAAGTCATCATATATCACATCCGCATACACATCCTTATCATCGTAATCTATATCAACCAACACGTTATACTCAGCAACAGCAGCAAGTTCCTCGGCAAAATCGTGCCGAAGATGTTGACGCCTATGTCCAACCCGACTTTGAATCGAGCGAACTAATGGCTACCAAAGGAGATGCAGATGAAAAAGGCTACGAAATGTATGATCCAAGTCCTAATTATAGTGAAAAAGTATCGCAAAATATCCACGATGACGATGAGGATGATGATTTGGGTGTACATTCTACTGCCGGACAAAATTTGCTAGCTCGACCAAGGCTTCGGCAAACACGACAGCCTACAATAATGCCTCTATCCAGCTCAATGCCCGATGATGTAATAGGACAACAAGCAGCATCGTCTCTACATCCATCAACAGCCTCGGCCGCTTCGTCGAATGCTTCGTCCAAGACAGGAACAGGCAAATATCCTAGTCTGAGAGCGGTGGCGGATCTGCCTTCTAGATTACGTAACATATTTAATCACAAACGATCTGGCAGTAATGCTAGCTATAAAAGTACAAGTTCTAATCCAAACACCGCTAGTGGAGGTGCCGCTGGAGGTAGTAGCAATAATTTGGCACGCGGAGGACGTGGTAAGAGTATGAGCGGTCAAAATCTTGGAACAATTGAGAGCGGTGGCAGTGGGAGTGCTGGCAGCTATTGTGCTAATCCTCGATTTTTTGCACCTACCAGCGGGACGAGTGTCAGTGAAAATCCAAACTATAAAAGACTGGATGATGGAAGCGGTGATACGTTAACAAATAAATCCAAGCCACCACAATCTGGCACTTTTTCAATTAGTTCTAATCCCAACTATCAGGTTTTAGACGAATCCCTTAATACAACCGGTGTATCGTCCGTGAACAATCCAGTGGTGGGCACATTGCACATGAGTGAAAATCCCAATTACCAAATAATGCATGCACCTGCTGCTTCTGCAATGCCAACTACTGAAAATACATCATCGTATGTTATGATGAATGAGCCAAACCAACAACAACAAAAGAAGGCTCCAAATAACAGTGCCATCAGCATGAGCGTGAATCCCAATTACCAAATGATGGGTCCAGCACCACCAACCTCCTCATCGATAGTTTTACCCCAACTACCACAATCCATTAGTCGACCTGCTACAGCCGAACGCTTCAACAAATTTCAATCATCATCATCTTCAGCAACTTCTACTTCGTCTAGCAATGAATCTGATGAAGAAGACGAAGACATACCGACTAATAAGCGAGGTATTAAATCGGATCGAATACCCTTAAGTAGGCGAAGCAGTAACGATCGTAGTAAAAAGAAAAAACTTCATCCAAATAATCGTAGTCCTAGCCAAAGCAGCAGCAGCAGTGGCAAAAGTAGTAACAATACAACAACTACCACATCACAGCAACAATCGAAAATTACGCCGTCATCAACATTAACCCTAAAAGAGAAATGGTGGAAGGAACAACCATCATCACAGCATCATCAAACACCACCCCCTCCACCCAATGGTTTTGTGGGCCGAGAAGCGTCGTAAACCAAAAAAAAAAAAAAAAAACACACCCACACCAACACCAACAAACAAAAACCAATTATGTATTTACTACAGCCACTTCACCTACACTGACTGAATTGGTGGTTAAATATCCATACATATACAACTGCGTTTGTAAATAATTAATTCATTAATTAATATTTAACAAGAAAAATATTCATATTTATTTAATGTACATATATACTAAAAATATTACTTTATTATTATTAATATTAATATTATTATTATTATTATTATTGCTATACATATATTATAATTATGTATTTTGTATAACAGACATATTTAAATGTTTATAGGAATGTATGTAGCATCTAAGAGAATTAAGGTGGACCCTCCAGCCACAATATAAATACGCTTACAATTAGAGAATATAGTAGTATGATTGATTAATGGCAAAAAAAAAAAATATATATAGAAGAAACCTCAATTTTGTATAAAATATCTACCAAATTTTCAATTGTTATTTATAATATAACAAAAATAATAATAAAAAAATATATAATTCAAAATCGAAGTGAACCCTGAACTCGTTGTATCAATTGAAAACTAAGCAAATGGAAACATTACAAAACATCTATAGGCTAGTTTTATATAACCAAAGCCTAAAGAAATTTGATGTAAATTGTAATCATTTAAATGTTTACATTGAAATTTCGCTACGTGTTACAAAATGAGTCGATTCAAATTTTCAGGAAATAATTTCATTTTTTTTTTTTTGTTTTTAATTTTATTCAGTCGTTTAATATAAAGAGTATGAGATTTGATCATTTTTCAGGCCGCAAAAAAACTTTGACAACAGAATAATGTAAAAGATGGTAACGCAAACAAAGCAAATAAAACAAAATATGTTTATTTCGATTAAATCATCTATATATTTTCATCCTTTGCAAAATATCTCTTCGTGAATAACTTCAATTAATATAAATGATACTAATATGAATAACAATTGAAAATGAAGTAGAAAACAAGCTAATCATTCCCAGCAAAAAGAAATAGCACATGTATAAAAGTTATTATGTTAAATTGATTGGTAATTCAGCCAAACTTAAACAACTTTGAAATCCCTTTTCACATTTTTTTTTGCTGGGTTGTGAATAATGATTAAAATTAGTAGAAGCAAATGAACTATATATGTATATAAATAATAACAAAATATTATGTATATGATTGATAATATGCCAAAAAAAAAATAACGAAAAATTAAGAAAAATAATAAAATTTATATACAAAACATCACTTACAAAACTCACAGGATATAAAAAATCATATACAAAAAAAAAAAACAAAAAAAAAATAAGAGATAGTTGATAAACAGATCAATAATTACATCGAAACTTAATGACGTAATTAGGACAAATTCTTCACCATACACAACACAGTCATTTTATAAATTAACCAATTTATTTACAAACTATATATACATTCATACATACATACATACGTACACTCACATACATACATATATATATACGTACTTTAAAACATATGTATATTTAAATTGTTTATTTAAAATATTTCAGTTAAGATGCTAAGTATTTTCATTTTAATAGATCATTTGTTATAAAAAAAAAATATTAAGGACAATTGCATAACAATAATAACAATTTTACATGCTACATACATAACATTACCAAATTAAATTAGTTAATTTATACTGCCTACTACATACTACAAACTAAACACTATGGATTGAAATAATATTTAAGCAAATTTTTGGAGTTTTCTATAAATATAATATTTGCCAACAGTTGAAATTGACAACCTGTCCTCACAAACGATTATAATCATAGTTGATCGTAAGATTCAACAAAAACAAAAACTTGCAAGTCTAAAACTCTTTTTTTTTTTAATTAAATAAAAGGATCTTAAAAATAATCGCTTGAAAATGTTTTACCATAGTGTGTGTAATCCAATATTACTACAAAATACCATATTATTATTTTTTCTTTCTTTGGATTCAATGTACAGTCAAACTCGAATAAAATGAACTAAAAGATTAAAAACAACAATTTACACAATAGAAAAACATTTTTAGTTTCAAAAATAAATTGAATCTTCTGCGTTCGTTGCAAATCGAATTTCACTGCAATACATTGTATTTACAAATTCAAACATCCAACCAACAAAAGCCAATAGTTAAACACATAGTTTTACATAGTTATAATGTACATAGTTTATAACAACAAACAAACAAAAAAAAAAAAAAACGAAAAAAACAAAATAAGAAAAAGATACAACAAATCAGAGTACAAAAATCATTTTTTATTTTTATATAAATATACATAGACCTAAATATATGATATGTATGTAGTTCATTATTTGTAGCTCCTCCTGCTGTAATTTATTTGTTTAAATTATTAAGACAAAGTTCATTCACGTTTACATAGAATTTGCGCTCACTCACATACGCACGGTAATGTCAGACAACTAACGTTTGAAAGTGAAATTTAATCTACTTACCATAATATAATCGACTTAATACATTATTCTCCACAACTTGATTTTAACAAATTTCTGGATTAATTTCACTTAAATTGGAATTTAGCTTTATTTTTTATTCTCAAACAGTTCGAAATAGGAAAAATATCAAAAGGATTGTTGGAAACTTTTATTTCTATGATCAATGAACGAGTTTCTCCTCACGCCTGCAGATTTCATGAATATTTGGCAGAAATGTTGCACTTTACTCAACTAAAAAAAAATTCATAAATTTGGGCCATTGATTTTTGTAGGTAGGTCAGTTCAGACAGCGTTTTCAGCTTATTAGAATCACTTTTATTTTGACAAATGAATTGATTTTTCCAGCTTCAGTGGTCGGTCATAATAATATGATCTTTATTTTAGAAAGCATATTTCAAAAAGCTTCATTTTTAAAGATTTTCCTTCACTATTATTGTGGCAAATTTAATTAGTAAGTTTGTATTGTATTGTTTAAAGTCAACTATAAAATTTAGTACAAAAAAAGTACATTTTAAAAGTTTTATTTTTGATTTTTTTTTATAAAACAAAATTTTGGTAAATTTTATCAATTATAAAAAATGGTTGTAGCTATATTCCAACTTAATATTCCATTAGATAGCTTTTGTAAGTTGCAAAACGAAATGGTAACATAAATACAAAACTACAAAATTAAATTTTAAATAAAAATTACTATTTTTATTTATAACTCTGAATCAAACTTAGTTATGAAAATTAGCTGATTAGCGCAGACAGAAACTCATAATTTCTTAATAAGATAAAAGAACATTTATGCAAATTATATGCAAAGAGGGTGGATGAGCTGTAAAAAGCTTATTGTTTTTAATAAGAAGTTCCATGTTGCTAAAATGTAAAATAATTTATACAAAATTAATAACAGAGATAATATTTATTGTGGATCAAGAAAACTAATTTCAACAATTTATTACATCACATCGCTATTTAACTGGTGTGTTCCATGAAAATTAATTGATATGTTTTAAAAAACGATATTCTTATTTTAATTGTTAAGATTGGTCTTTACATATTTAATATCAAAGTATGAAAATTTGATCCCTAAATGTAAATATATTTATTGTAAAACTTTTTATCATTAAAGTCGATTTTTTTATTGGTAAAATCACGAGCATAAACAGGGGCCAAATCACTGCATTCGATATCGAGTAAAATCAATCGAAATTTTATATTTTGGTTTATTATTTGAAGAAGACGGACAAACGCTCGACCAATCAGATGCCATAATTCTTCAACTCTCAGCATTTTATTTTGGGAAATAAAAAAATGATTTCGATCGAAAAATTTCGATAACGAATGCGGTGATTTGGCTCCTGATTTTTAGCATTTTAGTCAGGTTTATCGGCCTTAAAAAAATGATTATAATATAAAAAAAAAAATAAATATATTTCTTAAATAAAAAATTTTGTTTAGCTCTTCTTTCACTTTTTAATTGTGGACACTAAAATGATGATAACAAAGATTTCTTACTTTTGCTCGAACTTTTTACTATTTATTTACTTATAATTTTTTCTAACTAGGAAAAATTTAACAAAATTTTGGACCAACGAGAAGTCAAAAACCAAAAAAAAAATTTTTTTTAAATCAGATACGGAATTTCTTTTGATTCCTTTAGCCAACTAAAATCAAATTTCACTTTCAAACCGATCAAAAACGTTTGACATGACTGTTATATCATAAACACAAACAACAAGAGAAACTTTTTCAACACCATAAACCATTTTACAGCTAGCCAAGATTAAGAAAAAGAATTCAATGAAAATAGTTAATTGAAAACCGTTCGATTAAATAAATTCGAGTATATAACAACTGTAGATATTAAAACTTACACATTTTTTTACAAAATTTATGAATAACAAAAAAGTAAATAATAAAATAAAACAAAAACTGAATTAATATATGTACAATTTAAAATTAAAAAAAAAAAAACATGAGAAAATATAAAATAATTACTATATACATATATAAAAGATATACCTACAAATACACACATACACAAACACATACATATGTTTACTATGCAAACAATAGATATTTTTTTATACTAAAAAGACTGAAATATATAGTTCCTTTGTTTTATGTAAATTTAAACAATTAATTAATAAATAAATCAATGGATGTATAAAATTATATACATAATTTTCTTTTTTTTTATTATATATATATAAATATTTATGTATATGTACAATATCCGTAAGAAATATAATTTTAACAATTATTTTTATATTAGTGTAAACGTAGGTTAATTTAACAGTGACAACACATCTAACATTGTTTTGTTAATAATATTTAATAAAATTTAAATAAAATAATAAAAATAAAATATTTTTAAATAAAATATAAATTACTAGTAAATTCAACTTTAGTATAAAGATGTTTTTCTATGCGAGGATTATGTAGTTAAAGGAATTGGCAGTTTTTGCTGTTAAATTAACCATTTTCTTTTTTGTGCGTTGAAATAATATTTTTACATTTGAACGGGATTTTTAGAACATGTACAATTCGGGATATATCGAATTTCAAAATGAATCAAAAATTATTCATAAAAATTACTGCATTTAAAATTGGTGTTGTTAAGTGAGAAAATATTCAAAATAGACCTCAAACCCTAATAAGTTAGAGCTGAGTAGCAGGGACCGTAAAAAACAGTTATAACTTTCATTTTGGCTTAATATTTTGTAACTTTTATTACGGTTTCTGCTGGATAGCACTTAACTAATAAACTGGAAAATTATCACAAATCACAATTAGTTTCGGCCAAAGTTTTAAATTGAACTTCAGAACTTATAACACTTACATAAAGGTTGTTATTTATAAATATATTTTTAAATTTATAACAGGTTAAATTTAAAAAATTGCATTTAAAAGCTGTTTTTTTTTTTTTTTGGCGAGCAGCACAAAATAAAACTATACTTTATGAATATGTTAAAA
This sequence comes from Cordilura impudica, assembly GCA_963682025.1. NCBI lineage: Eukaryota > Metazoa > Arthropoda > Insecta > Diptera > Scathophagidae > Cordilura > Cordilura impudica. The sequence goes on from OY821517.1 coordinate 365,477,787, forward strand.
AGTTACGTACGAATGTATGTATGTGGTATAGATGCAGGTTCTATTCTCACGGCCGAAATTTGTACATATTCCATAAACAATCTAATCAATTATAATCACTCAAAGGCTTAATTCAATAAACCTGTATGATTAAAAATATACTCGGAGTAGTTGTGATTCTTTCGAATATACAGTATGTCAAGAATGAGTTTACACAATAAAATTAAATAAGCTTTTTCAAATTCTTTTGATATAAAATAAAAATTATTGTTTTTAAACATTAATTTTCTTCATTTGTTTTAATTATATGCAGTACTTACAACAGTTTAACAAAAATAAAATGCAATTTTAGTGCAAGACAGTAGAAAAATACTACAAAAACAAATATAATTCAATTTACGCATTGTTTTTCACAAAAGTTAAGATGTGTATTTATATGATAATATAGCATTTAATAAATACTAGCAGATTCCAGCCCTTGAAATTCGAGCGCAAATTCCCTAAAAGTATGCTAATCAATTATAGCCAATTCAAAAATCAACACAAAAACAAACTCATTTTTATTTCAAACATTAACAAATTTAATAAACACACACATAGCATTGTATAATTTTATGTATGTGTTAGTAGCAACTTAAAATGCAATTTACTCAAAATAAAGGAAAAATTTTATAAATCTGTAAATCTGCAAATCGGCTAAAAAGAAATACCTTTCAAATAGTATATGTTTGGTCAAAATCGGGATAAAACGGTAGAACAAAACATCAGTCACAAGAAATCGCCTAGCCTATTAATATTATAGATATTATTTTGTACTTCTAATATTTGTTATGACCACCCTTTGCATCTATCACACATTGCAAGCGTTTTTTCGTGGAATTAACAAACTTTTTTAGGTCATAATTGGTCGGTATCTTCTGCCACTCTTCCAATATTCCAGTTTTTGCTTGACGTTTAGCGACTTGTCTCTTCAAATATACCCACAAATTCTCGTCAAGTCGCGACTTTGGGCAGGAGTATCTATAACTTTGCCGCAGTTATAAAAAGTCACATCCGCACCATATGTGACTTATGATAAAATAAATTGGATTTATTGTCACTGATGAACCTGAATTTTCTAGCACTGCTTATCAAATGGTTTTTTAAAATGTCTAAATATTGTTAAACATCCATTGTTGATTCTATAAAAACTAGGTCTCCGACGCCTCGGCCTGAGATGCACCCCCTAATCATTACCGACATTTTTCCAAATTTAACAGTTGGGATGATGTTGTGCTTATCCAGCGATGTTAAGAGTTTCCGCCACACTGTGGTCGGCCCATCGTTGTAATGCAACATCATTTTTGTCTCATCGCAAAATATGACGTTGCCCCAATAGTCGGTGGGTTGTAAAACGTTCATGTTGGCGAAGGAAAAACGCTTCATTGCGTTTAATGCAGATAGTAATGGTTTTTTCGTGCTGCTCTTGATAAGTACTTGTTTTTTAATATGGTTTTCCAAACTGTTTCATGGCAAACAACAACAACACAACTCTTCTTCGAGCTCTCTCGCCAGTGTTCTTGTGGAAATTTGGAGATTTTTAACGATTTTTCTAATAATTATGCGCTCTGCACGTTTATTTATTTTGGGCTTTGGACCACCTCCTCGCTTTATCTCCAATTTCTCCTCCTTTTCAGCGCGATTGAGTACATTATAAATTGTTTTTCGTTTCACTGAAAGCATTTCTGCCAACTCGTTCACACTCTTCCCCAAATGGCGATTGTAATAAATCAAATGAATTACAGTGCTTGATAATCTTTTTCCTGGCATTTCTTAAATTTTATAATATTTGCAGAAATGATGCTTGTCGCAATACTAAAATATATCACCAACTAAAAATTAATTTTAAAAAAATGCACGTCAAAAATAACGGTTGATCTTCAAATGAGTGCAGAACAGAGTAAAAAACAAGTACTTTGTAAAGAGTTTCTTGACACTAACAAAATTAAGAATATTAATTTTTGTTGTACTTATCTCTTGTTTTGCACTAAACTTGAATTTTTTGCCTTAAACTGTTGTGAGTACTGCATATAATTAAAACAAATAAAAAAAAAATATGTTATAAAACTATAAATTTCATTTTATTGCAAATTAAGTTGAAAAAGCTTGTTTATTTTTAATGTGTGAACTCATTCTTGACATACTGTATATTCTTTCTTCTCTACCACACAATATTGAAAACCTTTTTAATTAAAAAAAAATATATTAATAAAATGAAAAATATCTTTATTGAAAAAATTCTTTAACGATATAAAAAAATTAGTATTTTGGGCAAATATTTTTTGGAAATAATTGTTTGTAAATAGAATTTTTATCAGGCTTATCACAAAATCATATTATGCTCGAAAGTGGTACTTAATTAGTGATTTGATTCTTCAGAAAACGTAAAGAGGTATTTGTTTCATAATTAAACCAGCTTCAATTTCCTACGCGAAATCGATATTATGATTAAATTATTGCATCAAGATATATACATTAAAACAATTATTATAATCAGATTAATAAGAGATAAACATAAAAAAATTATAAAATAAAAGAAATTCGTGAAATATATTTTTTTTTAATTATGATTGAGAATTTTTTTTTTTTTGTGAAAACAAAATAATTTTCTTTAATAGTGTGTGGTGGCAAATATTCTTAGCCAGACCGGTTTCTGTCATTAAGCCGTCATCAGTGATCATATTAAACATAGTAATAATTATTATGTTGTAATTGAGGTTTGAACCTGCGTCTATCTCACGTACAATTATTTTTTGTTTGTTTACAAAAATTATAGAAATTCAAAATATGTTGTTAATTCACAGCAATTGGTTTTTGAAATATTAGCCTGAAATATTAAAAAATACCGTTTGGAATTGTTATTAATAATGAAATCGATTTGATCTTTGAATCATTTTATGTTTTTTATTAATATTTAAGACTTTTTTTACAAGAAATTTTAAAATGTTTTTAAAAATCTAATTTTTTTAATAAAACCCAATACTTTAGTGTTCCCAAAAAAATGCAAATACAAGTAAAATGAATACCCTTGGTAGCAAATAGCCCTTGCACATCTTGTAGATAATGCAAGTCAATTGTAACAACAATAAATTGTAGTGAAACGTTTGATTTCTTCTATCTACAATATTGCAACAACTCTTTGCTATCACGAACCCTTTTAAAATGTAACTATATAAATTGTTTTTTAATTCCTTAGTCATTTTTTTGTGGAGAAAAAAAGGGAATTTCGTTTTAATTTAACCAAGTTTTTCCTACTTGAAATAAAACCAAAAATAATATCCTTATTGAAAACTTGGAACAACAAAAAAATCTTAAATGTTTCCTTTTTTATGTGTAAGTGAATTCTGGATCCGGTGTGTATTTATCATCAGTATCAGTAAATTTTCTTTGAAAATGTTTTAAAAATATCCAAATACCGCACAAAATACCAAAAAAATAAAAAAGGGTTAAAGTTTTTTTATTGAAACTGTAATAACAAAGTCGTTTTACTTAGTTAATTAACGAGTGCATTTATAAAAGTTAAAATCTTTGTATAATACGTTTGAGCCCCCCCATTACATTCTTAAAATCTTAGAATCGTAAAATATTTGTTAATTCAAAGTCACATTATATTGATCGTTTAACTAATGAATTTACTTTAAAAAAAAAAATCGGTTAAAAATAATTGCTAAAATCAAATTTTTTATGTGTATTTTTAAAAATATTTGTATAAAAAATAAATTAATAAGCGTCATTATTAATGGAAGTATAAACAATTTTGTTTTTTTTTAAATAAATTACTTACTAAAAAACTAAATAAAAAAAAAAACATATATAAATTTTAATATTATGACTTTGAGAAAGAGAAACGTAACGTAACGTATATAATGTTTATGACAAATAATCGGTTACGTAAAATTATTTATATATAATTTATATGTCCTCCAGAAAAATATAAGCACAATTATCAAATTCATCCGATTTTGAGATTTATTGAAAATTTCTAGGGATTATATATGATTAAAATATTAATCATTTGCAATGATTTAACGTAGTACACATAATTACTTAAAACGTAAGTTTATTATTTTTATATGTACATATAAAATTTTTTCTGTTTCTGTTTTTGTTTATTTGATTTTTTTAATTAATAATCACATTTACACATAAAATATACACATAAACATTTTAAATATTGCATATAAAAAAACCTGCATCAACATATACAAAACCTAAGAAAAATAGGATTAATAATAAAAATAATGGTTAATAAAATATTTAATCCTTTTCTTTTTTTTCTTCAAAACCATCAAAATTTTTAAAACTTCGGTTTCTTTTAACCCATTAATGTCTGATTCTCGATCCCCTTGTCCAATGTTGATGAAATTTCATTCAATTCACAATACAATCAAAATTATGATATGTAATAACCTGTTTGAAAATGAAAAATAAAAAATGAAAAATAAAAATGAAAAATAATGAAAAATAAAAAATGAAAAATAAAAAATGAAAAATGAAAAATAAAATATGAAAATAAAAAATAAGAAAATTAAAAATAAAAATTAAAAATTAAAACATGTTTATGAAAAATAAACATGAAAAATAAAAATGAAAAATAAAAAATAAAAAAATGAAAAATAAAAATGAAAAATAAAATATTAAAAATAAAAATTAGAAATTGAAAATGAAAACTGAAAAGTAAAAAAAAAAAAAATAAAAAATGAAAAATAAAAAAATGGAAACTGAAAATTGAAAAATAAAAATTGAAAAATTAAAAATAAAAAATTAAAAATGAAAATTAAAAATTAAAAAAGGAAAATGAAAAACGAAAAATTAAAAATAAAAAACGAAAAATTAAAAAATTAACCGGTTGAAATAATAAATAATAATAAATATTTTTATATTAGCAGAGCCCCTGCAGTTGATTGCTATAAGTGATACATAGCTGAAGCTTTCTGTTCGATTTTAAAAAAGTGACATAAAAAATCTTTAATTACTAGATGTTTACACATTTCCCCTGTGATCGGACTCACATGATTATCTTATTTAATAAAAGTTAATTTTTATTATAAAATTTAATTTTTAAAATTGCCACCACAAAACTTAGAAATTTTCTAAGCGCAAAGGAAGTTGGTTTCATGCATATTGGGTAAAGGATAAACGACGCTACCAGCCAACAAACAAGTTTCTTATTTTTTCCGTCACCCATTTTCATAAAATATCATCAAAATTAAAAATCCCAACTTAGTGAATTAGCTTTCTTTTTAAATGATATGATGAGATCTATCAGTATAAATAACATAAATGTCTTAGAAAGTATATCAAAAATATAACCATTCTAGAAAGCGAATACTACATATTTACATATATCTCTAAAACACAACTAAGGTAAGTACTTTCGCCGTTATATTATTTTTCTTTTAAAAATATATTTAAGAAGCCAAGTAAAAAGAAACTTGAGGCTAACCTAAAATTTCAAGCAATAATTTTTAAATAACAAAAACAATTTTTTGTTCCAAATTAGGTCGAAAATCTAAGCCGCAGATCTCATATAATATCTCAAGCCTTGTCGGGCTTCCTTCCTTCGAAATAATATAAATAATTAGCGCATTTTATTGAATCGAACTACCTCAACATTTTCAGTTCGTTATCTATTAAAAAATAGTAAATTAATTCCTTTTTTTATTCGTTTTCAAAGTTTATATCAATTAGAAATTTATTTCATTTTCAAAATTCATCATTAACTGAATGAACTCTTTACTGATTGGAATCCTTGTGAAATTATTCATATATCATTTATTCGTGCACCAAACATAAATAAAACTTATTTACAATTAATGCTGCATGTTGTCTCTACAAAATTGCTATTTATATTCTTTAATGTGTTTTTACATACTTTTACTTTGAATACACGCATACACACGTTATCTTCATATCTTTATTTTACCAAATCCCTCACATCCCAACAGCAAAAAAAAAATAAACACTTATTAGTTTAATTTCTATTTTTTAAATATAAGTTAATCAGCAATATAATTCAATTTAGAAAATCAAAAAAGAAATTACTTTGTATACTGAAAAATTGTAAATTTGCTAAAGCGTATTTGTGTAAATTTTCGGCTGGCCACCTGACAAAGAAATTTTTTTTTATGAAATTGAATTTAAAGTTAAATATTTGGTTAAACACCAGGCGCCCAGAATTTTGTAGTAGGGCGTATTTTATTTATTTAAAAAAAAATTAAAGCCTACTTTAAGGAATTTTTATAATATACGACGTTGCCATTAAAATTAAAATGTAGCTTAGTACTGCCAGACTTAAAAAATGTAATTCATTATTTATTGAAATTTAAAGGTTACTTGTAGGCTGTTTAAAATAATCTATATTTTATTTACTAAAAATAATTTTTCAAATCACCTAAAATTTTTACACACTAATAATTTTATTTCAAATAAATCAAAAGGAAAAACATACAAATTTTTAATATATAAAAACATGAATAATTTATGTTTATTTAAATTACAAAAATATATTGAAAATAAATTTTGAACGAGCACACAATAAAATACCAGGTTGTCTTCATCAACTATATTTACTTAGACGTTTCCATTTTTTTTTACTACGCACACTTATTTGACGGCTTCCTGTCTGGTAAATTGGAAAATAGAATAACGTTGAGTTAGTTGAATTATTTTCTGTTATTCCGTCCGTTTAACGTTTGATGATGACAGCCATTAAAAGAAGCAGTTTTGATAATTTCAGTTTATAAAAACATGTAGGAGCAGTTTAAACAAATACTACAATTCGATCCGAATGTACACGTTAACGAGGTCATAGTCTTGAAACATTATACATGTATAGTTTTTTTGCAGCAAATGTTTAGCTTGTTTGAGGTTGCTTGATTCGATCTGCCCAAACGGGATATAAAAAAACTTACAAATTTTGCAAAAACGACAATAGTTTCGTCTCATAGTTTTTATTTGATTCCATATTTCGTAATGAGTGGCGTTCGTCGGGAAATATATGCAGCGTATAGGGCTTATTTGCTTTGTTCAAGGCATTTATCAATTGGGATGTATGAAAGAAATGTACGTTTTCATCGATGAGACCATGAATGAGCAATAAACGATTATCCCTACGAATGTAAAAGTGACTTATAATTTCATATAAAAGTAATATAATAATAAGATTTTAATCATTTAAAGGCCATAAGCCAGAATTTTTTATAAAATTTAGAACTTATGAGGCCTAATATTCTTCTTCAAAATTTAAATAATTAAATAAACTATTTATAATTTTTGGATCTCCAAATTACTATTTCTTTTTTTTTTGTTGCATGAAAAAAAAACTGCTATCTATCCACCCACATGTGTTTGTATATAGTGACTTACTCTTCGGGAAATGCATGTATATAATTGAGTACCGAACCAGCAGTATAACCATGTTTATTATTTTGTGGCAAGTCCATATAACGCTCCGTATAGCCTGTATCGTAATATTCCCAATTTGTGACTGGCGCACCAGCTATGGCTACCTTAAATATGTTGGGATAATGCACCAAACCCATAAGACTTAAATAACCTCCTACACGAAACCAGAAATAAGCATTGCAGTTATAAATGTAAGCAATATTTTTAAGCGCAAACAATACATACCATACGACCAGCCGTGTATACCAATCCGATTCATATCTATATAGCCTAATTGATCGGCTAATATCCTTAAGGCATCCACTTGATCGTTTAACTCTACTTGACCCATGCGACAACGTATATGACCCTCAAATTTAATGCCACGATGCCTTGACCCTCGTGAATCTATACAAATGACACAATAGCCCTGAGCTGCCAGCATATGCATACGCAACTGATTTTTACCCTTTGTAAAGGAGTCAAAGAATATTATATCATTAACAAGCTGAGCTGTAACTTAAACAAAAACACAATGCACTCACCTTAAATGTATTATTGACTGTTTGCACTTCCGGCCCTCCATAAATATTTAAAACTGTGGGATATTTAACGCCCAATTGAAAGTTATGAGGCTTGAAAACCATCGCATAGACAATTTCACCCGATGGCAGTTGAGGCGAATAAATTTGTGGACAATATTGTGGTTCTGGTTTACCACCCTCATGTAAGTAACCCATTAAAGATAATTGGATGCCATTAACTCCACCATTTTGGCAAGTCTGCATTACACGCATAACTTTACATGATGGTAAACGCTGAATATTACAATAAACTTGCAACATTAATTGACAAGACTTGGAAATAAAAACAAAAATTCGGATATATCATTTCAATTAATGTTCAGAAAGCTATTTAAAATACCTCATCAAATTCTACTAGATACGAGTATCCCGGCTCGGTTAATTGTCTAATATGTTCTGGTCTTTGTAAGCTGACAACATAAAGGTGTTTCTCTAGTGGCGTTTCTCTCAGTCCTAAAAAGTAGACTAGTTGGTTGTCCTTATCCACCCATAAATTACGCCCTAGTACTTCCCATTCGCCAGATGTAAGAGCAACCTTAAATAACATAAAAATATGATTTATTTATTCAATAATAATGATTCTAAAGATGTAAATTGATATCAATGCTACCTTATTTATTATTCTTGGATGTAATGTGGCTGCATCTAAGATATCTCCATGGCTGTCGGTTGTGCTGCTTGTTCCGTGGAATTTTAAACGTTGGCTATTATCGAAAGCATTGCTGCCAGTAGCTACCGTTGAAGCTTCATTGCAACCATTTATCGTTTTCGCACACAAACTAGAGGTTACTAAATACAAATGACGAAACCCCGTTTCTTCTGATGCCCAAAGAAATGTTACTGTTGTATCAGCGATTTCCAAAAAGTATAATAGGTCATGAACATTTATCCAGTTTTCAGAAACTTGAGAATATAAGACCTGATTCAAAATTAAATATATTTAGATTCAATATATCCAATTCTTTTAAAATTACTAATTACCTGAAGAGGCGAAACAGTTCTACAGTACGGACTTTTCCAATTATGATCGGTGGATCCTGAAGGTGATGATGTTGAACTGCTGTATGTTTCACAGAAATTATCTAGCGGTATAAGTAACAAGTCCAAACGTTGTTGTTTACGATCCATTCCTTCCATCCACACACTAAAAAAACAAAACGGGAAATTAAATCAATAAAATCATATGTATGCCATAGTTGATAGTCTTTAAAAACTAACTATTTAGAATCCATAGTCCAGCCCACTCGTACTATATATTCCAGCCAAGGTAATACCACAGATAGTGAATAGGACAAGTCTTTAATGCAAACATCACTTATTTGCAGCGATTCATTTAATACGAACTGGACCATTTTCAATTTTGATTTAGCATTAGCCGTACCAGTACGTGGAAATCTGTATTCTTCCATTTCGCCCGGCATTGAATGAGCGGATGGAAAGGTATATAAGCACACATCTGATTCGTCCACCTCTTCGTATACAATACGATATATCCCATCTTAATAGAATAGAAGAAATAAGACAATAGCAAAAATAAGTATATGTAAAAAAAAAAATTAAATTAAAAGTTTTTATTACTATTACCATCTGAGTGTGGCTGCCACCAATAACCTTGATATCTACTAAACTCTTCTTGCATTACGTACGATGGCAAACCGGCACTTAGAGGATCATCGGAAAAGGAACGTCGTCCATCATGTGCAAATGTAAGACGTTCCTCATGACCACTGAGTGTGTGTGTGACCCAAATGTCACATCCACTAATGTAGGCTATTAAGTCGGAATTTTGTGGACATATTTGAGGATCTAAAGCTGCAAATTGTGGACATGTGCGCAATTGTATAGGAAAGAGTGGACTAGCCTGAAGGAAGTTATATTAATAATAGAAAAATTATGATTTTTACTGATTGTTTCTATAACTTATATAAAACTTAGCTATTTGCAAAAAGTATAAATTAGACTTACATTATATCCAGTATCCAGACATTGATACAAGTCATTGAAACATGGAAACACTATTTTACCGCTTGGTTTATGTAACTCATACGAGGATATACCCCAAGTTGAGAGACGTTTACGCTCTTGCAACAATTGAAATTCCCTAGACCAAACATTAACATTACCACCACCCACAGATGCTGCTACACTAGACATTGGCTGTTGTAATACTATGTTCCATTGAAGTCTGCAATATGAAGGAAGTTAGTAAACGATATGAGTTGATTGTTCAACTTGAAAAGATAAGCCAACCTTTTATTATTTCGGCCCATAAAACCCCCTAAAAAACCGGATGGCATTGTTGGTGAAGAAGCTTGTGATGAGGAGGGGGGTGAACCCATACGTATGCTGTTTGCCGTATCATTGGGGCTATCCGGAGAAGCAAGTTCGTCGACCGTAGGGGATGTCATAGTAAGCTTAATATCTGTGTAGAGGAGGGTTGTTTTCCAGGCATTGGGTGGTGTACTTAGGAAATAACAACGAACTCGATTATCAGATAATGTACGAAATTGAATATTTGTGGGCACCATACTGGACAGATTGAACAATTGTTTGTGTATATCATTCACTGTGACTTTAATCTCCGACCATGTTTTCTTGGTCGAATGAGAAGCATCAATACGATCGCCTCCATCATCTTCGTCATCTTCATCATCGCAGTCTTCATCCTCATCATCGATTATTCGAGGTGGTGTAGTACTAGTCGGGGAACTGAGATGATTGGAAATGGCTGAGGCTGCAGCAACAACAACAGCTGCAGCTTCGGCCGTTGTGGCAGATGCTGCAGCTGCTGCTGCAGTTATGGGTGACGTCAATGAGTTAAATGCCGAACCAATAGAAGAGTAGAAGGCATTTGCTGTATTACCTATGCTGGTCAAACTAGAAATAGAACCAACAGCAACTACTCCTCCTGGCACAATACCCGGTACAGAACCTGCAGCAGCAATTATGCCTAAACTAGATGAATTACTGGAACTGGGGGTGCTAGCAGCACTCTGGCTTTGACGGTCGCCCGATACACGGGAAGTAAAACCATCCAAAAGATTAGCGAACGACGAATTAGTCCGTACTTCTATCGGGGGCGTTGATTCAGAATTCATTGTAACCGTATTAGAGGGACCCTGACACATATTACTTACGTTGCTGGTAATGATGTTTACGTTTGGTCCTCCAACATTAATAGTTGTCGCTGAACTGCTACTAGTTGTTGTTGTAGCTCCAGACTGTAAACGATTTCGTTGCTGGGTCATGGTATTGTCCATATTTCCTTGAGAGTTTTAGATATATAATTTTTTTTTTTGTATACAATGATTCTTTTTTTCCAAACTTAGCGAGTCACCCCCCAGACGAATTTATAAAACTGGTTGGTTTATCACGCAAATCGAATTAGTTGTACTTCTCGTTGTAACAATGTCCTGTTGTGTTTTTTTTTTATTATTTTTCTTCTGCTGCCTAATATTTCTTCCTGGTGACATTCCTTCTTTGATTCCCAGCATTCATGTTGCAGACCCACTACTTTACTTTCTTTGTCTCTTTTGAGGTTCCTTTTGTCTTTGTATAATATTGAGGAAATAATTTTGCACAAATGAAGAAAAATTCGAATAGAAATCAAAATAATTTTTCGCGATTCGCAAAAATTTTCACAGTATTTTTTATAAATAAATCCTCACCATTATTAGCAAAGTTGTACAATTTAGTAGCAAAGAGTAAAACAAAAACAAAAATGCGTGAAACTTACATGCAACATGATGGCGAGCGGGGCTACCCCGGGGAAGAAAATGTTTCACGATTTCTGTTTTTCATGATATTTTTCTTTAATTTGTCTTTACATAAAAATATATATTTTATAAAATGTACAACTAAACGATAAAATGGTTAAAGAATGGTCATATACAATGATTTTTACAAAAGAGAATTAAAAAAATTGCATGAAAATTTCAATAATCCCCGGCCCATACTTTCACATTATGAAACTTTGTTTCTTGTGACACAAATGGGCATAATAAAAGCAGGGTTGTTAAATAAAGTAATCACAACTGTGCATGCAGGAAACTTTTGTTGTCTTTTATTATATCTACTATAGTAGTATACTTTTGACCATGGTTGTATAATTTTTTATCGTCAACGTCATTTTTGTGTGATCAGCTGAAAAGGGTAATTCTTCGTTATTCCAATATGTTAAGAGGAACTAGTTTTTTGGTTCCTATGCGGATTTGTGGTTACTGTTCAACATACAGTTAGTTTAAGATATTTAGCTTGCTGCGTTTTGGTTATAATTAAATTTATGAATAAAATATAATATTGAAATGTCACAGAACTAATTCAAGAATGAATTTTTGCTTTTTAATATTTTTCAAAATTTATTTTTAATTCTTCGATCAGTTTTTTTTTTCAAAAAAAAAAATATAAGTTATAGATATATGTATATGTTTTGTTAAAAAAAATCAAAATTAACTTTCGTTTTTAATAAGAAAAAAAAAATCAAAAATAAGATTTATTTTTGCTCGAAGAAATAAAAAATTACTTATATTTTTGATAAAAAAAAAAAAACGGTTATTTTGTGACTTTTATGATAAAAAAAAAAAACATAAATTAACGTCCCTCTTTTAGTAACTGGCGTAATTTCATTTAAAACAAAAAATTTTTAGGTATTAGTCCAGAACAAAGGAGATCTTCGTATCTGTTAACCTTAGCCAACCGTTTATTAAATAAATATAAAATTTAGCATTCAATAATAATTTTTGATAACTAATATTTGTAATTCTTATTTAGTAAAAAGTTCAAAAATTCGTAGAAAAAACATCTCCGAAAATTTTTACTACGTAGAAAACAAAAACAAATGTATTATATTTTTGATATTTATGTTATTTTATTTCTTTCATGAAAATGTGCAGCTCGGTCAATTCTGTATATATACACATCGAAGAAAACAGGACCTTTACAATTAACAAAAAAAAAAAAAACATGTTTCTTCGGCTGTGTATACATTATCTTTTTAAAACATCCATAAAATGTAAATACATAGCGACTTTTGCAGATTTTAGTGTTTCAAAAGCAGCAATAGTAGAATGAGTAAAATCACTAAAACTATGAAATTAAATCGTCCAAAGCCTTATTTTTATTATTTTCGTGACGTATTAAAGCTTCAGATATTTGAGTTTCATCGAATCCTAAATCAGCGAGTTCGCTTAAAGGAATAAGATGTTCAATAATCTATAGACACAGAGTTGAAAGTTACAACGTGGTATGGAATATCTTAATGGATGTTTTTTTTATTTACCTTTTTATCATCAGCTCCAATAAGTTGAACAATTCTAGCTACACGATTTTGTGGAAAACCCATTGCACTAATTTGTTGAGCTAATTGTTTGCCTTTGCCATCCAATTGGCTAAAAATATCACATTTTTCTGTGGCATCTATGATACTAGGTGCTGTTGTTTCATTTTTTGAAATTGATTCATCTAAAAAAAATCAATCGATTTTAATTTAATGAAAGCTATTTTATTTTTAGCCATCTTTAACTCCAATAGAAACTAGATAAATCTGATTGTATTATGTTTTGTAATTATTTTCGACCAATATTGATCTTCTTAACGTAAAAATTTAATTCAATCATACTGCAATGTAATAAATATCTTACCGTGGTTTTGAATAGTTTCTTGCATATTATAACTGTAATTTCTTGATCTTCTCATTTCCGAGTTTCGAATTTCATCCCTTAATTCTTTCAAAATATCAGGAACACTTTTCGACTTTGTAACTTGCTCATCTTGTAATTCCTGCAATTGGGATATGTCCATATTTATAGTATTTTGAATATTACGATTAGGATTCATGTTATAATATTCATTTGCATTATTTAAGCCCTGATACTGAAGATTACTTTGAGGCAATAAAGTGGGCAAATTGGCATTATACGTTACAGTTGTTATGTGATCGTCGCTGAGATGAGTAACAGCTCCCTGTGTAGAGTTCAAATCATTATATTTAGGTAAGCTATTGTTATTTGGTTTTGGAATGTTTTGACAAAGTACCAATGTCGACTGTGGCAGTTCTGACACATTAGCATACTGCTCCGGGTCAGATGTAAGTGTTATATTACAATTACCTTGTGTCGCAGTTGCTGTTTCATGTAATTCCTCTACAGCCGGATGAGATTTTATACGTGTATTGTGTAAAACCTGAGCCAATACATCTAAATCATTTATTGTTTTCAATTCGATATTATCGAAGGGTGATGAGGTATCTTCCTCAAAATCTTTGTAATTGAAAGTATTCGATAGTTTCCGTTCAAAATTGTTTCTTATTAGTGGAGCAAGACCACTACTACTACTGTTACTAGGACTGTTGCTAAAATTGGACAATACTGTCGGTTGCAATATATTATGGAAGCTATTCGTCGTTTCCGTCACATTAAGCTCCGGTGCCGTTTCTTTGGATTCTTTATTTATTACACCATTTTCTTTATTATTCAGATTGTCTTCTCCCTTCTTTCCATCCTCATCTCCCGATGAAGAGGATAGATCATCTGTACTTGGATAAGACACACTACACAGAAGATTCTTTTGTATATATTCATATTCCTGTATATTTTGTTGTTCCCTTCTTTCGATACGCTCCCTTCTCAGTTCTTTATTACGCGCACGTATTTTTTTCCATTGATCAATTTTAGACAGAGCCTTTTGTTCGAGTTGTAAGTTATAGGAATATAATGGAGAATTTTGGTAATAATTATCTTCCAAATTTAATTTATTTGCCAATGACTGAGACAAATTGTGTACAGCTGGTGGTGGTTTATATTTTTCTGCTATCTTGACTGGAACACCATCCATATAATTGGCATTGTACATACTGTTTTTTTAAACTGCACTCCTTCAAAATATTTTGTTTACTAATTTTTAACAAAAAACAAAAAAAATTAACAGTATCTAATGCAAATTTGTTACTTTTGTAGTAAGTAGAAAAAAGACTAATCACATAAATTATTTAGAGTTGCCAACTTCTTTTAATTACCACCAAATAAATAATTACAGATGGGGAGTAAATATGTATTTTTGAAATAATTTCAAATCTACATATTTAATCCAAAAGCACTTTCAGCATAAAAATTAAGACCATGTATTATTGTAGTTAGTACTAAATGTATATTTTTTGTGTTTCAACTACAAAATTTAAAAAAATTGTTTCAGGAAATAATTTCATGATTGTTTATCGAATGTGGCAACCCATAATTCTAAGAAATTGTCATTCACAATAAATGACACCAGGGATACTTTTTTTCTTCTTTTGTTTCTCATTCTCAACAAATTAATCAGTGGCATTTTCTTTTATTCTTACAAAGTATTAAAAGTTTTAGTAAAAATTATTAAATACAACTAGAAATAATTAAATACCACTGAATACTTTTTACAATGTCAGAAGTAAATCAAAATGCATCAGCCGGCACAGACGACGTCATTAAAATTAAATTAGAAGAGGCATTATCAGTTAATAGACAAATGCAACTGCAATTACTTGTGGTTCGCGAAAAACTAGAGAAGTTATTGACTAATGTAAAAGATAATTATAAAGTTAACGATGTTTTATTAAAGGATGGGATAGTACGGCATCGTCGAAAAGGTGTTGGTATAAAGGGAGCTTATTTAAGAGGTGGTACCTTCTATCTTAAGGGTAACATGTTTTTTAAAGA
Source organism: Cordilura impudica (assembly GCA_963682025.1). Classification (NCBI taxonomy): domain Eukaryota; kingdom Metazoa; phylum Arthropoda; class Insecta; order Diptera; family Scathophagidae; genus Cordilura; species Cordilura impudica. The sequence continues at coordinate 365,493,463 of OY821517.1, forward strand.
CATCAAGTGTCGCAATTGTCCAAATAATCCTGACTACGAAAAAAGAAAATCAGAAGAAAATGAAATTTTTCCAATGGACCTTGATTTAAAAAGTAGACATATTTGGTCTACCAAAGATAAACAGGGTGTTGTGTTGGGTATTAAAGAACAGGTAGGTGCAATAGAATTTTGAATGAAAAATCAAACTTTTATAAAACAAAAATCTTTACAGATTATAGATTATTTAAAGCGTTCTTCTAAAAAGATCGATATCCGAAAAAATGAAATTAATAGTGAAAAGTTGGTAAAACTTCTCAACATGATACCCAAGGATTTTTGCATTGATTGGGATTATATATCAAGTTGTAATGTACATTACCGTCATTCGGCAGCAAGTTGTCAGGCTATCTGGGATGTTTTTCTTAATCCTAAACTAAAACGATCCGCTTGGTCCACAGATGAGAATGAAAAACTTTTGGAAGCAGCTGTGAAATATAAATTTCAAAATTGGCAAGCTATAGCAGAGGAAGTTGGTAAAAGATCAGATTTTCAGGTAAGATCATTGAATAAAAAAATTCTATTAAAAATTCACATTTTTACAAATTGAAGTGTTTCGTTCAATATCAAAACTACGTATGTTATATGCTGCCCGAACTACGATCGGCTAAATGGACAACAGAAGATGATAAACGTCTCCTTGATGTGGTGGCTAAAAATACCATATATGGTGTTATTAATTGGAGTAATGTAATGTCACATTTTCCACATAAAGCCAAAACTACATTACAGAGTCGATATACCTATACACTCAATCCTGAAATAAGTCATGGTAATAAGTCATGCTATTAAACAAATTACAATCACAACTTATTAATTCTCACTTTTTACAAAGCTCCTTTTACACCTGAAGAAGATCTTCTGCTACTAGCAGCCGTTAAAGAATACGGTACAAAATTTTACTGTTTACCACGTAATCTATTTCCTAATCGTACAGTAGTTCAATTGCGATCACGTTACAAAAATACTTTATTAAATCGTCACAACTGGCACCCATGGACTTTGGAAGATGATATGAAACTAATGGAATTTGTCACGCAAAATGGTACTAAATCATGGCTGGAATGTTCGAAATATTTCCAAGAGAAGCATACGCGTACAAGTTGTAGAACACGGTTTTATACCGTTAAAAGATTTATGGAAAAAAATCCAGATGCCACCCTCGACCAATTACGCAGAAAGTCTGCAAAACCGTGTGGTTCTATAACCACCGAAAATTGGAAAGAAAAGCTAAACGAGTTGACAGAAAATCCGAAAGCTGACTTAAATAAACCATTTGACCTTAACGAAAATGAACAAATCCAGAAATTAAAAAAACATATAAACAAAAATATGGAGAAGGATAAGAAAATTATAAAAGAAAAAAAAATTAAAAAAATAAAAGAAAAAATAAGAAAAGAACCAAAAATTAGGAAACAACGCAAAAGCAAAGAAGTGAAAATTACAGAGGTACAAGCGAAAAAGATTGTACCTTATATAAGCCGTTTAAGAATATTTCCCCTTAAGAATTATAATTTTTTTAAATTTTCTTACAATTTTAAAATCGATCAAGATCCTTGTGACAAAATCTCCCCAAACAGTCAAATTTTAACTATTGTTAGATCGGCATTAAATCCCCAAATAAGTTTGTCATTTAGTAATTATAAATTTGATGAGACCCTACCACTCCATGTTAGGCCTAACATTATAAAAAGTCTACAAGAAACTACCAACTATCAAGTAGCCCAACTATTGCCTCCTAATTGGTCATCAGCTATGGGGTTCCGAGCCTTATGTATTCATGCGGCATGCAATGATCATGGGAATGCAAATTTTCCACCTATAAATGAGTCTAATGATCATATTAAAATATTTCGTCAACGTTTACGAATTCTATTCTATTCTACAGCTTTACTAAGTCGTCTGCATCCCAGTATGGTACGTATAAGCACAACAATGGACTTTCAGGAAAATGATGAGGTAACTTCTGCAAGTTTTTCAACAGTGTCCTGTGATGAAAGTTCAACTAATTATTCAATAACAGAAATACAATCGTCGGAAAATCTCAAACGACCACGTCTTAGTAGTGATAATGATAATAATAACGAGCCAACCAGCAAAAAGGAATGTCATGAAATTACCACAAAAATAAAACATGAAATTGAATCTTAGTTATAAAATTTTAAAATAAAAAAAAATTTAAATATTATTAAATTAAAATCTTTATGAGACTTTTGTTCAATGTTCAGATGCGTTGGCAAGTACAATCGTCAGTAGAACATTTGCACTTAAAAAAAAAAGCAAAATTTTTGTTATACAAAATTACTCCTCGTATTATTAGAACTAGCAGATTCCAGCCCTCGAAATTCGAGTGCAAATTCTAGGAAATTTAATTTTTTCATTAAATAAAGACTAAAGGTATGCTAATAAATTATAGCCAATTCACAAATCCACACAAAAAAACAAACTCATTTTTATTTCAAACACATTAAGAAATTTCATAAACACACACATGGCATTGTATAATATTATGTATGTATTAGTAGCAACTTTAAATGCAATTTACTCAAAATAAAGGAAAAAATCTGTAAATCTGCAAAACCGCTTAAAAGAAATACCTTTCAAATAATATACGTTTGGTTATAATCGGGATAAAACGGTACAACAAAACATCGGCCACAAGAAAACGCCTAGTCTATTAATATTATAGATACTAAACAAAAATCAACTTAGGCCCGGTTACTCAATATTCCGTTGAAATTTAACTTAACTTTGAGAAAAAGTCAGTTAACTGTATATTAAGAAATCGGCCCCATAAGCTGGGTTGACTTGTTAGCCCAGATATGTATAATTTTTTTTTTATTTCTTTCAACATTAACATTTTTTTTTTATAAATATTATGAGAAACACATCAATACGTACAATTATTTGGATACCATAAACTTAAAGTTTAAGTATTTGGAGTATTTATACTATGTTGCAGATAAAAATGACAATAGAGCGGTGTATATTTCCTATATTGTAAGCAACAGTAACGTGTAGAATATATGTATGTATTTATGAAGTATATATATATATAGTTAGTATGTTTTAATATTATAAATATTTATGTGTATCTTAGTGTTCATCTTTACTTATTTGTTAATTATCAATTATTGCAGTATATATGTTTCAAAATTTATTGAAAATTACTAAAATCAGTTTTTAGTTTTATGGTTGGTTTTTGTTGTTTCTCAAGACCACTACGAGTTTGTGCCGTCTGCACTCTGCTGGCTATGGCGGCCGATTGTTGTTGACACCGTACGGCAGCTTCTAACTTTTGCCTCAATTCTGGTGATTGACCCATTAGTGATTTAAATTCTTGTGGATATTTGGGACCAATTTTCATGAGCCATTGCAAGGCTTGTTCATGTAATTGACGTTGATATTTTGGCAAATTTCGTAATTTGGAAGGTTCGGCTAAATAATTGATCAGCACAGGCACAAGAAGAGTCAACATTTGTATGCCTACGATTTTGAGAGAAGAACGCAAAATGACAAAAATTTATTGTTTACTTTATTAAAGGGTATAATTAGAATTATTTATTAATTAGTAGTACTACAAAAAAAAAAAAAAAAAAAAATATATCAAAGATGGCATATGCAAAATGAAAAACTATTAATTAAAAATTACCTTGCATAAGATTTCCTATATGTTGTTATGTTATTATGTATTGTTATATGTAGGACACGGACATAATATATAGATGATAGAGAGGGATAGTTTTTAAGTTTGCGTGATTATCGGAATGCATTAGAAGACAAAATAAATATAAACAAACAAGATAAATACACAAGTGAATTATTTTTCTTGAGTTGCACTAAATGTTTAACATTATGTGATTTTAAGGTGTTTTTATGTTTTTTTATACAAAAAAAAAAAAAAAAAAAATTGGTGGAAAAAGTTACAAAATGATTATATTCAAAATATACTTACGATTTTGTGGCTCAGCCAATTCAATGAGAGCTTCAACGGTTACTATACTTTCTAAAACGATTTGTAGTTCTAAATCTGTACGAGGCTGCTTGGCTGTGTCCATATATAGTCCTTCTATAATACGAGGCGCTAAAGCATGTATATAGGGAGTGGAAACTTTAAGTTCTGATTGTGAAAATATCAATCGAGCCGTTTGTATACACTTCAGTTTAACTGAAAAATTGTCGGATTGCAAATATTGACGGAAATGATTAATGCAAGGATATTGTAGGGATGGTGTCAATACCACTGATGGAGGGGTGTGTAATATAAATACAGCTATGGAACGCAACATAGTGACCTCATCCATTTTACGATCATCATTGCTATCGGCAGTTTTTGTTAAATCTACTATGGTGGCCAATGCACTTTGTAATAATTCTTGCCATTCACTAGCCACCGCAGGGTGTTTAGACCATTTATCTTTGCAGATTGTTTCGAGTGCATGTAGAGCAGCTTGTATTGCTACTGTATTGGCTAATATGGTTGAGTCGATAATGGATTTGTTCGCTATTTCCTTAATAATGGAAGTTGTCATGTAAAGTATTGTTGGAAGTATAGCTAAAGCCCCTTTGGGGGAGCACAGTGTTGTTAATTCTTCAACACATTCTAAAGCACTGGCCACTAATCTACCGTTGTCCTCAGCTAACTTATTAAAGAAAGATTGTGAGCTTAATGCTGTTTTTGCTATTAAATCTTGACGAAATTGCACCGTATTAGCAGCACCAGGATTCATCGTTGGTATTTGACGTACGAATAGACAGAGACAAACCTCCAAAATAGCATAAATATGTGAAGAGCCCGGAGTTATTTCACCAGAACTACCACCTTCTCCCATTTGATCAATTTGCTCTTGTAGTGAAACATTATCGGCATTCTCTACATTTTTATTCTTTTCCAAATATTCATCTCGTAAGTTGGTGAGTTGTTCTTTCGAAGCTATAACCGATTGCTTAAGTATTTCTATGCACAAGAGTTGCACAAACAGATCATCACTGGTCAATATTTGTCTATGCAGTACATTACATAGTTCTATTGTTAATACTTTATCTTTCACCAGCTGTTGTCGGGCCCACTTGGAATCAAAGATGGTATACATTGATTGTAAACAACTTATTACATTTCTAGGTTTTTCTGATGTCCTGGCACTACACAAGGCCTCCATGCATATACCAAAGATCATATGAAAACGGTCAGCTGACAAAGAACCATGCGATATATTGTTGTTTGTTTCTAAAGCAGAATCATCGCCAGTTTCGGTTTGACTATTTGATTGTAAATGTAGCTGGAAGCCCTTATCCTTAAGCCATAATGAAGCTGCATATAATATGGGAGGCCAAGAAGCTAAATAGTGTGGCTTTGAGGAGTTGATAGTATCAGGAGTGTAGAAGGCACCCCCATCATGTGGTAATTGACTTTGGAATTCCGCTGGTAGCAACAATAAAGCATGATCTTTCATAGCAGCTAACCAGTGAGTAGAAAGATTGTCCAATTCTGGTTTTACCAAAGATAATAGACTTTCACAATTTCTGTCGTTATCAGAATCATTTCCTGTTGTTTCCTCGTCTTCCACATCAATACCGCTCGTCAGCGAGGGTATTAAACTTGAAGCCGTAAGCTGTTTTCTTATCAATGAAGCCGGAGCTGTATTGTTGGTAATCATGGCGACTATATAAACTTCTGCCCAAGCCTTCAATATGCTCAACTTCTCTAAAGTAGTCATGGATTCATTGAATAATTGAGTGCTATTTGTTTTTGTGTGTAATTTATTTAAAGATGAAACTAATAATTGATGAACCCGCCGTAAATCGTTAAGATCCCGAGCCACACCAGAACCAATCCAAGCTGAACACACTTCACAGGCAGCAGCAGTTACATGCGATGGTGTATCAGGTGCAAAAGCTGGTCGCAATGCAGCTCCCACCTTAATATATACAAAAAAGAAGCTTCAAATAATAACACTAGCTTACAAATTTTTGTTTGCAACGATTTCAAATTAACTTTAATTTAACATTCATCCTTATAACGTTTGATATTTCTGAATTCTTGAAAATGTTATATAACTTACCTGAGCTTGAAATTGCTCCAACAACAAATGACCAGGAAATTCTGGTTCCGGTACATTTGCAAAACGATCGATAATCTCCTGTAATGTTCTTAAACCCTCCAAACGTAATTGGTCAGAATCCGAAGTGGCAGCTATGAATGACATACGAATTAGCTCTGCCAGGTGAAGAATTAGATAATCACCGCTTGACTTTGTCATTTGCATCTCTTTGGCTTGGAGCAAATCAAAGTGGATTGGAGTATCTGACTCACAAGCGGACATAATTTTGCGTACAGATTGGGCGGCAAATACACGAGTTGTCCAACGTGGTTGAACAGCCTGATGGATGGAAGAGTTTTCAGTGGCATGATATTCGGTAACATCATCAGCATCATCTTCTTCATCATCGTCGTCCTCATCATTGTTGGCCAAATTTTGGGACGTAGCGTTGTTGCTAACCGCGGCAGCTTTAGGAGCCTCACCTTTTGCTGTTAAAGCTACATCGTCGGGAAGAGGAGAATTTTCAACTGCAACCGTAAGAACATTCTTACACAGACTTAACCATGTACTAAGACTTTCAGCTGCCATTAACTGCAGCATTGACACCAAAGTGTCGTGTATATTTTTAAGCATTTCTGTATCAGTTTCAGAGTCCAACATTGCAAACAGTATTCCAGGGAGACCAAATTCGGTTATAACTAGTTTAGGACAGTCATCGGGTTTAATTGACAATGCGAGATCACAGACCTCTTTGGCTTCACGATGTGCCAGTTGGCGAAGACATGACACAGCAGCCTTACGTTGTGTCAGATAGTTGCTAGATAAATTTTTAACGAGAGTCGGCACCAAAGAGGGTAAATTCACACTACCGGGAGCAAATAGATGAACTTGTTGGAGGCAACCAGTAGCTTCGGCTTGTACTAAGGGATCGGAATGACCATGCATAATCGAGGCAGCACAAATGAAAGACCTACGCATTGTTGTGACACCACCAGCATTTCCCTAGAAATTTACGACACACAAAATATAAAAAATAATTGAATTATTGAATATTATTATTAATATTGAACGAACCTGTAGTTCTGGACCCATTGTGGTAATAAGGGCATTCAAAACCCGTCCTATACACTGATGAACATCCACATATGATTGTGGCACCGTAAGTAAAAGTTTTAAACATAATGTCAATGTAGCTTCCACATAACTACGAAACATTGGTCCACCAGAATCTGCAATTAAAGCCAATGCATGTAATGCCCACAATTGTACCACTGGCGATGAGATATCTTGTGCCAATGCCAATAATATCGAGACACTTGTATTCAAATGTTGTGATGAACCCATGCCTCCTACGTAACGATGTAAACAACCCAGCGACAGTGAGTGACCAGTGCGCGTAACAACATCTCGAGCAGACTTTAATTTATCAAATGAAATTTGAGCTAATTCAGCCGTAAAACGTGTTTCACCCACTGCTTGTGCCAATCGTCCCAGAGCTTCGGCTGAAGCACAACGTAACATAGAATTCGAGCTTATAAGTCCGGAAGTTACAAGATTGGTAAAACTTTTTCGTACATCTTCTTGCCCTATACCAGCCTTATTATCGGTTAACACTTTTAGACCGCAAAGAAGAGCTGTATAAACATTCATTTGGACGGCCTCCTGGCGACTGCTTTTAGCTTGTCTTATACATTCACCAAAATGTTCTAACATTTGTAAACGATGTTTATTTGCCACTTTCGGAAAGATCACTCCAAACAATGTTATAGACATATCAATAATTGCGACACCCAAAGGTAGAGGACCTGGACACTGGTCTGATTTATAGCCATAAGCACCATTTACTGTGGTCAATGAAGCATTTCCAGATATTCTATACAAACAACATGGATCATGTTCTAGGGCGCGGGCGCCACACCCACTATTTGTCTGTAACTGAAGTTTAAACAGGATTTAAGTACTTATCTTGAAAAGGGTCCTTTAAGTAGAGCGAAATATGAAGTAAAACAACGAAACCAAACTTAAACATAATTGAAGTTAACAAAATCATAGAAAGGATATAACAAAAGCGTGGAACAACAAAACAATTTAATTCGAGCCAATAACACTTACGTGGTCACCATCCCATCTGCGATTTGGTTCCATCTTAGTTTAAAAGATTAAGTTCAAACAACAAATAAAAATTAAATATCATGTTAAGATTATCGATAAAAGGATTAAGAATTCGAATTAATTAAAATGGGTTCACAGCGTATTATTTCCAAATCGATTTCAAATCTAAATTCTAAAATCTGGTTAAATAGTTCATAAAATGCAAATATTAATAAACCAGTCTTCAGAATATAGTTAAGAACGAAAAATTAAGTTGGATTAGAATTCTGTACACGAATAATATAGATTAAATTGATCTTAAAACTCCGCTGTACACAGTAGGGACTTAGATATCACCAATAAATTAACTATATTATACGGCTATCAATGAACAACTCTATACGTACCTGATCTTCTATAATACGATGATCGGTTTCCTGTAACCAAGTTCCCAAAATAACAGAATCATCAGCATGACAGAGACTTCGTAATAAAGAATTTGTAGTATTTGCTGGATTTTCTGCCAAAGTGAATTCCGAAATAAGCATACGAAGTAAATGAGTATAGGAAGCTTCTAAAGCATGAGCTGGTAGTTGCGATAAAGTTTCGTAAAGACGCAAGCGTACCATGGCAGCTGGTGCTTTTAATTGGGTGCCATAGCTCTTCAATACTGAAGACAAGCTAAGTTTAAGTTAAACTTACTTTAATAAATTTAAATCGAAATGTGGAAATTTCAGAAAAATACTTACTTTACCAACATGGCTAAAGCACTTTCAATTGGTGTTAACAAACGTTTGGTAATATCTTCCGTTACCAACTGTGGACAATTGACTAAGAAACTTTGCATGACCGAGAGTGCACCAGCCCGTCCTTCCAATGTTACTTGCCATGTAAATGAATCACCACGAGCCTTTTCGGATTCCAACTCCTTGTTGGAACGTGGAAAAGAATGCCGCCATAAAAGCAGTAATCTTGGTAGCAGTCCCTTTACTACTGACGATCCGAGAGTCATTATGGATCCAATTAACAACCAACCCGCTTGGGTACGATTCAACGACATTCGGCTGTTTTGAGAAGCTGAACGTAATAATTCCTCGGCCGCATTGAAAACTACCTTCCCTTTAGTATGTGGTATACCCAGAGGAGAATAACGCACACTTCCCAAAATAGCCGACAAAGCGCAACTGTAACCCGATATTGCCTCCGGTGATGAACGCATTTGTTCGAGAGCCTCCACAAAACGATCTATTAATGGCGTTATCAAACTTGGCACGGCCACGCAAAAGCACCTTAAACACCAGGCAGCCGCTAAGCGAGCGGCAGCACTTGGATGCACCAATACAGCACATGTGGTGTCAATAGCATTAAGAGTTTGATCTGCTAAAAGATTTTGCGCCGTCGTACCTAAACCCAACACTAATGATCCCAATTCTTGTGATGCACAAACTAAAAAGTGCTGACTAAAGAGAGTTTCTTGATTAGAATCTTTAGCATTTTCCGGATTAAAATCGATTGAATTCATTTGCTTGGCTATCATATATACCAATTCCTTGCATGCTGAAGTTTGAGCTTTTTCTCCCAACATTTTACCAAGTATAGAGCGTAATATAAAGTTAATACACTTACGAGAGTAAACAGCATCAACATGCGAAGAGGCAGCTTTTGGATTTGCTACTAAATCTAAAACATGTGTAAGGAATACGGATAAGTTTCGTTCCAACCAAACACTACCCATGCAATTTACAAAAACAACATAGGCATGTGTCACACCAACACGTATCTCACGATTTACACTTGAAGAACTGCCTTTAATTATTTCACCAGTCCCCTTTAGAAACGAACCGCCACCACGCAAAAAGCCCGACATAAGAATACTCAATGTTTCATCTAAGGAAACTTGTCTGGTGGAAGTTTTCGTTTGTGTAGGCTGAACGGATAGTTTTTTATTGTTATTTTCGTTCTGCTGTTGCAGTAATGTTCCCAGTAATGTTCCCAGAAGTTTTGCCACTGAACAACGCACTTCATAACTGCTGCCATCAAAAGCCCGAAAACAGAGAGCTGGCAAATTTTCAAGTTCCGTTTGATAAAGAAATGGAGCATGTTGAATCATCTCCAATATACACTTTGCAGCTGCTACTCGCACTGCCATAACACGATCAGTTAAGCAATGTTTGGTGGCTTTATAAATGTCCTTGTGGACATTAGCTATGGCAGTACCCATGCCAGCACACACCTTCTCCAGAGTAATCATTATTTCAATGCGTGCTTGAGATTCTGCATTTCGAAGAGTTTTCAATAGTAAACTAACTGTGTCCTCATATGACCGACCCATCATACGACCCAGCTTTTCATACATAGATCCCAGGACACATATGGCAGCTCTAAAAAATATTGTTAAACCATTTAAAATTGTATTTTATTCAGAATATATTTTGATCTATGGTGGAAAACCGGCTGATTTTTAATCAGCATTCAGAAAACTATAGTGACTCGACCTTGGTCGAAATTAAAATCAATTATAAGAACTATTTTTACTTACAATTTTGTGGGTAAATAACTTGGTGAATCATCTTTATTCTTTAAAATATCATTGCACATATTAGCTGTATCAAATAACATAAATGTATCGCCAACCGAAAAAAGTGTAGCCAAACAACTGGCCAACAATTTACGTGTTGGCGGTCCAGGCGAACCATTTATTTGTGCTGTTAGCTGTTGAACCAACTTTTTTTGATGATTCTTAATTTCATTACGATCTATTTCCAGCAATGTCTTTTCCAAATAACCCAACCATTCAAATATAAAAATAGAACGTTTTGGCTCGGGTAGCTGCTTGAGAGCATCTTCATTTAAGATTAAACTATGAGCCAGTTCCATGGTATCATCAATATAAGCTATTTCTTCTGTAGCACCAACGCTGTCTCTTTCACCTGGTTCAGAGCGAATGAATGATCTAAAAATTGTTATGTTTGTATTTTTATTATTCATTATTATTTTTTGATCATACAGTTTTATGATTGTTTATATGAACATTTTTTGCAAATGACGCTATGCGAAAGAAATGACAACAATTATTAAGTGGTGTTTACGATATTAAAGTGATACATACATATAGGTATGTACATATGTATGTGTAGAACGAATGGTATACATTTTTATAGTTCTATTAAACGGGCATCAAATTAGTGTTCTTGCAATGAAGTTTGAATGTAAAATTTTAGTGTAGTCTTAATAATATTTTATTACAATTTTTAAAATGAACTCTGTTAAGATGAATAGAATCAAATTTGAATTTGTCTTTGGGTCAAGTATAACAAAACAAGTAAGAAAATTATAGTTGGTCTAGACCGACTATACGATACCCTATACCATGCGTTTAGAAACCCTATCTCTTAGGCCCAACTAACTGGACATAGAAAATAAGCATAAACCAAATTTGAGTGGGATTTTTATTAATTTTTTTGGCTGCAGATATGAAAAAGTTCATATCGGATGCTATATCTATATGGGGACTAGGCCCAAAAATGGACCGATCCTGACCATGTTTAGTAAAGTCTCTTGTATTTTGCAAAAATATATACAAACAAAATTTGAGAAGAATCAGTCCAATATTTTTGTTTTTTGATAGATTTAAGTGAAGATCGGGAAGCAGCTCTATATGGGGCCAAAGGGATAATTTTTGGACTACTCATTAATGGATGTAATGAACGCATACAAACCCAATTTGAGTAAGATCTATATGACAATTTGGATCTTATGGCAATTTATGTCGATTTCATAGGGGTCATTTGTATGGGGGCTACGTCTGAACATGGACCGATTCTCACCAATTTCAATAGCGTTCTTCCTATGGGCGATAAAAGCTTATATACCAAATTTCATCAAAATATATTCATATTTGCGACCTGCAGTTTGATTACAAGGTTTACATGGACACACAGACGGACGGACGGACTGACATCGTTAAATCGAATCAGATAGTGATTCTGATTCGATCGGTATAATAAAAGGTCAAATATTTTTGGTAGTTACAAACAGCAGCACAAAGTCATTATACCCAAACCACATAGTGGTATAGGGTATAAATATGTGCAAGCAAACTTTAAGATTAAGATTCGACGCCCCCTTGATGAGGTCACAATGTGACACACGCGAACAATAATTAAAACAAAGAAAGCAATAGACGGTCTAAACCGATTATACGATACCTTTATACCATATTTTTAAGAAAATGGTCTTATGTCGAATCATACTGGAAAGAGTCGTAAATGTACATATCAAACTAAGCCCGATTGGGGAAACTGTCATGCATTTTTTTTTTTGGCCTGGATGTGAGAATGTTAATACTTATTATATGGGGTTTGGTCGTGCGATCACGAACATAATTAGAACATATTTAGTATTTATAAATTTTGTATGTCTACATTATGAAAAAAATGAACAACGAGTTTTTTTTAAATACGTTTGTAAAAGTATTAGAACTTTTTTACGTTTACGCAGAAAAGAGTTACGAAAGCTTTTCTTAGCTTCGAAGAATATTTTGGTATATAAAATCTTAAAAAATATATTTTTTAAATATTTAAGTACAGTGAGGGACAACACATTGGTAACTTTTACAAAATTCTGAATTTGCCAATTTTGGTTTTTTAATAATTTTGCGTTATCGAAAGATAACAAATTAAAAAAAATGGATATACAAAAAAGAGTATTTTTTTTAGTGATGACAAAACAATGGAAACTATTTAACTTGTGTAAAACAATAAAAATAGAAGATGTTATAAAAGAAAGTGTATAAAATTTTAACCGTTATTTAAATATTTATAGTTTTTGACATTTTCTTTCAACTGTTCCTTAAACTCAATTGTAATTAATTATTAAAAACCAGAATAATAAATTATTTTACTTCTGGTCTCAAGCAAAATTTTTGAGAAATATTCTATTAATAAATCCATAATTTTAAAAATTACATTACGTGACAGTTTTTTGACCAAGTGTATCTGACACCTAATCTTTAAGGGCTCTATATATACACTTCTCAAATTCACATCAAGCGTTATGGTGGTAGTAGTGAAAATTTGATTGTAAAGGGTTTTTCAACAGGGAGGCTACAAAAGTAGAAAGACAGGGACAGCAAACGACGCCATATTTTTTGCCGCTCTTTTGACATTTCTCTTCAGTAAGGTTTGCCATTTCATGATGGATAGATATACGAGCCAACAACGAGTCGAAATAATTAAAATTTACTACCGAAATTCGGAGTCAGTGGCCTCAACGTTAAGAGCGCTACGTCCAATTTATGGTCGTCATAATCGTCCTAGCAGGTCAACAATTAAGCGTCTAGTGGAAAAATTTGAATCCACAGGCACAGTACAAAATGTTCCCGTGCCAGTGAGACAAAGAAGTGCCCGTAGTGTCGAGAATATTGCTGCCGCTGAGGCTTCAGTTGAAGAAAGCCCAAATGTGTCTCTCACACGTCGTTCTCAAGCGTTGGGCATCTCTGTGACGTCGTTGTGGCGAATTTTGCGAAAAGATCTTGGCCTACATCCTTACAAGATCAAATTGACGCAAGAACTGAAGCCGCTTGACCACCAGAAGCGTCGTATGTTCGTGAATTGGGCTGAGCAACAACTTGAAAATGATTCGGATTTTCATCGAAAAATCATCTTCAGCGATGAGGCTCATTTCTGGCAATAAACAAAATATGCGTTATTGGTCAGACAGCAATCCACACGTACTCCATGAGTCATCATTGCAACCCGAAAAAATTACGGTTTGGTGCGGTTTATGGGCCGGCGGCGTCATTGGGCCGTAGTTCTTCCGGGATGATCAAGACCGGCACGTTACTGTGAATGGGAATCGCTACCGTTCAATGATAACCGAATATTTTTGGCCTTAATTGGATGATTTGGACTTGGAGGACATGTGATTCCAACAGGACGGCGCCACAAGCCACACAGCGAATCTCACGAAATGGTCCAGTCGATTGGCCGCCTCGGTCGTGCGATTTGACACCGGTGGGCTATTTCCTGTGGGGCTACGTCAAGTCTATGGTCTATGCCAAGAAGCCAGCGACGATTGATGAACTTCGTACGAATATCGAACGTGAAATTGCAGCAGTATCGGCCATTTATGCTTGAAAACCGTCGAAAATTGGGTTCAGCGTCTGGACTTCTGCAAGCGTGCCCGTGGTGGCCATGCAAAAGAGATAGATTTTTATGATTTTTTTTTTTTTTTTTTTTTTTTTTTTTTGCAATTTTGCTCTTTCTTATTTTTTTTTAAACCAAACAATTAAAGTTTTTAATGTTTTATTACATAGGACATTAGATTATATCAATACAATCCTTTTGCGCCCACCAAGAACCAGATTGGTGCAAAAATGACAAAGCTACAGAAACTTTAGTAAATTAACCCACTTTTCGCTTTTTATCAAATCAAAAACCCAAAGGAAGTAAATACGCAGAATTTGAAAAACGAACGCTGTAAATATTAGAAACATTGAATTTTGTAAAAAAAATCACTAAAAAAGCATATGTTAATGAGTCCATGTCTAAATTACTGAGTCTGACAGAGTACGAACAGCATAACTGGAAAATCTGTGCCGATCTAAAAGTTGTTGCATGGTGACTTGTTTGCAAGAAGGCTACACAAAATATTGCTGTTTTTTGTGCAAATGGGACAGCCGAGCGCGTCAGGTACACTATGCCTGAAAAGATAGAGTAAATTTTAAGCTTGGCCGTGATAATGTCGTATACAAAGCTCTGGTAAAAAAGGAAACCACTATTTTCCACCATTACATATTAAGCTTTGCTTATTCAAAAATGTCGTCAAAGCTTTGCTAAAAAGAGGAAGCAGTGTCACATTTGAATACTTGAAACCCGTTCTTCCCAACGCATAAGAAGCCAAAATTAAACAAGGGGTTTGTGTGGGACCACAAATTACAAATCTACTGAAAGATTCCAAATTTTATTCGATTTTGTCTGAAGATAAATCAAAGGCATGGAAGTCGTTTGGTTTGGTTAGATCAAGCTTTCTGGGAAATTTCAGAATCCCAAATTATGAAGACATCATTCAAGAATTGTAAAAAAAAACCTATGAGAAAATTGGTAGCGTTTTTTACATGATTTTGTTTTTATTTACTTTTTTATATTAACATTCATTTTTATATCTTACTTAAAAACGGAGTTAATACATCTTTCAAATAAAATTTCTTCCCAAATAACCTTGCCGATGAAAGCGTCAAGCATGGTGAGCGTTTTCACCAACATATACAAGAAATTGAACGTCGGTGTCAAGGGGCGTATGATGAGGCGATATTGGGCGACTATGTTGGTTCCTGTGCGTGAGACAAAAAAATATTCACAATAGGCATTTTTAATATATATTGTTACTAACATTTAGCTTTGTATATTTAATTGTTGTTGTTTTTTTATTTTACAAAAACCGAAAAGTGGGATAATTCAATTAATCTTCTGTAACTTATTCATTTTTGAACCGATCTGGATCCTATTGGGCGCAAAATGTTCGTATTGAAATACGCTAACGTCGCAATGATAAAACTTAAAACTTTTTATTGTTTGGTTTAAAAAAAAAATAAGTTGAAAAGAGAAAAATTGTAAAAAATCGTTAAAATTTTTGTGAAATTTTCACTTTGGACCACTGTAACTCAGTCATTTTTTGTCCAATTTTTTTAGACGACCCGTGGTTGTTTAAGCAATTTCAACAAAAAAAAAAAGGAATAAAAAATCCGTCGAATATTTTCGAAGATACTGTTATTACAGTGACATCATCTTTTTAAAAACGCAAATAACGGTAATTTTGCAATATCTCGAAAACTTTTGGCAATTCTGAGTTCACATTCGGATTCAGGGGACATTTTTACATAAAGATTAGGTGTCAGATTCATTTGGTCACAACTTTATTGAAAATTTGTGCCACAGTGTTTTCAAGAATTGAATCGTTTATTTCAGAAACCAGTCAAACAACAAATTATTAATTTTGAGTAAATCAAACATTCTAGAAACTGTCACTTGACATCTTTCTGCACTAAACAAGAATTTCTCGACTTTGCTTCACCATCACATGGGGGCAAAATTTTAATTGTTTTTGCATTAAACAATGTATTGCCGTTTAAAATACAGTCATCGCCCAATAACTCACTTTTTAATTTTTTTGTTGCTTGACTGGTTTCTGAAATAAACGATTAAATTACCGTGAAAGAGATTTGCCTTCCTCCATTTGAGGAATAACCTGATTCCAATAGGGAAGAGTTCTGACAGTTTCAAAGACTCGAACATGGGCAATTCATCCTTTTTGGATTCATTGTCATAACGTTGGTCCTTAACAATGTTGTCATAGTAAGGATGACCAGGTCCTATGGGTGGTGGAGGGGGCATCAAAAGTGCTTCGCCAGATCTTTACTTGTTCTTCAACATACTTGGCCGCAGTTTCGGCCTTATTTAACTGACAGGTTTTTGAAACGTTCATTTAACCGCTAGGTTTTATAAACAGGTATGTCAGTTTCACCAAATTTTGGTGAGGATGGATGGCATTCAATGTACATTGTGCGCACGGGTCAATACAGACATATGGGCGATGTCGAACTGCAAACCAGCAAGTTTAACGGCTTCACTACACCATTTCCAATTACAAATGGAAAATTCCAATTGAAATTGAGATTTTCCATTTGTAATTGAGAAAGTTCCAAATGAAATTGAATTTTCCCAATTTCAATTGAATTTGAGATTTGCCATTTGAAATTGAGAAAATTTCAATTGAAATTGAGATTTTCCATTTGAAATTGAGAAAATTCCAATTGAAATTCATTCATTTGAAAATTACAAAAGAAATTGAGAAAATAACAAATGTTTTTTTTTTATTTTTTGGTGAAGATTAATTAAAGATTTTTATTGAAACGATATTATATAAGTAAGTGAAATGATATTATATAAGTAAGTATGTGAAAAAAAACTTTCTTTTTTAAAAAAATTCTCAATTTCATTTGTAATTTTCTCAATTTCAAATGAAAAATTCTCAATTTCAATTGAAATTTTCTCAATTTCAAATGGAAAATCTCAAATTCATTTGTAATTTTGCCAACTTCACATGGTAAATCTCAATTTCAACTGGAATGTTCTCAATTTCAATTGGAAATGAAAAAGTTGAGTCTTCAAATTCCACTCGGATTCGCCAAGGCGTATGATTACAATATTATATTTATTTATTTATTTATTTTTATTTATTTATTAAATTTAATGATTTCCTGCACAACAAGACTAAGTCTTATAATTTCAGTACAGGATTTTAGTAGTGTACAAACATGTTTAGCCAAATTAAATTAAATAAAATTGTAACTAACACATATAAAAATTAATATAAATAATATATTTAACATAAGAATTTTTAAAATTATGACAATAATAAAATATGACATAGAATATTAAAAAAAAATTGTAAATTGAAATTTTTTAAAAATTACAAAAAAGAGAGAAAAAATTAAAAAAAAATAAGCATACAATAACGAAATACCTTTAAAAAGTTTAGGTTTAGACAAAGTATTTAAATAAGGATTTTTTTGAAATGTATTGCATTGCTATTAAGTTGGATATTAGGTGGAAGGCTATTCCAAAGACGTACAGCATTTATGAAAAAGTGCCATTCTGATACTAGGCATCGATGTTTAGGAATAATTAATTTTTAATATTTACCAGCCATTGTTTTAGAACAGTTTTTGGAGTAACAACGAAAAAAATTAATATGCAAAGTACCAATCGGGGGCGGTAGGCCCCGTAAAACAACTCAAAGATAGGATAATTTAATAGCAAGAGTTTAAAAATTTCCAAAAATGCTTTAAAACTAAATATATGTTTTCGAACTGTTGCCCGACGAGCAATTGAGAATGATCTTGATTGTTATCGTCCTGTGAAAGTTTTTCTGAAGAACAGATGAACTGGTCAAGACGGATTCGCATACTGTTCTCTTTTCAGATGAGTCCAAGTATAATTTAAGAGGCCGTGATGACAGAACGTTTATACGATGACCAAAGGAAAAAAAAGACTAGACCCAAAATATAAAAACAAAACTGTTAAGTTTGGCGGTGGCAATACTATGGTATGGAGATGCTTTACGGGCCATAGAATGAGTCGAATTCATGTAGTAAAACATACTCCAACTGGAATTGGATATAGGCAAATACTAAATCACGTAATGCATCCATATGCGGAGGAAAATATGAAAATACACATCTCCAATGTTGTAACCAAATTGCTACAATCTAATGCAGTTAATGTTTTGGAATGGACACCCCAATCACCAGATCTCAATCCCAAAGATAATCTATGGGAAATTGTAGATCGAAAAATACAGACACGAAATCAAAAAAAAAAAAAAAAAAAAATGAGTTTTGTCATTTTTTCTGAAATTAAGCTATTTCATGTTTGTATTTTTTCTTTTTACTCCCTTTATATTAACTCGTAGAGTCTGCTTGTCTGTCGGCAAAACTTTGGATCCATTTTTTACCCTTTTCTCGTGATCCAATCGAGCTGAAACTTTGCAGGCAGACTCGTGGCGACAAATTTTTTGCAAAAAAAATTTAATTTTTAAACTCTTTTTTATAACTCATATTCCCTGTCTGACTGTCTGTCATGGGGCAACCCCATTCCCCCTCATCCAATTGATCTGAGACTTGGCCCATAGTCTTGTTGTGACTATAGATTAATATTGGGGTAGTTACGCACAGTCACGCATAGTCACGGAGAGATTACAACCTCATTTCCCCTCATCAAATCGATCTGAAACTTTGTCCATAGACTTGTTCTTGCCAAAGATTGATTTTAAGATAGTCATCACAGTCACGGAGTGATTTAAACCCCCATTTCCCCTCTTATAATCAATCTGAAACTTGGTCCATATTGTGACCAAAGATTAATTTTAAAATAGTCACACAAAGTCACGCACAATCACGGAGAGATTCAAAACTCATATGCATAAGGAAAGAAAGACTTTGTTTTTATGGGTTAGATTATTAATTTTATGTACCCATTTTTTGGTATTGATCGTTCATGTCGTTAAAAATTATATTTTTTGTTAAAAGTTTCCATTGTAGTGTCATTCACTGTATATTTACACCTATCTTACGAAACAGTAGTAGCTATGAATGATTTTCCGTACTATATTGCTTTGATTTATTTCAGTGTAGTCTTTTTATTTTGTTTTTATCATGCAACTACACGTTAAATGTTTTATGTCCCTTTACATACAGATTTCACATTTGTTAAATATAAAATTTTTTGCAGGGTGTATAAAATTTCACCATCACTTGAATTGTGTTTATGTATAATAAAATCTGAAATGCAATTAAAAATTAAATGAATCACACGAAGGACTGGTTTTGTGAAAGCGGTTTCATTAACAATGAGCTAAAGAAAGTTCAATTTTTTTTTGTTCGATCGAGCCCTAATTTTAAAGGAATGCAAAACAATAACACAACTTGAAAAAATATAAAAACATAAATACTGCTTGTTTTAAAATATAATATTTGGATAATGAACGTATATCATCAGTCAGTACATGCATTCACCTTCTGGCACCACCAATGGCTTTACGCAAAAAATGTGGGGTGGAAGTTAAAATGTATGTTTCCAAATTTTCCATTTTCTTAGTATATGATGTGTATGCTACGGCGGCGATTGCAATAGTTCAAGGTTGCAAGTACAATTGGTTACTCTTTGTTCTTTCTTATATTTTTCAAAATACATTAAAATCAATAACTAATATAGGAAATTTATTATAAGAAAATTAATTTTTTACACTCAATAATTAACATGTTTTATGAAAAACTAATAATATACATATGTATGTATATAATGCGTAAATCTTCAAACACTTCACTACATATTATATACGATTATTGATGTGTATTTTATACATAATATTCATATTAGATGCGGTATTTACTCGCGCACCGACACTATAAAACTAAAGAATGAATATTTTGCACTAGTAGAAAAAAACCCCAACAGCAAAAACAAAACGAAGCAAAAAAAAAAAATACACATCTCTTTCGTAAAAGTTCTCCAACATTTTCGCAATATAAAATTTAACAACAGAGTACACGAAAAAGATACAAAACATCATTGCGGCATTAAAGATGCGAAGAAGAAAAAGCAACAATTAAAAAGGGTTTAAATGTCTGTTATGTTAAAGCCGGTAAATAAATTCTGCGAAAATATATATATTATTTCACATTTTATACATATTTACAAATATACATACATGCATACACATATGTATGTGTGTACAAGGATCTCTTCTCTAGCATAACAATAATTGCTAACCGTTTGAACAATAAAAATCATGTATACAAAAAATTTATTAATTAATCAATTAATTGAAAATATTTTTTTTTTATTACCGCTTTTTTAACTTTTTTTCAAATGAAAAAAAAAGTAATAATCCCCAATTAAGTTTGACACAAAACATTACTGCTGAATTAAAGATGCGGAGAAGAAAAAGCAACAAATAACTGACACACACACACAACTAGGGTTGACAATTATTCAGGTTTAATTTTAACCGATTAAAAACTCAAAAATATATTATTATTGATAAATCAGGCGATCAAGTTTCAAAAAATATTTGATTAATTAATCAAATAACGATTAAGATGTGAAATTTTAAATATTCCCGATTTTTTTTATTTTTGATTAAAAAAATAATCATAAAAACTTGAAACAAATTAAAAGCATATTTAATTTATTTTTAAAATAAAGAGAATTTTATTTTTATTTAAAAAATTCAAAAACAGTTTAAACAAGTAACATAAATTGAGAACTTATTTTATATTTTTATACCCTCCACACCACTGTGCAGAGAGTTATATCAGTTTGTCATTCCGTTTGTAACGCATCGAAAAACTAATTTTTGATCCCAAAAAGTATATATAATCCTGATCCTTATAACTATTCAAGTCGATAAACCGATGTCCGTCTGTTTGTCATCATTGTACCAAGATATAACCAAAAAAAAAAAAAAATATGGAGACACCTCTAAAAAATTATAAAAATTTTATAAATCCAGATATTAAAGCAAACGTAAAATCCAAGTGGAGGGCACCAAGTATTCGGCATAGCCGAATTTAAGCCTCTTACTTGTTTCTCATTTAAATATGCAATTCATAAAAACTAGAATAGTTTGGAACTATTAAAGATAACTAGCAGATTCCAGCCCTCGATATTCGAGTGCAAATTATAGGAAATTTTATTTTTTCATTAAATAAAGACCTAATCAATTATAGCCAATTCACAAATCAACACAAAAAACAAACTCATTTTTATTACAAACACATTAACAAATTTAATAAACACACACATAGCATTGTATAATTTTAAGTATGTGTTAGTAGCAACTTTAAATGCAATTTACTCAAAATGAAGGAAAAAATTAAAAAATCTGTAAATCTGCAAAACGGCTAAAAAGAAATACCTTTCACATAATATACGTTTGGTCAAAATCGGGATAAAACGGTAGAACAAAACATCGGTCACAAGAAATCGCCTAGCCTATTAATATTCTTTGCTTATGCATATGAGCTTTGAATCTCTCCGTGACTGTATGTGACTTTGCGTGACTATTTTAAAATTAAGATTTGGTAGCAACAAATCTATGGACCAAGTTTCAGATTGATTGGATGAGGGCAAGTGGGGCTAAATCACTCCGTGACTGTGTGTGACTATCTTAAAATTAATCTTTGGCTACAACTAGTCTATGGACAAGGTTTCAGATCGATCGGATGAGGGGAAGTGAGGTTTTAATCTCTCCGTAACTGTGCGTGATTATGCGTGACTGTGCGTGACTATGTCAAAGTTAATCTTTTTGATGTGTAAACATCTATGCGCTCAGGGGGGTAAAATCCAATTTCACAATACAATCACAAAAACAGCGTAAGGAAAAATCGGTGTGTGGTATATGTAAGTGTATTGGTGTATTTAGTAAGCAGAACCGCCGAGTACGCTGTCTGTTTAGCAAAATCACAAACCTTTTTCGTTAATTATAAATATTCAAGCTATTGACCGCTAGATGTGCTGTGAGTTTAACATGTTCACAAACTTACAGAGTTTTTTTTTTTTTAATATTCAAGTATATATTTGCTATTGACAGAACTTTTGAGTAAGCAGAACCGCCGAGTACGCTGTCTGTTTAGCAAAATCACAAACCTTTTTCGTTAATTATAAATATTCAAGCTATTGACCGCTAGATGTGCTGTGAGTTTAACATGTTCACAAACTTACAGAGTTTTTTTTTTTAATATTCAAGTATATATTTGCTATTGACAGAACTTTTTAGTAAGCAGAACCGCTAGGTGTGCTGTGAGTTTAAAAAGCTAAATACTAGGAAAACTTTTCAGAAGTCGAAAATAAACTTAGATGTTTTTTAATTACTACACATTTTCCAATTGTATTTCAGAAAACATCAATTGAATTTCAGAAAGTATCAATTGTGTTTCAGAAAACATTAATTGATTTTCAGAAAATATCAATTGTATTTCAGAAAGTATCAATTGTATTTCAGAAAACATTAAATGTATTTCAGAAATTATTAAATTTACTTCAGAAAATATGAATTGAATTTCAGAAAATATCAATTGAGTCTCAGAAAAATAGTCAGAACGCTATATAAAAATGTATTTTTTTAAGTGTTACACTGGGTTTGTAATATTTTTTGAAAACTACATATCGTCACCTAAAATGCAAAAGGTCATAACTAATATTTTTATTGGTGTGTAAACATCTATACAATCACAAAAACAGCGTTACATCTGAGTTTACATGTTACGCTGTGAGCCGTAAGACAAATCGGTGTGACTTATGATTGTATTGGTGAAAAAATTGTGATATAAAATTGTTTCAGCTAATTCAACAACCCTTTACTGTAAAATGTTAAAAATTTCACAATATAAAAGTATAACATACACATAATTCAACAACCCCACAAATTTGCTATAAGTGATACATACATAGATGACGCTTTCTGTTTGATTTTAAAAAAGTGACATAAAAAATCTTTAATTTCTCCCCTGTGATCGGACTCACATGATTTTTTTTTTTCACAGCAAGTCTATTATAGTCGATCTAGACTGACTATACGACACAAAACTAATTGGATATAGAAAATAAGCAAATTTGAGTGGCATTGTTATTAATTTTTTTGCCTGCAGATATGAAAAAGCTCATATCGGATGATATATTTACATGGAGAATAGGTCAAAAAATGGACCGATCCTGACCGTATTCAGTAGACACTTATTTTTGCAAAAACACATACAAACCAAATTTAAGAAAAATCTGTGCAATATTTTTGCTTTCTGATAGATTTCAGTGAAAATCGAGAAGTAGGTTTATATTGGGGCTATGAGTAAGAAATTTCCTATAGGGTTTATCTTTGCACAACTGATTAATGGGTGTAATAAACACAAACAAACCAAATTTGGCCAAGATATATATGATAATTTGGGTCTAATGACAATTTAATGTCACTTGTATGGACTGGGTCTGAACATGCACTGAATTTTACCAATTTCAATAGCGTTCGTCCTTCGACTGATAAAAGCCTATTTGCCATATTTCATATGCGACCTGTAATTTGGTTATGGACATACAGACGGACGGACGGACATTGCTAAATCGGCTCAAAGTTTTTCTGAGTCGATCGCTGTAACAAAAGATGGGTATAGGTCAAATATTTTTGATTTGATTTTTCATTATACCTTGACCACATATTGGTGTAAGGTATAATAATATATCCCAGTTTTTCTAGAACAATTCGTTCGAATTCTTGCGAAAAATTAAAAAAAATATTCATACGCCCCGTATCCCACTAAATGAATTTATTTTTTAAACTCTTTCTTTTAACTCATACTCTCCGTTTGTCTGTCGTGGGGCAACCCCATTCTGATCTGAAACTTGGCCCGTAGTCTAACTGTGACTACAGATTAATTTTGGGGTAATCACGCACAGTTACGCACAGTCACGGAGTGATCTAAATGTCATTTCCCCTCATCCAATCAATCTGAAACTTGGTCGATATACTTGCTGTAAAGAAAGATTAACTTCGACATAGTCACGCACAGTCACGGTGTGATTTTAAGCCCATTTCCTCTTATCCGATCGATCTGAAACTTGGTCGATAGACTTGCTGTGAAAAAAAGATTAACTTTGACATAGTGACCTCACTTCCCCTCATCCGATCGATCTGAAACTTTGGCCATTGACTTGTTGTGACCAAAGATTAACTTTAAAATAGTCACGCAAAGTATCACACAGTCACGGAGAAATTCAAAACTCATATGCATAAGGAAAGAAAGAGTTTTAATAAAAACTTTGTTTTTATGGGTTGAATTATTTTAAACTCTTTATTTTAACTCATACTCTCAGTCTGTCTGTCTGCCATGGGGCAACCCCATTCTCCCTCATCCAATTGATCTGAAACTTGGCCCAAAGTCTTGTTGTGGTTAACATAACATTGGTGAAAAATTTAATAATAAAATTACTCATACAACCAGAATTTCATATGATTATTTTATTCAGGTTTTATATAAACCCATTTGATAAAAATTTTAAAAAGGTATGTATTAAACTTATAAAAGAATGAATTGGGTATTTCAATTTCTTGATAAAAATGTAATCGAAAATGAATTTATATATTTTCGTGATATGGGTATGAGTGATTTTTTTTATTCTACAAGTATATTAATTCGGATTATTCACCTTTATAAGACAGATATTTTATTTAAAAAACTTCTTTCCGAATATTGTTATTTTTCTACATGTACAGTACAACAAAAACTGCATAAATTCATGAAGACTAGAAGCGTATGAGTATTTTTTTTTAAACAATAAATTCTGTCATTCGCGAGAATACAAATTTATCTAGAAAACTGGAAGACAAGGGTAGTTTTAGTTTAAGCCCTTTATTCGGAATATATGTGATTTTTTGTATGTGCTTTGAGAGGTATCCAGTCGAACAATAATTAATTAATCGAACAATTTCTTTTTTTCAATTAATCGTTTGAAAAATAAAAATTTTCGTTTTCTATTGTGATGAAAATTACTATAATTGCTTAAAAATATGGAAATTTTCATTATTATTTTTAAGAGTCCGTATCTTATACTTATTAATTGCATTTAGGAATTATTTCGGCTGTTGCTTTCACCAGACGATTTGGTCAAATAGTTTGAATGTTATTAGTCTCTAAAAATGCGGGTATAACTAAACTAAGATGAAGTGGCATCCCAAAAAATCGACCTAGAGCGTTTAAAGTCGTGATTTTAACTAAACTAAGTATAATTCGTACTGAAAAACTATAATTTTTTAGTTTTAGAGAATGCCACTTTTAACGCAGAATTCGAAGATTTGTATATTTTCCACCAAGTTTAGCATTTTTTCATCACCAAATTGGCAAATTTAATACAAGTTAAATCTCAAGTTAGAGCTTTAAGCTATGTGATTCTTTTATTATTTGTAACTCACATTATTAGAAGATTTGGAGACGTAAAAAAAATTATAAATGCTTAAAATATTGACTAAACACTTTAAAGTAAACATAGATTATTTTAATAATTTATACTAAACCCATTTTACACAAGATAAACTCGTACTTATTTAATCTTTTTCTTTTAAATTGGTCACATAAATGTTAAAATTAAAATCAAAAATTTTGTAATACATATTTAGACTTTATTTTATTAACAACATAATAAAAATATAAATTTAGGGTAAAAATGGCATGGCAGGAATATACTGGAGAGCTTTAACTGTTGCACTATTGGGATCTCCCAAGTCTTTTACTATACCCTGGATACGAGACACCACATCACTGCGTTGAATATCACCCCGATCTAACATTCGTTTAAAAAGCGTATAAAGTTGACGCTGGGAAGACATATGTGAAGATTCATAAAGATCTTTTAAAAGCTCTTCGGAATAACCTTCATATTTACTGAGATTTAAGGATTTAGCATCACGTTTTAATAGATCATACACCAAAAGAAATTCCACATAAGGTTTGGTGGGCGGTACGCGTTTTTTACCCGCTGTTGAGGTGGTAGACCAACGATCCATAGCTGAGTCTGCATCGAAAGTGGCTCTTCCATAGTTATCATCATAGAGACGTAAGAAATTGTCGAGAGATTCAACATCATTATTAAAATCATCATGATTTGTTTCTGTTATGATATCGTGTATAAGCGGTAGAGGTAAATTAGCCAGACCTTCGGCCGTACTGCCAAGTTCATAAAAAATATCATATCCTTCGGCAGGAGTTTTAAGGCGTGCTGGTAATTGTGGTGCAAACAAACCCGGCTTATGAGGAGCCGTAGGTTTAGTTGGTTTCTTTGTTGTTGTGCTTGAAGGTGGATCCCACCATGAGGGAGGTATCCACCAACTAGATGTTGTGGTTGTGATTCCTGAAGGTCTAGGTGTTGTCGTTTTAGTTGCGGATGATGTAGAACTGTTATTTTGAATTGTTTGCTCTGTGATAACACTAAATGGTGGTTCTACTGTAGTTGTTGATAAAGGCTCATATTGCAGATGATCTATGTAATAGGCAAGAGCCTGCATTGAGGCTGGCAAATAACTGTCTAGTAAATAAGCTCCATCGACATGTTGCCTAAATGACACATGGACAATCGTTATAAGCACTATACCGTATACAGAATTAACAAAATTCATTTCTTTTTTTCTTTTTTCTTTTAAATGAGCTGGTTTAGAGTTTAAATATAACTTAGTGTGCGTATGAAGATGTCATACTGTAGCACAAAATTGAAAAGCCGTTCTTTTGTTTTCAAAACACTTCTTCTCTTCAGAACCAGACATATACTGAAAACACGCATTTTGTTTCAGCTTGGCTAAGAGTCATCCTAAAAACTTTTGAAAGCAGTATGCTTTTGTTTTGCGTTTAAATTTTTAATTTTTGTTTCAATAAATAAATCAAGAAAAAAAATACGCTTTTTATCGTGAAATGCATTAGGGCTATATATACACATATATTTTACCCTACTAAGGGTATTAAAGGTCCATACATAAAATATATATATATATATATTTGTAGTAAGGTCGGAATTATACATTAAAAAACAATTAGTAAACCATTTATTTTCCCAAAACTTTAAATGTTATTTTTTTTTAAATCCTTTAAAATTATTGCACTGGAACATTTAAAACGAAAACTTTTCTTATTTAAAAATGTATCGGTTTTAGTGCATTTACGATACGGATACATTTTAACAACGTGTGTCTGTTAAGATAAACTTAAAATACTTTTGCTTTTCACTAAGTTTAATTGGCAATAGAAATTGTATTCTGTTACCACAAATAACATTTACACATATGTACAAGTTTATGTTTACGCATGTTTTTTATTCTTTAAAAGTAGCGTTTGAAATTGTCGTCATGCTTCGCATCCGGAAGATAAAAGGTGAATACACTTTCATTGTTGTTTTATTTATTTTTTGTGGGTATAAAGTTAATAAAAACAAGCCGTCAGGTTATACTGACCAACTAATAAATACAATCATCAAAAAAATCTTCATATTCAGCGTTAGTTTGAGTATAGCTAAATTTTTGTATTAACAACGTTAAATATTTTAATAAAAAGGGAGAATTTGTCAGGGATTACGTAGAAATTATAAAAATACACATAAAAGTATGATTTTAATGCAGAATTTGGGATGTAGATATGTATGTTCTATTAAATTAGCCCCCACGAAACCAGAAAGCTTTAATACAAACATAGGCCATCTTAGTAGCTTTAGAATTAAACTACAGATTTTGAAATTTTTACCTATAACAAGCGTTTCGAGAGGGTTTTGCATCTAACTTTACTGAGGCAATAACTGACGATAGAAATTTTTAATGGGATGGTTATTATTTTGTGACCAGCAGATATGAAAAAGTTCATATCTGATGATATTTTTAATGGGCACTGGGTCAAAAAACTGTACCAATCTTTACCATATTTAGTAGTCACTTACTTTTCGTAAAAACATATATAAACCAAACTTGAAAAAATGTACGCAATATTTTTGTTTTTTGATAGATTTAGGTGAAGATCGGGGCTTATTTTTGGACTACTGATTGGTGGGTATAATACACACACACATTATATATGTGGATCTTACTACATTTTTAGTCGATCTGATAGGGATAAATAGATTTCAAGATGCACCGATTTTCATCAATTTCAATAGAGTTCGACCTATGGCAGCTTATACACTAAATTTCATCAAAATATATTTACATATGTGATCTGTATTTTGCTTAAGCTGCGTTCACACTACGTGTTTTGCTCGTGTTTTTCTTATTTTTTTAGCACGTGTAATTTGTACACATAGTGTGAACCCTTTCAAACATTGTTTATGTACAACACATTTTGCAAGACATGTAAAGTTTTCAATTAGAGCAGGTTCTATTTTGGCAAGATAAACATATGAAAATACAACACTGCTTGTGGCGAAAGAAAAACAGAGTAAATTATAAAGATTAATATTGAGAGAAAAATAAATTGTTTAATATTAATTAACAATTAAAAAATATATAACTTTATTTTTAACAATAATTTTTTGTAAATTCACAAATTAAATCAGCTGTTGTTTACATTTAGAGGTTATGTCATACGGAAATACATATGTACGTTTGAACGCAAAAATTATGAATTGTATGTAAAACGGCAATTTTGACACACACACGGAATTACGTATGGATCGTAAAACTGAATTTACACATGGAAAATACACATAGTGTAAACACACCTTTACATGGAACACACATGCAGACAGACGGACGAACGTACATTGATTCTGAGTCGATCGGTGTAATAATTGTTGGATCATCAGCACACACTCATTTTACCCTGACCACAAAGTGGTATTGAGTATAAAAATAGCCGCATTTGATTTCTATGAAATGAGGAATTATTATTAAATAAACAAATATTACGATCCCTGAAAATGAGAATTAACAACGTTCGAGCACTATTTTGGTTAAGTGTTGAATATTTTAAATAAATCAAGAATTGGGATTTAATTTGGCAGAAAAGAAAATAAAACCTGATTTTAACATTTCTTTTTCGAAGAAAGGCAAACCTCAATTTTACTGATATGTAACCAGTAAAACAAGAACGAAAAAAGATATACTAATACATTCGGAAGATTATAGAAAGAGCAAAACAAAACAAAAGATATAATAATAAAGAAAATAACACAAAATAAACAAAAGTCTTCTCAAAACAAAAATAAATAGACTGATAAAACATATAAAGGGAATATTGAAAAGTGTATTATTAATAATATAAAGTAGAATAACATGTGTAAGCATCTGCTTTTGCTGATGGTTATATTTCATATCAGCACAATAACAATCAATGATATATGTATAATAGCACCATATTAGTAATGATCAAAAAATGTGTATCAATTGTATAAAATAAGTGAAATGTGATTCATTTCATTTATATATGTACATTTAAAATATTATTTTGTTTGCAAATAAACTTACCAATTAAAAAAATGTTTTATATACACTTAGCACTAAACGATTTTTAATAGTCCAATTGTTTTGCCTTCGTTTACAATTATTCTGTTTTTTTTTTTAATTTACTTCATAGCAGAGATATGTGTACGGCTTCGCGTGGAGTTAACAAGTATGTTTTTTTAATTTTATACTTTATTACTCAATTCTAATCTCACTTAACACTTTTATTCCGTATTTTGTAAATATATAAATGCAAATTGCTTTAATGAAAATGGAATTATTTTTGATTTTTCATGATTATTAAAAAGAGGCCAACAAGAAAAATATAACATTAAACTAATGATGACAAAAAATTAGTATCGGTTTTTATAGATGGTAATATTCCGATTAATATTGCAGAAGAAAGTGTTGGACAACTTGAAAATTGACTTGTAGTGTGTGGCTCAGTGATGCCAAGTGTAGGGATTTTTCCCTTTTTGTACGGATTATTTTCGAAAACTTTGACATGTAGGGAAAAAGGGAAATTTTTTTTTTCGAATTGTAGGGATTTTTTTCAATTGCAGATTTTTTTCTTAACTTAAAATTACGTATTTTTCAATTTTAAACTTTAAAATTAAAAATATATACTTTTTTTAAGTGTATCATTAGAAATTCGTAAGCCTGGTAATACATCTACAATATGAAGTAAGTAAATATGCGTCATCTTTAATAACAGTCACAAGTAAAAAACGCTTGTGCAGGTTGTGCATCTGTCTTATACATATGATCGTACGCCATCTTTGCAGGTCTCTTTTATTTTAATAAGTTTGTAGATAATAAATAACAATGAAGTATTATAAATCAAAATATAATTAATTTAAAAAAAAAGTTAAATTCGTTTTCCAATGATGCCAAAGACATATCAAAGAAATACAGAAAACAACAATTTTGGTCAAGTTGGTAGAGAGACGAGAAGCTAATGGGATGGCTGGAGCAGGCCAAAGATGACGTTTCTAAATGCAGATGCAAGGCTTGTGACAGAATATTAAATTGCGTTAAATCAGATCTAAGTAAACATGCTAATACCCAAATGCTCAAAACAATAATTTAAAACTCAAAACCTAAATTCTATTTGCATTATAAGATCTCATTTACAAGCTAATTTAAGTAATTGTACAAATGCACATCTAGTCATATCAAGAAGATGAATTATACAGAATTGTATAAATATATTTTTCTATATCTGTTAGTTTTTATGCTGTTTTTATGTTATTTTTATGATATTTTTATCTTACTTTTAATGTTATTTTATTCGTTTTTATACTATTTTCGCATTATTTTTTAATAAACCTGAATTTATGTACTTGAATTCAAAATATAAATATAAATTTGAAATAAAAATTTAATTTTTGCAAAATTGAAAAAGGAGTGTAGGGAAAATGTTCGAAGAACAAAGTGGGTGGGTTTTTTCACTAAGCGCAGGGATTTCTGAACAAATCTCCTGTCATCACTGGTGTGGCTGTATGTCTGGTTTTGTGCAGTTCGCAAAGCATTTTCAAGCAAGTTGCACTGAAATGAGCAAATATCCAAACGATTTTGATATTTTGATGCAAGTCTAGCAAAAGGAAACTATACAACACTACCAACTTGCACAATATATATCTATCGTACATAATAAAAGTGTTTTGGATGAAAAGTGTTGGATTATTTAAGCTTTTTTAACAATTTTAAGAGTATTGTATATTTCTTTCGAAAGTTCCATAGCACAGATTTCCATTCAAGATAAAAACCTTTATATATTTTACATAATATTTTATTTATTTAAAGTTAAAAATCAAAAGAAAATAAATTTTGTATTACTGTGAGTGTATTACATTAATATGTTTAAAATATATCACAATAATAATGCAAATAAATAAAATAGAAAATATGTCGAGGGTTAACTTTTCTAAGATTATATTCAATGGATTATACACGATCATATTTTAAATAAATTAATATAACGGTAACATAGCCATTTCCTATAAACAAAAATAATTGCACCTTTAACTTTTAACAATAATGGGTTTATGCTTATGGTTTTAGTAACGGTTTCGTCAATTATCGAAACTATGAGTGTACAGTCGATTAATTCCCTTCTCTACGACAGTGAAGCCAAGTTAAACTTTTTGAAGTCAAAGCTTACAGCTGGTCATTTACTTGCTTAACAGCTGTTGTTGTTTTTTTACGTGTTTTACTTCATAAATTTTAAAATAAAATTAAATCCATTTGTATGGCTCTGTGTACTAATATAGAACTAATATATAATCATAAATTTAAAAATTTGGTAGAATCTAAAGATTCAGATCATGTGGATGTAACAAAAGCTCATAAAGAAATACGCAATAAATTGAGCCATCAAGAGCACCCAGATGATATTTGGATATTCGGTTATGGCTCATTGATTTGGAAAATAGACTTTCCCTGCATTGATTGGCAATGTGGCTATATCTGTGGTTATTTAAGACGTTTCTATCAACATAGTATAGACCATCGTGGTGTTAATATCAAGCCTGGACGTGTTGTTACCCTAATACCAGCAAAACCTCAAGATCGTGTTTATGGTGTCGCTTATCGTGTATCAGCTAAAGATAAAGAGACAGTGATAAAACACTTAGATTTTCGGGAGAAAAATGGCTACGAACGCTGTTCAGTACCTTTCCACGTGTTTCCGGAGGATACATCAAAGGATACTATTGATATCGTCATCTATATAGCTACTCCAGAAAATTTGTCATGGGCTGGCGATGAAGAGAATAGTAACCTTGATAATATAGCTGAACAAATCTTTACCGCAGCTGGTCCAAGCGGTAGAAATCGTGAATATTTATTCAATTTAAGTCTTTCAATGAATTATTTATTTCCTGGAGTTCATGATGAGCATTTGTTACAATTAGAGGCCGCTGTTAGAAAAAGAATTGAAACGGATGAAGTTCGAATCCTGGAAAAAGCTATAAAACAAGAGCTATTAAATTCTTTCAAACATGTTCAAGAAACAACTAATGCTTTAACGGATGACTGTGGGACATTTAAGTCCAATATGTTTAACAAAAAAGTAGATCATTTAGTAAACTTTTGTTCAAAAATCGGATGGAGGGAATATTTTCTGACAAAAGAACTTTATGGTATACATTCTTTAAGCTTATGGGATGATGACGATCCAAGACAATCATAATATTTATTAAAATTTGTACAGCTCCATTTTCCAATAATTTCTTTTATTTCATTTTAATATAAAATTTAAAAAATTGCTTAAAAGTATTTCAAAATTATCCAATTAAATTATAAAAATGTTATCATAACGTTATACTTATGTATTATAAAATAACGCTTCTTCCCTTCTTAACTATTTTTTAATAAAATATAATTTTTTTTTAATACTGTGCCGAAACAATTTTTACCTCAAGATATTTTTTCTATCTAAAAGGACTGTTATTGCTTTAAAGAAAGGCCAAAAAGCTGATTTTGATTTTACCTCATCAAAAACCAAGACTACTGTGTTTATGAACACTGTGCATTGCAGTGTTGCATTACAAACTGCATTTATGAAGTCAGCCTTTGCTTTGATCTCAAAGCAAATCCAACGTGACTTGTCAGTTGCTTGTACTCGGCAATTCGTTTTGTTGTGTCATTCGTAATTATAAGCATGAAGTTAGCTGCTGGTAATTATTTGACATTTCTTTTCATTCTTTGCTTCGCTGTTAAAAATTATTATTATTTCATTTATTTTATTATTTAATTTTTTCTTTGACTTCCATTTTTTCACACAAATAGATTATTCACTTTGAGCTAATAATAAATTCTTTTTTCACAAACTAAATAAAATGAACTGTCAAAAATGTAAGAATTTCAAAAGAGAAATTCAAAAAAGTTGCGCAACAAAAATTGTCTTGTGTGAACCGTGACTGTAAAGCTCTCTCAATTTTTTCGTTAAAATACTGCCATATTTTTGGAAACATGAAAATTAAAGCTTTTTACACATTAAAAGGGGGATGCCACTATAAAATTTTGTGGTAATACCAAAAAAAAAAAAAAAAAAAAATACAATACAAAATCGAGTTTCAATTTGCCATCCATCGAGCAAAGTTTGCCTCGCAGTTTCTATTATATCGCATAAGAGACAACGCGTTTCAGTCTTTACTTTGTGGTCCTGGCGTTGCTACTCCACGTGCAATTATGTTAAATGTACTTTTTTCACGTATTTATACCCTATACCACTATGTGGTTTGGGTATAATGACTTTGTGCTGCTGTTTGTAACAACCAAAAATATTTGACCTAGACCCATCTTTAATTATACCGATCGAATCAGAATCACTTTCTGAGTTGATTTAACAATGTCCGTCCGTCCGTCCGTCTGTGTGTCCATGTAAACCTTGTAATCAAACTGCAGGTCGCAAATATGAATATATTTTGATGAAATTTGGTATGTAAGCTTTTACGGATGAACGCTATTGAAATTGGTGAGAATCGGTCCATGTTCAGACCTAGCCCCCATACAAATTACCACTATGAAATCGACATAAATTGCCATAAGATCCAAATTGTCATATAGATCTTACTCAAATTGGGTTTGTATGCGTTCATTACATCCATTAATGAGTAGTCCAAAAATGATCCCTTTGGCCCCATATAGAGCTGCTTCCCGATCTTCACTTAAATCTATTAATAACAAAAATATTGCACTGATTCTTCTCAAATTTTGTTTGTATATATTTTTGCAAAATAAAAGAGACTTTACCAAACATGATCAGGATCGGGCCATTTTTGGACCTAGTCCCCATATAGATATATCATCCGATATGAACTTTTTCATATCTGCAGCCAAAAAAAATTAATAAAAATCCCACTCAAATTTGGTTTTTGCTTATTTTCTATGTCCAGTTAGTTGGGCCTAAGAGATAGAGTTTCTAAACGCATGGTATAGGGTATCGTATAGTCGGTCTAGACCGACTATAATTTTCTTACTTGTTTTTTATTTAATTTACATATTAAACAGCTCATTGCGAAGACAATGGCTGTTTAGGGGAGCTGTATCAACCACATAAAAATTTATACCCCCACAAAATGACAACATAGACCTACTGTCAAGAATCATATATAATAGTCAAGAATCATATATGATATATGTATATGATTCTTGCTAGTGTCTCGTCATTTTTTGCATGTGTCAGCAGGAGAGGAAGAAGAGAGAGGAGGACAATACAAAATCCAACATAGTAAAAACCAGTGATGCCTACTTCGGGAATTAGTGTTTGGACTTAAATACGATTTTCTTAAAGCGAAAAAACAATGCATATTCCTTACATTTCATGAGTACATTACATACCATGAAGTTAAATTTTGAAGTCATCATGAGCACTATCAATTTAGGTATGCCAAACAGAAAAAAACAAATGACCCGAAAATTTTAAATAATATAATTTGTCATTTTTATTTCCGGAAAAACTTTAAATTTTTATTCAGAGCAATTGTGAAAAATAATATATAAATAACATTAATAAATGATGAATTATTATTCGACCTTTGAAATTTATGACTTTTAATAAATTAGTCAAGCTCGAGGTCACGTTTTTGTTTATAAAATATCCTTTATTTTATTTTTTCTCCTCCAATATTTCGTCATTCATTGAATGACATCTTCAGGGAGTATGTACAACAACAACAAAATATATACACACAAAATTTATTGCCGCTGCGGTCCTTCCATGTCAATATTACATTAAATTACATTAAATTTTGTGTGTATATATTTTGTTGTTGTTGTACATACTCCCTGAAGATGTCATTCAATGAATGACGAAATATTGGAGGAGAAAAAATAAAATAATAAAGGATATTTTATAAACAAAAAAGTGACCTCGAGCTTGACTAATTTATTAAAAGTTATAAATAACATTCTCATCAATTAGTTGTACTTCTTGTCATGTAGTTAGCTACTTAATTTTTTTGAAAACGACAGCAACATATAACAGTAATATAAACAGCTGTTTTTATAGAAATGCATTTTTATTTCAGTAGTGACAATTATATTTTTTTTACTTTATTAAAATAGAAGGACATGCATGATTCTAATTAAACTTGACTTAAATATACAATTACTTATTTATATTTATTACTTATTTTATTTATTTCATAGCACTAGTTTGTTTTACATATTTTGTTATATTGTCAACACTATTTCTGTTTTATAGCCAACAAAAATAGAAATTATCCTAAGTTGACTATAGCGACAAAAGTAATCGTGTAGCCGTGCTGCTGTGTTGGTGTCAAATTAAAAATCGTTTTCTTATAAACGTGTGTATTTTATATTTGACAGGCTGTAGTCGTGTAGACGCTGTCGTCTATGTGTTTCATGCATTACTCAAAAACAACAACAATAATAGCTGTGACATACTAAATATCAAGAACAAAAATTGGAAATCATATTTTCCCAAAATAAAATTGTGGTGCCATCTACTGTGGCATAGTCTCACTAACCAATTGTATTTAATCCTAAAACAAAATATTACAGAATTTTGTATAAATGAAATGCATAAAGGTGCTATTACATGATGTGTTTTTTACATACATATGTACTGTCAAATTTTCCCACAACAAAAGTTGTACACATCGTGTGATACATATGAAACATTGTTTATGTACAATACATGAGGAAAGTCACATGTACATTTTTCAATTAGAACAGGTTCTATTTTTGCATGACAAACATATGAAAATACAAACTGCTTTTGGCGAAAGAAAAACAGAGTAAATTTTAAAGATTAATATTGAAAGAAAAATAAATTGTTTAGTATTATTTAACAATTAAAAAATATATAACCTTTTTTTTAACAATAAATTTTTTTAAATTCACAAATTAAATCAGCTGTTGTTTACATTTAGAGGTTATGTCATGCGGAAATACATATGTAGGTTTGAACGCAAAAATTATGAATTGTATGTAAAACGCCAATTTTGACACACACACGGAATTACGTATGGATCGTAAAACTGAATTTACATATGGAAAATACACATAGTGTAAACACACCTTAAGCAGAAAACAATTTTGGTTTGGTTTTTGATTGATTTTTTTATGTACATACATACATATATTTCAATGTTATGAGAGCATTTATATTTTATATAATTTAGAATGCTATGAAAATATTGATAAATAATATAAAGGTATTTAAAGTATTTTAATATTTGCAACAGTAGCATGAGTCAATTTGTAACATTTTGCGATGTTGTAAAAATCGCAGAATATTGATATTGATAATAGGTACAATATATATACATATGTATTTGTTTTATTTAATATATGTATACATATATATATTGAAAGATCTGCAAAATCTTGGAATAATCTGGATCACACTTTAATCAAAAGCGGTCTCGATGATAAGAACATTCGTTCAAAAATCAGCGACCAAGAATGTGATGAGGTAAAACAATTTTGCCGTTACCAATTAAACTACAATCATAGTCGTGAGGACTATAAAGAGTTTTTACAACTCGTATTACATTTTCTTGGTGGCGAAGGAGAACAAATTCGAGCTCCTAGCCGAACCAGCCATGCCAGATGGTTGTCTAAAGCGATTTACTCGTTAAAAATTTATTTATTCCGTCAACAGTTTAATCTTACAAATTCAGAGTTGAGAGGCATAAGAAATGTTTGTATTTTTATCATTCGCCTTTATATAAAGGCTTGGTTTGAATGCGAAAATGCAATAAGAGTTCCGTTACATGATTTAAATTTTATAAAAGCAGCTCATGCTTATGCCGAAATAGTTTCATCAGTTTCTCAAGAGTTGTTAAAAAAAAAAATTCAACAGCATTTGTGGTATTTTGACTCAAAAGTTCCACTAAAACTAAAAGAAAAAATGGTTGTTCGTCTAGATGCAGTAGAACCAATTGTAAAACTTATCGAAAATAGAAAATTCATTCACCCAGAAACATTCATAAATAATGATTTATGCGATTTTATGTCCCAGAAAACTAAAAATTTTGTCAGCTGTTTTAGTATTTCTGCAGAATTTTTATTACATCCTCCATCGACATGGTAATCTAACGAAGATTTTAAAAAGAGTTACAATTTCTGCAAGGACTTATGTGTAGTAAACGATACTGCCGAAAGAGGCGTTAAATTCGTAAAAGATTTTAATAACGTGATGAAAAATAATGAAGAAGAAAAGCAGTTTTTATTCCAGATAGTAGAATCATACAAAAAACAACATCCTTCCTGTACAAAGTCAAGTTTAATTTAACAATGTATAGTTATAGCTAAAAAAATGTTCGTATTTTATTTGGAAACATATGTATATATGGTTTTTAAAAATAAACTTTTATAATAAAATTGGTTAAAAGCTGTTTAAATTTCTATTCGCAGCAATAAGCAGACAATTGCACCACAGATATATCACAATGGATTATTTTGATCCCAGGATCAAAATAAAAATTAACCGAATTGTTTTTCTTCAATTCTAAATAGTGGTTTCATCGAGTTTAATAGAAAAACTCGTTTTCGGTATTTTTTATTTAAAAATATCTTAAAATCCAAAGCTGGCCTTGGCAAATAATGGGTTAACGTTCTCGGATTTATCCCAAATTTTAGGAACGGAAGTTCTACACATTTTTTATTATATTTTAAGCGTCGCAACTAAAAATTCAACAGCACTTACAAAATATTTGAATTTTTTGAATAAATTGTCTTTTATTAGCTTGGGGTCATATGTGAACCCAATTCCAGAAGGGTTAATGGGGTCATATTATTTTTTTCCGAAACCCTATGCTATTAAGATGTAAGTGTGTGTTTACACATGAAAGTTTTCTTGCTGAAAGTCTGGAGTTTATAGGTGAGACGGGAGAGAAGAATGGCAGGGGGTACATACTTTCATGTATTCTGAAATTCTCTTTTGTTTCTTGATTCGTAATTTTCAAAGTGAAGTTATTTTACGTTTTCTTTTATTTTTATGTTCGTTTGTGTTAAGAAAGACAATAATTTGAAATAAAGTTAATTTTAATTAAATAAAATGATAAAATAAATAGATAAAATGATAAAGTAAACATGAACAAATCTTGAATGTCAATAAAAAAATTTCAGTGTGTAGACACGCATGAAAGTTTAAAAGAGAATTTCAAACAATTTCAGAAAGAAAAATATCATGTGTAAACCGGGACAAAAATAACATTTAAAAGAAGAAAAGTGATGAATTTTTGATACAAAGTATTTAGAAAGAGTACATTTACAGAATATTTTACAAAAATCCAATTTTTCTCGAAATCCGCATATATAAAATCCTTGACAAAAAAAAATTTGGCAAAGGGATTTACTCAAAAATTCACACAGTTAATCTGTAACATGTACTTAACAAAATCTTAAAGTGCGAGATCTATTTTTTTTAATTTCAAAATTTTATCACAAAAATTTCCCATTTTCGGTCTCAATGCGCAATAGGTTAACAATGTGGTAATAAAACAATACTTCATATCTGATTACTTATAAGTATAGAGACAAAAAAAAAAAAGTTATGGCTTTTGTCAATTTCTCAAAGTTGAAAAAAATTCTATCAAATTTCATGACCTAGTTTTTTTTGGCACAAAAGTGGTCTGGGGCATTTGCTATCTCTTGACGAATTTTTATTCGATTTTGAATTTTTATAGCTTTTTGAATAGATAATTTAATACTGATCCAGATTCTTACAACAACTTGTCAGAAAAATTAAACTATAGAACGAAATTTTCGTAAAATCTCAAAAAAGTCATATTTTACCCATATAAAAACACTTGAAATTTTCCCCAAAACTTCACATTTATTAGTTTTATATGGAAAGGTAATAAACTAGACCCCGCCTATACCCAAAATCGCATTTAAATTTTTTCAAGGACCACTCTAATGTATAAGTAAATAATGCACACAAAATATATAACATCAAAAGTTAAGAAAATTAAAAAATTTTTTTTTTTGTTAAATTAACATTGTTATTTTTTTAATAATAACTAATTAATTTAGCATTATTTGCTTTCGATGTTGGTGAATTTTTATATTATTACCACAACGACCACAAAAACAACAAGCTATGACAAAAATACAAAATTTAACAAGAACAATATAGAAACATCACATTTT
Organism: Cordilura impudica; assembly: GCA_963682025.1. NCBI lineage: Eukaryota > Metazoa > Arthropoda > Insecta > Diptera > Scathophagidae > Cordilura > Cordilura impudica. The sequence continues at coordinate 365,533,284 of OY821517.1, forward strand.
TCACATTAAAAATTATCACCCTAGCTGTCCTATTGAGGGCGTAATCGTGACAATAACAACATAGAAAATCATATTTTTTTAAGACTCTTTTTACTTCTTCATTCAAATCTCGGGCCCTTATCAACCGATGTGGACGATTTTAAATAGCAAAGTTCTCAGAATTTTAATGAATCATTTTTTATGCAAACGAGCACCCTAGCTGCCCGATTGAGGTCGTCATTGCGATTTCCACAAACGGACAGACGGACATCGCAGTATCAACTCCACTTGTTGTAAGGATCACAAATATATATATTTTATGCGGTCCAGAATTTTTTTTTCTAATTATTAAAACGGAAGAGAAACATACATATATACCCTCTGCACACTGGGGTTGATGGTATAAAAAGAGCGATCTAAAGTTAATTAATTATGCCTTTTTCATTGATTTTTTAATCACCTCTAATTTTGATATTTCTGTCTTATTTTAAGCATCAAAAAATTGGAATAATTAAAATATTGGCTAAAACTAAAAAAAAAAAAACATTAAAAAAGATCATCTTACTGGGATCAGGAAGGTTAGTAGTATATGAGATTTTATTATATTATTTAATTGTAACTTAATAAACGTCAAATATTTTCAGGATATTTTATCAAAACAAATACAATCCGAGTCGTGGAAGATAAAGTTTATAGGATAAACCATAAATTCGAAGTTTTTAAGACAAATGAAAAGGAAGGGGAGCAGCAGCGTATAAGAGGAGTTAATTACCCGTATTCCAAAACCATTTGATCACGACTACAATATATATGACAGCAACTCAGCATCTCAAGAATTGCTTTTTTTATTTTTGTTATTTTTTGTTTGATTTTTTAATTATTAAAAGAAATATTTTTTGTTTTACAGAGATTCTTAAATTTATTTTGTTACTTCAAATAGATATTGTTGACCGAATTGTCAAAATGACAGCAGTTATTCAAGAGATAATTAGTATTTGTGCATAAGTTAAACATAGTTTGTTAAAATGGTGTTTTGAACAAGAAATGTTTATTTAATGGATATGTAGTGTCTAAATTTTGGTTATGAATACGGCTGTAAAGTTTTTCAAATGAATTGAAATTTAAACAAAATAAAGATAAAGAGCACTGTTCCTTCACACAACACAAGCATATTTAAGAATAAATAAATAGAAAAATGCAATTTATTAGCAAAAGCTTTAATGTAGATACGTGGTACATTCATATACATATACATATGTATTTAAATGTAGAATATATTTTCCAATGAGAAATGGACAAAAGCAACAATAACAGAAAAAAGTATTGTCGTCAGTAGATATGATTTGCTCTCGGTTGGAAGTCTTCTTCTACAGCAAATAAGAAAATATATAAAAAAAAATCAAAATTGAAAACAAAAAATATTCGATTATAGTGAGTTATTCGAGCTAAGCGGTTAACCGGTAAAGCAGTTTTTCAAAATAGCTAAAATAAAAAGCTATCGTTTAAGAATTTGTTTTCAAACAAATTAGAGGAAAATGTTATGATAAAATTCTAACCGATTAATTGATTATTTTTCAAGAATTCATGGGATTTATTAATTATTTTAGTTTTAAATAAATTACTAGCAAGCCCAGCCATCGAAATTCGAATTCATTATAAATATTTGTTAAATTTATTTACTTATTTTTATTTATTTCATTATAAATATTTGTTGAACACACAGAAATAAGAGCCTAAAGGCATTTGCACCGCATTGTATGCCAACTAAAGGTATGCTAATTTTAGGCAATTCACAATTCAACACAGGGCGCGTGATATGCAATTATTATAATGAAATTCGGTTACGTTATTGTCGTTATTGGTTTATATCCAATATTATTTTTCAATTCAACACAGGGCTTTTCATATAAAATTTTTGCAAATACATTAACAAATTTAATAAACACACACACAGAATTTTATAATTTTTTTTATATATGTGTTATTAATGAGCATTACTCAAAAAAAAATGTTTCAGACGATGCAAAACTGTAAATCTGGTGGACAACTAAAAAGAAATACTTTTCAAATGATGATTAAAACTGACAAAGTCAAGAAATCGGTTAATCCATTAACTGAATTGACAACACTAATGGTGTATAACAAAAAAAGTAAAGAATTAATTGTACAAGAGCAATAAATACAACAACGATGATGACAACCACTACAAAATAGGAAAATACATAATATAACGCCTTGCGGGCAATTGGCGCTATTTTTCATTTGCCAATAAATGTTTTGCCGCTACATAATGTCTATTCCATCTGTATGTTTTAAGATGGACAGAGCATCAAAGGAGTCAAAAGATAAAATCGAAGATAAAAAACTGTCATCCTTTTCAGGAGAAAATCTGCAAAAATTATCGAATAAAGAATTCAAGCAAATTTAGACAATGAAGATTAATTTCTTAAGAATTCAAATTAAATAAATTAAGAAAAACAAAAAAAAAAAAAATTATAGAACTATTTTCATTAAATGAAATAAATCCTACAAATACACAATTACTCCTTCGAATCTTGTAAAAGGTCTACACGAAACTTCTATCCACGTAATAGTTCGAATGAATTTAGCCACAATTCATTCAATAGGAAGTTCGTTTAAATAATCTAAAATATTTAACAGAGTTTTTCAATCTGAAGTAAAATAGTTTAAATTAAAATATTCGAAAAAGAATTCACTCATTAAGCGCCTGTAAATGTGTTAGGAGGAGTATGGTTCAAGTAACATTTGAATTACGAAACTGTAGACAGAAGACAACAGTCTTAAAATCAAGAAGAAAAAATGAAACAAAATCACTTAAAGCATTTTCTGTTGACCACAACGAAACCCCATGGAAAACCATGCAGTGCAGCAAAAGTATCAGAGCAGCAGAGCCAACAAATAAAGTTAAATAGCAAAAGAACCCATATTAGCTGTTACCCGCTGACTCTGCTTGGCAAAATCAATCGATTCGACATTATTATTAATTTTTCATAACTTCTGCGGCTGTGCATATTAGTTGGTTGTTTGGTTGTTGTTGTTGTTGTTACTGTTGTTTTTGTGCTTGCATCCTTGCGGGTGTATAATATAAAAACTTCATCTCCTCTTTCGTAGTGATGACGGCGGCGGTAGAATTTGCAAAATTGTTTCTGGTTTTTAGCGGGTGAGAAAGTGAGTTGGATGATGATGATGATGAAGATGATGATACTTTTGATCGTTTGGAACTGACCGGCCCAGCTAGCCAGCAAGCCGCATGTGAACAATAATCTACTCAAATTTGTAGCATTACAAAACAAATGAAATTAGAAGGAAAATGTGCAATCATCACTTTGATGTTAAGCTCGTAAAGCCGCTAAATCTTTTCCCATTAAGATGCAAAAATGAAACATTGACATAAACTTTGAAAGGTTGCTATATGGCTGGCCTTTTATTGAGGACAACTACAGGCAAACAAAAAGAGCTAGGCAGAAAAACAAGGGAAGAGGAAACAAGTATAAGTGTGATTAAATTTGTCTGTCCAAAATTAAAAACAAAAATTTCATAATTGGTCCTCGCTCAAGGATGCATTTATTGATAAAACTTTAAATGGTGATATGTTTCCCCAAGTGCTCCATCTCTGTGTATCATTTGTATTATTATAATAAACATTTTATGTTTCTTGATAGACAAACATTTAAAGATACCCAAAATCTAAGTATTTTGTAAGAAAACAGAAGATACAGATTTATTTCAAGACGCTATTTTGTGGATATTTCACTCAAAGCATCCATTTATAAAAACAAGGTCATGGCCACAATTTTTAAAGAAGAAGCACGTATTATTGGAGTTTTCTGGGCATAGTACTAGACAGCAAGTTGACATGGAAGGCACATGTCAACCATATTACAGAGAAAGCCAAGCGTGCTACAATGATATGTAGAATGGTAGCGGTTGGGGATGTAAACCCAGCATCCTATACTGGATATACTCCATGATGGTCCGTGCAATCGTGACCTATGGAGCTATTGCGTGGGCCAAAAGGACAGAGTTAAAGTCAACTCAAATGGAGTTAAGTAGGATAGCGTGTATTGGGATAACGGGTGCAATGAGGACGTGCTCAACTACATATAGTGGTGCAAAAGAAAGCTCTGGCAACGGCAATCAGGATAAAGGGGTATAAACCTATAACCAGGCTTTATGAAGGGCAATGGAATCGAATAAGTCAAGTTAATGATTACTCTCTCCTAGATTGTCCAATGGACAGGACTGAGAAGAAATACGATTTCAAGAATGGAGGAATGGAGTAGTTTGAGTACAGCATATTCTCTAAAGGAGGATACGATCAAATGGTACACGGACTTTGGGCCTAGAACCAAATACTGGGAATCAATGGGAATACACACAAGTATTTTCCAGCCGGAAATTTATGACATCGATAGATGTGCACAGATTAACTTAAATAGAAAGTACAAAAGACGGGACATAACCATATTATCAGATAGTCGAGGTGATATACCAGCACTAGGTTCCTATGTAGTAAACTTTAAGTTAGAATGGCACTGTCTGCAGAGACTGAATGAGATAGGCAGACACAATAAAGTCAGCCTATGTTGGGTCCCTGGGCATATTGGGATTCAAGGAAATGAGCGAGCAGTTGAGCTTGCCAGAAGGGAGCTTCCACGAAGCTAATGGAACCGGAACCGTTTTGTGGAACAGGAAAAGGAGTATGGGAAGGCGTACTCAGAGAATATGAGAATCATATCAGACAGGAGCTTTTCTCGAGCCGCTTAGGCTTAAGGCAATCCAAACTCTTGTTAGGTAACTACAACAGTAAGAGATTTGAGTCATGTATCGGGTTATCAAAGAACGGACTGAGAGTACTAACCGGGATCTTAACTGGTCACTGTGGACTCAGGGAGCATCTGAGCAAGTTAGGAATTGAAGCGAACCCCATGTGCAGATTCTGCGATGAGAAGGCAGAATCACTGGAGCATATACTGGGGGATTGTGGAGCTTTAATGCATAAGAGGAAAAAGCACCTGGGTTCTTTTCAAATAGCAGGGAGCGAAATAAAATCACTGGAACCAACCAAAATGCTCGAATTTCTGAGGGCTTCAGGGTTGGGTGAGATTTTATAGGGACGATCTATTAGCAGAGGGCAGTACAATAGGTCGCAGTACTTTCGACACCTCTATACAATACATACATACATTATTGGAGGATACTGCAGGTTAACGTCCCCATTTTTATTATTATTATTCTTTATTAGTATTCAAAATACTTTTAATACGAGTATACGATATGCATATTTGTTTGGCATAGCAGAGCCCAGCCCTCGAAATTCGAGTGCAAATTCTAGGAAATTTTATTTTTTCATTTAATAACTAATTTTATAAGCGCCTAATTCAATGCTTTTTAAATAAAATTCATTAAATTTCATTATAAATCTTTGTTGAACACACAAAGATATATACTATAAATGGGTATGTCAATGAATAGTTTTAAAGCAGCCTAAAGGTATGCTTATCAATGCTAGCCAATTCACAATTCAACACTGGACTTTTGTATATAAAATAAAGACACACACAGTGTGTTATGTATGTGTTAGTAGCAACTTTAAATGAACTTTACTCAAAACAAGTAAGAGTGTTAAATTCGGCTGTGCCGAATCTTTGATACCCTCCACCTCGGTTTGTGGCAATACTATTAACATAGCTCATGGTAGTTGTGTTCTTGTTATTGTTAATATGTATGAATCACATTTTTTTTGTGGCTTTTTTTATGTTGTTGTATGTTCAACCACTAAACTATTACAAGAAAACACTAGGTTTCATGTTTTTTTTAGAGGTATCTATAAACTTTTGTTCATTTCTCAGCGCAGAGGCTCCCGATTTACTCCGATTTCAATACCAACCTGGTGGGAATTATGGCAAATAATTTTTTCGTAACCTGACCTAAGTAAATGCTTTTTTTTTTGAATGAGCGTGATTTCAACAGACACACGGACAGACGGACAGACGGACAGACGGACAGACGGACAGACGGACAGACGGACATCGCTATATCGACTCGAGCTGTGATAAGGATCAAGAATATATATACTTTATTGGGTCGGAAATTAGTTTTTCGATGCGTTACAAACGGAATGACAAACCTATATATACCCTCTGCCACTGAGATGTGGAGGGTATAAAAATTGTTCCAGACGGTGCAAATCTGTAAATCTGGTGGATAGCTAAAAAGAAATACCTTTCAAATGAGGTATGTTTGGTCAAAATCGGTTATTAAGTATAATTTTTATATTGATCACAAGAAATCCAATTAAAATTATAGATATGTATGCTGATTCTGTCGTCAAGTTGTCAATGTTAAAAAGTTTGGAAAATTCACTTTAAAATTTTAGTACTCTTCAATGATATTCATACTTGAAAGCAACATGTTTAACCATGGCAAAAATAAGATCAAGCTTTTATTTGGCGAACTTCCAGACATAAGGAGTATAGCAACTATCGAGTTAAGATGTATTTGTCACATATACTTTTAAGTTTTATAAATGTTTCACTTCGCACGTTTACTTTCCGCACGTACATATGTATGTAATTGTCACTGGCTTAGCCCCTATATGTTAATAACAGCTGATTTTTCAATTTTCTAACAGCTGTGATGCCAGAAATATTAGCCCTGTTCGTTTACTTTCCCAGTATAAACCAGTAAAACCCGAAATTTCAGAGAGTCAGAAAAATTAGTTCTCAAAACCATAAATATCCAAAATAGTAAACGAACAGCAATTTGTAAGAATTTGCAAGTTCATAGAAACAGCTGATTGTAAACACATTTGAAAGTGAAAAAGTGAAACTCTAAATTATAAGAAGGAAATATACCATAATTAGAAGAATTTTATTTAACATGTAAAAATATTCATTGAAACTAATATCATTACCTATTGCTTTTGAAAATAAACGTTTATAATGAAAGAAATTGGCTGATTCACTTTTTTTTTTTTTTTTTTTTTGGCGAAAACCGGTTTTAAAATTAATGAAATCTGGTTATGTGAATATTTACTTCTTCTATCGTTAATTTCCTCAGAATTATTATTTAAAATTTTGCACAAAAATAGAATTGTAGTATTTTTGCTTTATTTACCAAAAAACTCAATCATATGTTTTCCAAACATATGTTTTTTCTTGCTTGCTAATTCTTGCTGGCAAAAATATATCCAGTAAAATCTAGCAAGTTTTCAAAAAATGAACTGTCACTTTTCGCTCTCATTTGTTCTCTTTTACTTGGTTTTGGAAGTAAACGAACAGGATCCAGTAAATTTTGTGATAATTTGTACAAATTATTACAAATTATCACGTAAACGAACACAGTAATATTTTTATATCGATACAAATTTTTAACAAGTCATTGTTCTAATTTTCATTAAAATTATATCAAACTTGAAATACGAGAAAATTTTCACACATTTGTATAGAAAGTTTCTGAGTTTTTGAGTAGTAATTCGCCAACAGCACAATTATTGTCGAAATTTTTTAAGATTTTAAGGAAGTAATGTACTCGTATTTGCAATTTAAATATTTTTTGTAAATCGATGGCAAACTTGCATGAAGTGAACTTTTTCATATATTTGTATGGAAACTGATCTTTTTCGAGCAGTAGTTTGCCAACAGCACAATTTTGGTCGGAATGGCTTAGAATTTCAAATGAGTCATCTATGATTATATTTAGTTGCAGTTGTTGAGAAAAGCTTACAATTAAAATTAGTTTTTTTTTAATTACTGATCTTTTTCGAGTAGTTGTTCACCCAGAGCTCAATTTTAATCGGAAAGCCTTAATTTTTAAAATGAGTCATCTGTGAATATGGTCAATTACGAGCAGTGACAAAAAGTATATATATATATTTTTGTGGAAAATTTAAATTTTTTATTTTCTGTTTTTTGTCGAGTAGTTCTCTTTATATACAGTGGTGTTCAATTAAAAAATGATGGCAACCTCTTGCAATTTCAAATTTTTAATGTTTCTTTTGTAATTTTAACATTACTTTTCCACATAAACTTTCTGGTTTATGTCTTATTTCCCTAGTCATTTCTCTTTATCATCAATTTATATAAAATAAAATAATGCGTTACGTTTTTCGAAGTGGACACATAATTAAAACATATTCGACTTAATTTAAAAAAAATTTTCCCCACAAATATTGCCGGTAAGTATTAAAAAAGTTTTTGAATGTTTTTTTTATTGTTAGATATGGGTAAAGCACCAAGTTGTACCGAAGAAGAAAGAAAGCTTATAATAACTTAAAAAACTCCGGTAAGACTGCTATACAAATTTCTGATTTGCTTGGTTTCTCCAGAGGAAAAGTATGCAACTCCATCAAACATTTCAATAAATTTGGGACAACAAAAAATGTTCCAAGAGCTCCCAAACCGCGAAAAACAAATAGAAGGGAAGACAACATTATAAAAAGAATCTCCCAAGCTGATCCATTTAAAAGTTCCAGGCACATGGTGAAATGCAATTATTGCATGGGATTGAAGTTCCATCTAAAACAATGCTTAATGAAGTTTGTTTTCGTGGGTGCATCAGACAACGAGGACCCTTTGTTTCAAAAAAGAATATAAAATCCAGGCTAGAGATTGCAAAAGAAAATTTGAAAAAACCGATAATTTTTTGAAAAGCGTGCTATGGAGATGAATCCAAGTTTTGTCGATGGGGATCTGATGGAAAAAGGATTGTGGTGCATCGCATTAATCAGCAGCATCATCCAAAGTACGCCATAAATCAATTAAACACGGTGGTGTTAATGTAATGGTTTGGGGTGCGTGTTCTTGGCACGAAATTGGCCCAATTGTCAGAATTTCTTCAAAAATGGACCAGCATTTATATAAAAATGTAATAAAAAATACGATGATACCTTCCGCAGAAGAAAATTTGCCTCTACTATGCAATTTTATACACGACAATGATCCGAAACACACTTCACGACTTGTGAAGCGTTGCTTAGAAGAACAAAGCATAAATGTTTTAAAATGACCAGCTTAGTCCCCTGCTCTCAAACCAATTGAGAATGAAGTTGAGGAAAGTTTGAAGGAGAAAAACAGAAAAAATGTAGACGAAATTGTGGGAAAACATTGAGGCGGCTTGGAAAGCTATACCCACTTCAATACAGAAAGTAAACTTTCTAAATTTTTTAATATTTGATTTATTTTCATTTGGTCTTAAGCACCTCTCTTCGAGGCATCGACTCCATAAGTCTTTTCGTTATATCGGGGGAGATTAAGATCCATTATTCCTTTAGAGGCTTCTTTAAGTTTTGCCTTGCTTGAAATAGCCTTTCAGCGTATTTTTCTGTCAAGATTTTCCCGCAGATGCTCGACCGGGTAAAGGTCAAGGGACTGCGGAAGTTTATAAAGTGTCTTAGGAGTCCGGTACAGTAGCCACTCTTTCACAATTTTAGATGTATGCTTTAGATCGTTGTCCTGTTGGAAGATCCAGTCTCCAGCCATGCCTTATTTCTCGAGTCTAGGGCCAACATTGTCCTTCAATATGGCTAAGTAATCCATTTTCTTTATAGTGGCGTAAATAAAAACAAGATTACCAACACCTGTTGCCGTCATATAGCCCCAAACCATAACTGAACCTCCATCGTGTTTGACAGAGTTGGCACGCCATATTTTTGGAGGCCTTTTCGCGCCGAAAAGTTCCAAAAAGAGGGAGCCTTATGTTTGTACCCTTTACCGACATTCATTAGCTTGCTCTGATTCACCATGGATATGTATGGTTTCTTGCATGGTATCCTTCCATGTGGACCATTTTTGTGAAGTGTTCTCCTTACTGTACTCGTACTTACTAGTTTACCTGATGTCTGCGTTATATTTTCTGATAGTTAAAATGCACTTTACGCTGGAAATGTCTTTACTTCTCTTGCTACAGCTCTAATTTCGGTACCACTAAGCCGCTTTGGGCATTCAGATCTCGGTAAATCTTCACTCTGATATTGTTTGACGTATAATCAACTTTTTTTTTTATTGTGCAGTGGTTCTTACCCAAAATTTTGCCAATTTCACGAGGGGATTTACTTTCTTCTTTTAAAATAACTAATTTTCCTAGCATCAAACGATGTTTGCTTTCCCATACTGAGATTAGTTTCTTTAACTTCTTTTTAGTTATTATTAATAAGTACAAATCAACTTAAAAATAAGTTTTAGTAAAGTAAAACACGTGATTAGTACAATTTATTCACAAAAAGTTTAGGTTCTTTCCCGAAATATAAAATAGCGTAAGTGTTACCACTGTTTACTTTTTTTTGACGCGTAATAATGCGTTTACATCTGAGGAGAATCTAGTAGATTTTAGTTGAAATCTATTTCAAAATTTATACCAACTTTTTTGATATTTTGTGAGATTTCGTTTCCACAACAAGAAAATGAAATAAAACATATAAACTAGAAATACCAAAAATAAACAAAACAATAGGAAAATGGAAATATCGAAAATTATAAAACGGAACAGATATTATAATTATATTATGCATCAAAAATGAAAAAATCACAAACTGAAATAGAAATTTTGCGAAAAAAAATCTGCTTTTGTTAAATGTATTGTTTGAACAGCAAAAACAAATTCATTTTCCACAATTATTATTAAGCAGATTGGAATGGACACATGTAGATATAAAAAGTTATAACTTTTGAATTACTAAATATTTTTTTTATTATAGTTTCGTCATTTTTTGTTAATAATTAATATTTTTATTTCCTTTTGTTTTTAAATGTCAATTTTTCAGTCACTACGTTGTAATTTTCTAATACAATATTAAAAAAACACAGTAATATCATTTGGTAGTGTCCAAGTTTGACAACATTTTTTGAGATTTTGCACAAATCTAGTAACGAGCTAGATTTTGTTTTGTATGGGAAATCTAGTAAAAATGAGCTAGATATATACTAGATTTTGCTTAGATGTAAACGCACTATAAAATCAAATGCATTTTCACTTTTGAGCGATTTGTGCAATATTCCCCTTTGATTTGATTTCATGTTTTATTGTAGTCAATTTCTAAATGGTATAGTAATAAACTCCGTAATATTACTTTTTATCATAAATCATTAATAACTTTTTTATAAGACAATTTAAAGATTAAAAATTACTATTTACTTTTTTTACATGCTTCCAAATATGAAAAAGTATAGTTTTTTTTTTACTACTGGACCTACTCGTTCGACTCGAGTAGCTCATTACTCGAGTAGCTCGAGTAGCACGCAGCTCAAGTAATGGGGATTTTGAATAGACGGTGTCCGAAGTTAAAATTTTCTGAAAATATTTTAGACCAATATATATTTTAAATGCCTAAAAATAATAAAGTATCTTTCGAATGAAAATTTACCAAATCACGAATTGTCATTGACTTTTAAATAGTTAAAAAAATTATTAAATCGACCTTAATTTATACTTCAATCCAATTAATTAAAAATGCATTCGTTTGGTTTTTTTTTGTTTGCCCTGATCACGCACTACAGTGGCAGACAATTGTTTTGTGTCGCCCAGACATCAAAGGTGTTTTTTGTGTCCACGCGTACACGACGCACAACTTCCGTTTCGGTAAAATTAAAATATGCTTAACATTTATTTCAATCTTGTCGTCAATTTATCACTGCAACATGAAAGTGCTTAGACATTCAAATGAACTCGTTGAAAACTAATAATGTAATTGATGTTGCATTAGAACGTGACACGAGTCAGGATCTTCAACTTTCTTACGAGGGTCTGCTCAGTTGTTATTAATTGACCAAGTCGTAAGTATTGTACATTTTTTGATTATCATTTCGCTGAGTAAGAACATTAAAATGTTTATACTGTGAAATTATATATATACACTCCTAAAACAAAAAAATGATCACATACCATACTATTCAGTTTGTAACCACACAAAAAGTGGTAACACCCCTTTTCAAATCCCATTAATAAAACCAAAACAAAACCGTACAAATGTTTTGTTGTTGTTGTTGTTATTTTTGTTCACAATGTTCAATCGTTTGAATAATTAAAATATCCTCATAAAATTCACAGCACGCGCTTAGTGTCATCATTGGGATAATTCAATTTTCTGTTTTTGTTTTGTTAGTTTTATTTTATTTATTTTTTTTACGAGAACGTTCCATGTAACAAAGATCTTATATTTCACAGCTTAAAAACAAACAGACAAAAAATACAAAAAGAGCTGCAACAAATGAATTAATTCATGCTGAACAGGGTTGCCAGATATTTTTTCCTTGTAGAAAAAAAAAATAATAGAATTAAAATGTTTCCAAAAGTTTATAACAAACAAAATGTATATTCCCTTAAATTGTTTTATGGTACTACTAATGCACTTTTAGGCATCATTTTTATTTAGAAATTATTAGTCAACTCATAAAACTCTATAATCTATAAATTGTTAGACTTCAGTTTCTACTTCACCATTATAGAATTGGTTTAACATTTCTTTTGTTTGTTGGAAGGGAAGGTATGTTAAGAACTGCCTGAGCAGGCACTTTGAAGTAATATGTGACGTCGTTCAAAATTCCAATAAATTTGGTGGAAATTCATTTCAAAAAATATTTGCGAATGTAATGGTTTTGGAAAACTACTAAAAAAAAAAATTTTTTTTTTTTTGGTATGCCAAACGTTGTGATATTAGATTTAAACATTTTTTAACAGAAAATTTTTTTTATTGTTGCAAAGTTTTAATTTATTCGAGTAAATGCTTACACATATCCTATATAACTATTTATGATATTTTTAATATTTCAAATCTCTTCACTTTTTCATATCTGCAGCCAAAAAAAATTAATAACAATGCCACTCAAATTTGGTTTATGCTTATTTTCTATATTGAATTAGTTGGACCGAAGAGATAGGGTATCTAAACCATAGTGTAGGGTATCGTATGGTCGAGACCGACTATAATTTCTTACTTGTTTTAAAATGAAATTATATTTAAGCTTACAAAAAAAGATAACTTTTATAGTTCTAATCCTTTTCAGGAAAACCTTTTCAGGAAAACCGTCCATTAGGAATTTAATTTTTATGAAACATTGTTTATATTTCCGTGAACTGTTCTTGGCCTCTAAATTTTTTTCAGCGTTTCTATTAGTTACTTTTTGGACTTTGTACGTTTTCAAATCTGCATTGGCTTTAACACTTCGCATCAAATAGTCCGAGCACTGAGTTGCTTTTCTACTGGATATGTTGGGACCTCTTTTCAATATGCTTCCTTTTTCCTTGGCCTTAAAAACATTATGTGAACCTTTCTTTCATTCTATTCAAACAACGTTTCCTATAAATGGTAAAATTCTCCTGATACTTTCTAATAAAACAAAAAAACAGTTTGACGGCGGACCTTTTCATTTATTTCGTCACTCATTTTATTCAAACTAACAAGAAATGCACAGGGTTGTTATTTAGCATAATAACTGATATATTTTTAAAAATCTATTTTGTCATATACAGTTCCAGCATCCAGATTGTCGGATTGCAACTCGGAATATGATTTTATATTATAAAAATAAGAATTAATTAGGGAATTCATAACGTGCACTAAAGTTGTAAGTTGTAAACATCAAACATCAACTACAAAAGCTGATTAAGTAGTAAACAAGGAACAGCTGATCACATAGTACACCGCAAAAACTTACCTGCAAACGTTGTATTGTAGTAAAATTTTTTTATAAGGAAAATATCAAGAACAATTATAGTAAAGGGTTTTTCAACAGGGACGCTACAAAAGTAGAAAGACAGGACCAGCAATCGACGCCATATTTCTTGCCTCTCTTTTGACATTTCTCTTCAGTAAGGTTTGCCATTTCATGATGGAAAGATATACGAGCCAACAACGAGTCGAAATTATTAAAATTTACTACCGAAATTCGGAGTCAGTGGCCTCAACGTTAAGAGCGCTACGTCCAATTTATGGTCGTCATAATCGTCCTAGCAGATCAACAATTAAGCGTCTAGTGGAAAAATTTGAATCCACAGGCACAGTACAAAATGTTCCCGTGCCAGTGAGACAAAGAAGTGCCCGTAGTGTCGAGAATATTGCTGCCGCTGAGGCTTCAGTTGAAGAAAGCCCAAATGTGTCTCTCACACGTCGTTCTCAAGCGTTGGGCATCTCTGTGACGTCGTTGTGGCGAATTTTGCGAAAAGATCTTGGCCTACATCCTTACAAGATCAAATTGACGCAAGAACTGAAGCCGCTTGACCACCAGAAGCGTCGTATGGTCGTGAATTGGGCTGAGCAACAACTTGAAAATGATTCGGATTTTCATCGAAAAATCATCCTCAGCGATGAGGCTCATTTCTGGCTGAATGGCTTCGTCAATAAACAAAATATGCGTTATTGGTGAGACAACAATCCACACGTACTCCATGAGTCATCATTGCATCCAGAAAAAATTACGGTTTGGTGCGGTTTATGGGCCGGCGGCGTCATTGGGCCGTACTTCTTCCGTGATGATCAAGACCGGCACGTTACTGTGAATGGGAATCGCTACCGTTCAATGATAACCGAATATTTTTGGCCTCAATTGGATGATATGGACTTGGAGGACATGTGGTTCCAACAGGACGGCGCCACAAGCCACACAGCGAATGTCACAATCAATTTATTGGAAACCAAGTTTGGAGAACGTGTTATCTCACGAAATGGTCCAGTCGATTGGCCGCCTCGGTCGTGCGATTTGACGCCGTTGGACTATTTCCTGTGGGGCTACGTCAAGTCTATGGTCTATGCCAACAAGCCAGCGACGATTGATGAACTTCGTACGAATATCGAACGTGAAATTGCAGCAGTATCGGCCGATTTATGCTTGAAAACCGTCGAAAATTGGGTTCAGCGTCGGGACTTCTGCAAGCGTGCCCGTGGTGGCCATGCAAAAGAAATCGATTTCCATACATAATGGCATCGAACGTACTTTCACAGGAATAAAGAATTTCATTGATATCCAAAACCGTTTTTGTTTTATTTAAAAAAACTTTTGTAGCGCTCTTATTGAAAAACCCTTTACATACGACACATACAACAGTTAGAACACCCTTATGAATACTGTAAATCTATTTTTAACGACTCTAATTTCCACATTATATTAAAGAATAATTAAAAATATGTTACTTATGTTATTTTCTATTTTTACAAATAATTTTCTTTTATCTTTATTACATACTCGTAACAATTGAATTAGAAATGTTTTTACAGTGAACATTGGAATACGTGAACTAATTAAAACATATTTAGACATACTGGGGTATACATATTTAGATTTATTTTTCAATTTTTCTCAACATTTGAACAACTGCATTTTCTCTTAGGCGTCTAAGTACGTTTATGTCGCGTTGGTCAAAGCCTTCATCTGCACACCATTACAAAGCCTTGTTAAATATTTTAACTGCTTCAGTTGTATAATCTTTGAACGTCATCTTTCTCAACATAGGCATTATCGTCTTCCTCTTGTTCTTGTTCTTGTTCATGGTTCTGAGACGGATCAAATTCAAAATTGTCTTCATTCCATTCCTCAACAACTGCTAACGGATAGTCAATCTGCAATTCAATTTGAAGTTTAATGATATCTATAGCATAACTGAGGATACTACAAAGAAGTAGTACTGTAGATGTTATCAATGACTTAAGCTCTGTGTCCCACTTTTCCTTCAAAACACTTAATTGTCCTCATCATCCTCCTCATTTACTAAGATACTTAGAAAATTGGCCCAACATTTAGCTAAAGTCTTAGCTCTGACTCTATTCCATGATTATTCTAAGAGAATAACAGCTTCTTTCAAGGTCAAGCGTTTCAAACTGTTAGCAAACTGTTTCTATAGTACAGTTTAGTTATTTTTATGGCATTCTGATCCATAGGTTGGATCAGCGGAGTAACATTAGGCGGCATGAATATGGCGATTATATTCCCATCTTCCGATTTTAGTTCACTTTCACTAGGATGAGATGATGCATTATCTAATAACAGAAGAGCCTTATGTGGCAAGTTTTTTGACTCAGAAAAGCTTTAACCCAAAATTAGGTCAACATTTTAAAAACATTTATGTTTGAGTTGGTTAAGTAAAATGTTTACCTGTGGTACTGGTGGACTGGTGGAACCACTCCATGAAAATTGAAGTAGCCATCCACGTCGATTCGAAGCTTTTGTATTCGGTCAGACAAGCAAAGTTTTTATTTCGCATTCGAATAAACCACTTGTAAAGACATTTTTCCTTTTTTGGCAGTTCTGATGATCTTAATGTCCTTCTTTTTCCCGGTCCAGAATATGTATTACTAACACACTTCAAAATTAAATCTTTTTTCTTTTTAATACTACAGATCGTTGACTTAGCGACACCATATTTTTTTTGATAAGTTTGTCACGCTTACTTCTTTTTTAAAGCTTTCCAAAATTTCTGCTTTTTCGTTTAATGTTAAAGCCTTCACTTTTTTTGAACACATTTTTAAACAGAACATAAGACCTTGATCAACCCAAATGATGCAAGAGAAAAACAGCAACTGAATGAGGAATGATAGCAATACGTACACGCACGTGTGGTACCAAATACATACTACGCATTATCAATGTTATGGGATTCCCCGTATTCTTAAAAATTAATTCAGTGCATTTTTATGTAGAAATGTTAAAAAAAAAAAATTCTGCTCACGTTTTAGAGCAGTCAATGTAAAAAATACAGTGTTCACGTTATATGGGGTAGTTCACATTTTCAACTGATCACTGTACTTTAAATAAATCAATAAATATTAGTAGATTTAATTCAAAATATTGATCTTTATTTTGCAATGTGTACTCATCTGCAAGCGTATTTTTTTTCAAAGTTATTTTATATTTTAGTTTGTTTTTTTGTTTGTTAGCTTAGTAGTACAACTCTTTACTTGGATTCTCATAAGATAGGTTTCGGCAAAGGCACATGAATTAAACTTTTTGCCAAACAAACTATCTACTGCTTTGGGTTAAAGATGAGGGTTGGTGATTCGACCCGAAATAGCTGTATAACCTGTCGTACAGATTATAAATCAATTTTTTTTTTTAAATGTGCTAATTTATTTTTGGTATATTTAAAGTAAAAACATTTGATCTTAAGCTTTATTAATTTACAACTCAATAATTAAAAACTTTTAAACAATGTTCACACTAAAAATCGCCAAAATATTTTAAAATATCCCCAATTAACTTGGAGATATATCCCTAAGTCTGGCAAGCCTCATGCTGACTGACCTCATGTTTAAGTGCATGTGAACATGTAGGCTGATTTTTTGTTGCATACTTACAAATACATATATTCAATGCCTTAAGGGTACATTTAAACATAAACATTTATATGTCGTCTAAACATACCAGACATATTTGTGTGTCCACTAGTTATTTTTTTTTCTTGTACGTACTTTCTGTTAACATTAGGTTCGAACCCTATTTGATTTTGCTAACTTAATTCATAACCGACCCAAGGTTACATGGCTATAGCGAAGAAGAAAATTTTGAGACATTTGTATGTACATATGTTTACATAAAATTTATATACCTACTTCATACATAAATATAAAGAAGGCAAGTGATGTTGATGTACGAGTAGTCTATTAGATAAAACACTCGTGCTAAAATGTTTGTCGAATTCAGGTAAGTAATAAATTTGTAAAGGATTACAAATATTAAATACACTCACAAACCTTTGACAGTTACAATATGTCAGTTAATATAATGCTATAGAGTTATGGCTATTTTTAACTGTCATTAACAGTTTATTAAACCATTTGTCAGTTATCTAAGATAAAGTACAAATAATTCAGTATTTTGTTTAGATATTAAAATTTACATTTCATTGAGTTTGATAAGTTTAAGTCCTTTTACAGCTTATAATTCTCATATTCTTTTCTTTCTTTTTTACTTATAACTTCTGTAGATATACAAATCTTAAGTCTTAACTTGTTCTAAAATAAGTATTACATAGGCCTACAAGATGATGTGTTTTGGAATTCATTTAATTTGCAAATTGATTGTAAAATATATTTTTATTAAAACTTTGTTTAAGCAAACTAAAATTTGTTTCTTTAAATGAGGATATAAATTAATATTTTTTATAAATTTCTTATCAAGGTTGTAATCCAAATGTGTAACAAATAAAATAAAACCCAAAATGGAGGATAAAAAATATGCTTTTGTCGAATATGCTTAATCTGCTTTTGTTATTCTTTAAAAATTTAAATATATATTATTAGAGATTTATAATATTTAAGCGAACATTTTTGTTTATGTGTAAATGAAAACAAACAGACATAAGGTTTGCGCACGAAAAAACTGTAACATACATTTTCAATTATGTATAAAAGTTTATTTAGTTAAAATTTAAACTTTTTTTGATAATATCAGCCCTCCAAAATATGATGAATTATGATTTTCATACATTACACTACATGATAGTTTTTTGACCAATTTTAAATTTGCCCGCTGAATCCGAATATGAAGTCAGAAGTTTTGACCATTCTGACTTCATATTATATAAGTATAAGTTTTCGTTATTGTAACCGTTATTTGTGATTTTTTTTTTAAATGATGTCACTTATGTGCAAATGTCTTCAAAAATATTAGACGGATTATGTATTTCTTTTATTTTTAATGATTATATCCATGGGTCATTTGTGAAGATTAGTCAAGATAGGCCAGAGTAACAGTGGACAAAAACTTAAAACTTTATGAAAAATTTTATGATTTTTTTATACCCTCCACCCCAGTGTGCAGAGGGTATATATAAGTTTGTCATTCCGTTTCTAATAATTAGAAAAAAAAATTCTAGACCCCATAAAATATACATATATATTTGTGATCCTTATAACAAGCGGAGCGGAGGATATAGCGATGTCCGTCTGTCCGTCTGTGGAAATCACGATGACAACTTCAATCGGGCAGTGATTCATTCACTTTCTGAGAAGTTTGCTATTCAAAATCAAGTCCAAATCGGTTGAATACGGCCTGAGATCTGAATGAAGAATTAAAAAAAGTTTTGAAAAAATATGAATTTCTATGTTGTTCTTGTCATGATCACGGCCTTAATAGGACAGCTAGTGTGATCATTTTTAGTGAGAATAATTCACCAAGATCATGGAAAGTTTTCTGTTCCAAAAATCATTAAAATCGATGGAACAGATCCAGAGAAATCTCTGAAGAAGTAAAAAAAAAATGAAAAATATGATGTTTCCATATTGTTCTTGTTGTTATTCTAAATGTTGTATTGTTGTCATAGCTGGACTTGTTGTTTTTGTGGTCGTTGTGGTAATAATATTCTAAAAACTAACCCTTTGTAATTTTTTTTTTATCAACTCTGGAAGAAAAATTTTAAAGTATCCATTAAAAAAATTTGTTAGATAATTTTTGTCATCGCCACGAGCCTGCCTGCAAAGTTTCAGATCGATTGGGTCACGGGAAAGGGGTTAAAAATCAATCCAAAATTTTTTCGACAAGCACACACTACGAGTTAATATAAAGGGAGTAAAAATGCACCAACATCTAAAGTAAATAATGTTAAACTACCTCGTTGTTAATAATAAAAGAAAAAAACAATGTAAATTTACCAAACAAAATTTTATGTATTAATTTATTTAAAGAAAAACACGAAAATAAGTTTTGATGTCGTATTTTTTGTGTGTAATATTTTCATATATGTGCATTAGACCGTATCACCTTACAGGCACAAAAAAAAAAAGTTCACCGTACACCAGCGAATATAAAGTATTGTTTCAAGGACATTTGAAAAATAATTTTTTTTTGCCGAACGTAGGGGTCGCCTTTTTAGTTTTTCGTTATATCTTCCATATTTACAGTCCGATCTTAAAGTTTGATATAGCGATTTTTTTTGTCTCAGGGAGGCCAATAATTTTGCTTTAGGTCCATTGACCTCAAGTGTACCGTTCTAGTACCTACCACCCAAATCTCATTTCGTACGACCCTAATGTGACACCCTAATGTAAGAAATTTATAGCTCGCGAAAAATCATAAAACTTTTGCTCAGAAAGTATTTCGATAATTACAGCACAACTATTTAAAAAGTTCTTTTATAAATCCATTGTTGCAGACCGTAGGGGTCACCTTTTTAAATTTGTCATAGCTTCAGTATTTACATTCAGATGTTAAAGTATAATATATCGATGTGTATATAACACCGTTACTTCTCTCTCTTACTTTATTTTGACAGTGATATTCGGTTTACCAGTGCAATAACTGTCACCGTAATACGTGTTACGTCTTTACTTTGCTAAAATAATTAATTGTGTTTTGTTTATTTTAGAGATAAAACGTTAAAAAAAAGCTAAAAAATGTCTTTCAATATCAGTGAATTAAACAACACTTAATTGCCGACGAAGCGCGATGTAATTAGTTACTTTTTGTATCTGCGACATAACTCTGACCGAAACCGAAAGCTGGGTGCTTTCAAAGACTTTTGAATTTAAAAAAATTGGTCTGCCACAGACAAACCCATCGATATATCATACTTTAATATCTGAATGTAAATACTGAAGCTATGACAAATTTAAAAAGGTGACCCCTACGGTCTGCAACAATGGATTTATAAAAGAATTTTTTAAATAGTTGTGCTGTAATTATCGAAATACTTTCTGACCAAAAGTTTTATGATTTTTCGCGAGCTATAAATTTCTAACATTAGGGTGTCACATTAGGTTGGTAGGAAATGAAATTTAGGGGTAGGTACTAGAACGGTACACTTGAGGTCAATGGACCTAAGAGCAAAATTATTGGCCTCCCTGAGACCAAAAATTCGCTACATCAAACTTTAAGATCGGACTGTAAATATGGAAGATATATAAGATCGGCAAAAAAAAAATTTTTTTTTTGTTTAAATGTCCTTGGAACAATACTTTATATTCGCTGATGTACGGAGAACTTTTTTTTCGATACGGTCTAATGTGCATACATACATATATTAAATAACAAAATAATATACATACATATATTCCATACATGTATATTCATAATAACCGCATGTTAGAAATAAATCGGTATATTATTTTATTTATATTTATAAAATTCTCCAATGTGTATTTATTTTAGGGAAAATACATTTCTTTTGTATTAACAGAGTGCCACTTCATTTTGCTCAGTGTTGCTATGCCACAGTAGATGGCGCCGCAATTTTTTTTCTAATTAGCTTTGCAATCGTTATTTCTATTTTAACATGAATGTCAACATTTTCAATTATATATCAAACACAACAAAGTTAAGAATATACACAGGGCTGGTCTTTTATTTCATACGTTTTTCCATTATTTTTTTTACAAATATGACCATAAGTTTGGCATATTAACTTTTTGTTGTGTTTACAAAATAGAGTTACCGAGTTCATCAATGAGTTTTTTTTTTGCTTTCAAAACAGTTCTACATAGATATATAAAATTATTATTCTGCTTACCCTACAAAATATCTGATTGCGATTACATATAATTTTTAAAAATTGTTTATAATACTAAAGCATTACTCTTGATATAAATACAAAATTGCACCTTTTAAATTTCCCTTTCAAATTTAAGAAAATCTCAATTCTAAAAATAGGAATTCAGATTTCCAATTATAAATTAGAAAATATCAATTGAATTTCAGAAAATCATATTAAAACGTCGGCAAGGAAAAACCCAAAACATTGAAGTTCGATAATAATTCCCAGGTAGTAGTATTTGGAGCCGATAAATGAAAATATATTTTATTAACATAATTTAATTCAAAATCAAAAGTTGGCATCACTGGGTTAGATTTTGTATTGTATTGTATAAATAGTGAAAACTTCCTTTTAGTATGTAAAAAAAATTTATTTTTCAAAAATGGCAATATTTTAACAAAAAAAAATTGAGAGAGCTTTTTTTTTGGTTATTAGTTTGTTACTCGATCCGACCTATACGGCCGCAATGAAGAATTATTTGACCAGTTAAAAGAAACTATACTGCCGCAATTAGCACGATTTAATGCGTATAGCCACCCTACAGGGTGCGTGCTATTTAATTTGCAAAAACTTAAACTAAATGAATTAACTAATTATGTCATATAACCGGAAACGCATGCATATATGTATATAACCTAAATGCATGCCGATCAGCAACCACGATGACCAAAAAGCAAACACCATTGGAAAAAAAACGTTGATGACTTTTTTATGATTCTCAAAATTAAAAAAAAGTATTAAACAGAAGGTTATTTCATTTTTATTTCGGTAACAAACTCAAAAACGGGCATAAATGTGCGCAGACGCTGAATTTCTCTTCTTGTTCCTTCATGATACCTACTCCGTGCACTTACAATTAAAGGGAAAAAAGGAAAGTGCACTTTTTAATTGATGTGGGGTTTTCCGTTGCCTACCTGTAAAGGCCCATTTACATGATACCACTCAGTCGTATGATTTTTCGAAATAAAAATCCGATGAAATTCATCGGACTGTCATAAAGTCGTACCGACATTATTTCTGCATACTTAGGCCATTTACACCATAACACTCAAGTCTTATGAAAACAACTGTTTAGAATAATAAGCAAATTTATTTTGAAATTTATATTTTATTTTCACTTTCTTTGTTTCTGTTTACCATTTTTTTAATATTACCAAAAGAAAACAACTCTGGTCCGATGAAAATGGCAAGTTTTTAGAAATGTTTCAAAAACCATCGGACTTCGAAAATGAAATCCTACAGACTGTCAATTTCATAACAAAAGCTTTTTACATCATACGACTTTTTCATAATACTCGAATTTCTGACAGATCGTATTACAAAGTGTGATAGTGTAAACTGGCCTTAAGGGATATTTTTTTTACAGAAATTCCACCCACATTTATGAGTGCTCATTATTTCGAAAGTTAAAAATTTGAAACGAATTTGTATGAGCCCTGGTTTTAGAAGGCTCAATCAGGTAAATATGCTCCCTTAACAGATGTGTCCATTCATAAGTACCTGTCAGTTAATGGTAAAATACGTAGTATATAGGTGTTCATTGTCGTTTTATGTCATTCAACAAGTGTCTACGTACCCGAAAAGTACGGTTTTTTAAAAGTGACGAAAAAGTAATAAAAGTAAAATGAGTAAAATCGAAATGAGTGCAAATCGTCGAGAAAATCTCAAGTTATTTTGTTATGTTTGTGGCAAAAGAGCTTTTTCAACAAATACTGCAGTACTTTAAACTTTATTTGGATTACGAAATAATTCGCGGCGTTTCGTGGGCCCCAGACAAAATTTGTAAAACGTGCTACAATGCTCTTAACATGTGGATCCAAGGGAAATGCAGTTCACTTTCTTTTGGATCAGTTGTCATCTGAAAGCCGTGGCGATGCTAAGAAATTTCCAAGGAGGCTATACGAAAAACATGTGTTTCTTGTGTCTGTGGGATACCCGATTTAAAGGAAACCAATACGAAACGCATGACTGGCTTGCTCGAGATCCAACGGAGAAAGGACACAACTTTCAATGGAGAATGTCCTCATGCCCCCTCTCCATGTCAAACTGGGAATCGTAAAAAATTGCATCAAGGCCATTGTGAAATATTTTCCCACGAATCAGCGAAGCAAAATTAAAGGAAAGTGTTCAGAATGGGCCCGATATACGGAAACTCATGAAACCAAAACAATTTAAAGACGCTTTAGTCAGTAATGATTACCTTGCGTGGAGGGCAGTGAAGAAAGTCATACGATTTTTTTTTGGGAAGTAAGCGAGCACACAATTATCTGATATTTCCAAATTCTGATGTTTCCAAATTCATTGAAACATAAAATCAATATTCTTGTCAAGATGAGATACCTTTACTTAATTGTGAATAAAAGCGAAACGGATATATCGATTTTTTTGATCTATGTCTTATTTTGTTCATAGGTTAAGTGACATTACGTGAAAGTAATAGGAGTTGACACTTTTTTCCGTTTTGGATTTTTTATGAATTTAAAAAACAAAAAAAAATTTAATTTTTTAGGCAAAAAATATTTTTTTTCTTCATACATTTATTTATAACTGCGAAACTGTTGCTTATGTTGCGAAACGTTATATGAAAAGATTAAAGGAATTGTAATTCTTAATTTTTATAAATTTGTTTCAGCAAAATCGGACTAGTGGTTCTTGAGTTATGTCATACAAAAGAGCCCAAAACGTGACAAATTCCCCTATACGATACCTACTAAGTTCAAATCGATATATCTTGATTCCCAGACGTGACCCAGCGAAACGTCGGGACACGTATAACTTTTTTTGACCGATATAACTTTCCCCGGTGGTTTCATCCCGTCCCGATCACTGACCCCTACCATTTGTCGCACAGTGTAATCAACTTTTACTGCAGTCGGATATTCACAAACTTTCTCAATGGTGTATAATAAATTTAATGGATCTAATTATTAAAAAATTTAACCACATGTCATTCTTCAGAATTAGAAAATTTGATTCTAAGCACAATTATATTATAATAATTTTACAAGACTGGTAAAAGTTCACAATATTATTGATCCTAGTATTTTGTTTTATCACAGGCTAAATTTTCGTGGTCACATTGCATTAACTGTCAACAAAGCTAATGGTGTTCTTGGTTTTATTAAACACTGGTCCAAAGAGTTTTCTGATCCACATAAAATGAAACAATTATGTATATAAGTTCGCCCAATTATTGGATATGGATCAATTATATGGGATCCTTGCTATACCATTCATATAAACAGTATTGAATCAGTGCAAAAGGAGTTATGCTGAGTATCTCATTTCTACTTGGACTAATTCGTGGTGATATTGATTCTTAACTCCTGCTTGGTAAACTTAAATTTGATCTACCTATGTGGAATAAATACCTGTTGATCCAAATAGGCCACACATTTACTATAAGCAGTTGCTTAAAGCAACCTTGCGGCACAATTTTAAACGTCGCATCCATTTTCCATTTGTGAAACTTTTATAAATTTGACGTCTCTGTTCAATGATGATCACTTCCCTTCAAGAAATGAATGACTGAAACTAACACATAAACAATTTTTGTACCAACACACTTGCAGTTTTTTTCTATTTAAAAACATATGACTGTCATGTTGCTGTTGTAGAGTTGTTTTTGTTAAGGTTGAGGAAAGGTAAGTAATTAATTAAATTAAAAGTTCAAGTTAATTTTTGTTGTTTCTTTAGGATTCTTCAAAATATGTCAGTGAATTCGTTAGTGCCATTCTCAATTGTGGTGACACGTCCCTCCATTATACCCTTCCACAATTTATTTTTTGCTCGCTTGTGGTCTATTCCTGTTGGATCGTTAAATATTGCTGTAGAATCTTCACAAACTTTCAATCTAGAATTTTTATACCTCTTAGGAAACGCATTTGTGTAAAGAATTATATTGTGCGACAATATGTTATATCCTGGATTTCGATTGTGAATGCTGTACCAGAAAATAATATGGTTATCTATTTGATATTATTGATGGACTTTTTATCATGTTGGAAGTTAATACACAAGAAATATAATTGTGTGAAACAACGCTGACACAGTTTATTAAATCGATTCGTAATGATTCCAGTTAAGTGCGCATGGAAGACACTATAAATATATTTGTTAATACATGCGCAATCATCAAATGAACTTATTAAGGTAATGTACTGACATTTTATTAAAAATTCTAGCTAGAAACAAAGTAAATCTTCCTTGCAGAATTTTACATTAATCCTTATATCTATCTTTCAGTCTGTTGCCATAACATGGATATGGTTTTTTTAATATTTGGCTCGAATGTTTTAATTTATGCCATTCTGGAATATAGTGTCTGGAATATAATGAAATTAGTTTTCAAAAGAATAAAGATTTCAAAATATTGAACCAAATTGATTTATGGAGGTATTATCACAATATCTCACACACCGTTCTGTACAAACAATTTTCCAAATGGAGTGTATCAGTTTTGGCCGAAATTGTTAATTCACAACACTCAAAAGGTGAGCTTTAATATAAATTGTTGATATATATGTGTTATAATATATTGTTTTCTTTAAGAACCTACTGATTGCACTAAGGCCCATTACCGGAAATTTCTATTGAGTTTAGTCAATTTATTCAGTGCTAAGTTACGAACCGCTTTGAGGGATGTTTCGAGTGAAAAGTCAGCAAAGTTGTTTAAACATTCAACATTGTCTCAAAGTTATCGACACGTTTCGGAATTGGTGATATTGTTGTGTTTTTAATATTTTAATGTTTATTTCTATTTTTGAATTTTTGATTTTTAATACAATAAATAAATAAATAAAAAATAAGTCGTGTTTCATTATAATCAAGCGTGACCGGTCAATGATGATGTATATATCCATCAAGTATGAGCGGTCAGCGATGATGGATATATCTATCATCGTTGACTACTAAATAGCGGTAGAGTGAGCAGTTCAGATATATATTATATGGTTTACATACTTTCATAGGTTAGAGTAAGATGCAAAATCACATGTACACAAAAGTTTCGGTCAGTTTTGGCATATTTGCCTTAATAAAATGATAGAAACTTTGTTCTACGCGATGACCGACACTTCAGTCAGTAGTGACGGTCATATCACCGGTCAAATGACCGTCACTGTTCTTGTGGGGTTATTTTTTTTTTTTTTTTTTTTTTATTATTATTATATTGTTTTATTGAATTGCTATCACAACAAGAATAAATCTTATAAATTACAGTGATAGCAAGTAACATTTGTAATATTAACATTGAGTTACAGTAAATTTCGAGATTAATAAAAATAAAGTAAATTAGTCATAAAAATTAACATAATAATGAACATAATAAAGTTGACATTTAACATAGATTCAAACAAAAAATTTTTTAAGTTCCTTTTTGAAAAGTAATGCGTTGCTTTGTACTTGGATATATGATGGTAAATTGTTCCAAAGACACGTGGTGTAGTTGAAAAATTGTCTAGTAGACATTAGATATTTGTATTTTTGTGATATCAAATTTCTTCCACGAGGCGATTGTGCAAAAATAATTTTGTTAAAAAGATATTCTGGGTTCTTCAGATAAATAATCTTATGCATCATTAAAAGGCTTTTATATTTTAGTAAATCTTTAAAACTTGTATTATATAACTGGTATGAATATGATGATATACTATCTCGTCTACCTCTGTTGAAAACGTATCTGGCTATATTATTATATGTGACCTCGAGGCGATTAAAGTCAATAGTGTCGCAATTTGCAAATATTTCACACCCGTACAGTAGAACTGGTATTAAATAGGTTTTTGCCAAAAGCATTCTTATTTCAAACGGCGTTGATGATTGCACAGCCCACAAGTTTCTCAACATCCCATGAACTTTACCAGCTGATATATTTATATGGTTAGACCAAGAAAGTTCAGCATTAAATGTGATTCCCAAGTTCGATGATGTTTGAACAAAGTCGATTCTTGAGTTGTTAATATGTAGAAAAATATTGTCATTCAGTCTTTTTTTATTACTTCTTGAAATGAAAATACATTTTGATTTGTCAGGGTTTATACATAAGCCATTTGTACATGCCCATTTATGTATATATTTAATGAGGTAATTCAATTTTTAACAAAATAAATGAACTTTAAAAAAAACTTTAAGCGGTTTCGCAGCTTATTTTTAAGCATTTTTGCTGTAGCGTCTTATAAAAAACTCTGATTAAAAAAAAAAAAAAAAAAAAAATTTAAATGAAATAAAAAATGAATTTGCTCCCCAAAAAACGTACAAATTTTTGGAGAGGAAGTTAATTTTTTGGGGAATTTGTTCATTGGGGACTAAGTACTCAGCACCTGGTAAGCATAGTGAACCATTTTTCAAGTCACAGGCCTTTGAATCCCGGTCAAGACCGGGTAAAAACAACTAGTCATATTATAAAAATCTCTGAGAGCAATGATCTTGTAAAAAGAGAACTTATTTTTTATTTTAATACTTAATTTAATTGCATTATATTATATATTTTAGTCTGTAAGGATGTATATTCTATTGACTTAAATAAATAAATAAAAAAATAAATAAATAACTAAATAAATAAATAAACAAAAATTCAGAAAAAATAAAGATAATTAAGACAAATCAACTTTATATATGGGGGATTTCATGTCAAGTGCACCAACTTTTGAAACCGATGTCTTCCGGGATGAAATTTGCACCAAGGTCAGTCCTATTGAATAGTAGTTTAGACACAAATTTTCAACAAGATCGGTCCAGATCTCTCTGAGTTAGAGAGGATCAAAATTTGACATTTTGGCCAAACAGGTGTTTTTTCTCATCCATGTAACTTATTACCTATTGTTCTTAGAAAATTTTCTCCCAAAGAGTTTAGATAGCTATTTCGTCAATATTTCGGAAAAAATACTTAAAAAAAAAAAAAAAAAATTTGTAGACTTTTTTTTTTTGCTAAATTAAAGCATTTTTTGCCTTTTTTTTCAAAAAGGGCATTTTTTTTTTATTTTTTTTTTCATAAGAAAGCTTAGGATTTTTCCTTTAAGAGCTTTTTGGTCGCTTAGTGGGATGGGAGTGGGATATCCATCAAAATAAATGTTTTGTAACTCAAGACAACGGTTTTTCAATTTTTCACAAATGCACTATTTTGAATTTTTTCCTATTTGTGTGTAAAACCTTACAAATAAAACTTATACTGAGAAACTAGACAAACTAAACTTTCCGAAGGTATATAACATACCTAACTAAAATTTTATACCCTCGATACTGTAATACCCAGAATATGTTAACCTCAGGAAAAAAATCGCTTTTTTTCTATAGAAATGTTGAAAAATTATTATTTTTTATTTATTTATAATAATAATTAAATTAATGTATAATAATAATAATATTAAAAATAAAAAGATAAATAATTTATTAAAATTTAATCTTAATTGCATTAGATCTATTTATATCATAACTATTTTTATACTTAATTTATTTTAGCTGATGAAGTATTTAAGTCTTGTAAATTTTTAAATACCCAGTCTTTCATCCAGCTTTTTTGTCGCCTTTATTTACTGCTTTTTTTTGTCAATCCTTTCTTGGCGTTACTAGGTTCAGCTGCTGATTTCGCTGCTGGTTTATTTGTTGTCTTTGGAAAGAAATCGCATTGAATAGAGGCAGAAAACTTTTTCAACTTGAGTCTTCCATCGACAAGGGTATAAAAGCATGGTATTGAGCGGTGCCATCGATTGTTACCGCAGCATCGAATCTGCTCTTCAGTGTTTTCAATGTTTCCTGATGATCCTCTTTGCTACTAAAAACTATTTTAGTTTCTTTACAATAACTCTTTGCCCAATGGAATAAAGCAGTCGCATCTAAGATGCGATCTTGATGAGAGCACTGGAGGCTATACTTCGCTGCATTTCTTTTAAGGTTTGCTCCAATACCATCACATGCTCCTTTACCATGAGCAGTAGGATGAAAATGCCACTCAGTTGGCATTCCAAAATCTTTTTCATGGGCCATAAGATTTGCCAAGTTACTTTTGTTTTTAAAATGTTGACGAGCTCCGTCCGAAACGTAGTAGTATTATCTTCTGGTACTCATAAACTGCAACGGTATCATGTTTTAAATCGTCGGATATGATTGCCATACTTTTGTGTTCCAGTTTTTCATCTTTCATGCAGTAAATAACTACTGTGAATGTAGTTGGTTGGTCGTTATTGAAGTGGAATGCTTGTATGGCATCCTGAAGAACATATTTATAGTTTTCTGCGAAATCATATGAAATAATGAATTCACCAGACTTCAAATGTATCTTCAAATCCTTGAAGAATGACCATTGCTCTTTGACTAAAAAGTCATGGTTTCTCAAGTTTAGCAATCCTGTACACATTTCTTCCACGAAATCATCCACATTTAAAATGATTGTTTTCAATGTGCATCTGTCAGTCTGAATCCAAGAATCAAATTTGACCTCCTCTATATATTCTCGATCTAAAGAGTTGATTAAATTTTCTTTGATGAATGTGGTTTTCGGGCAATTGGTACATTCACCTAAGTGGCAAGAAGTTGTTGCATTAGGACACATAGTCAATTTAAGGCAATCGCGGTAATCGTGTAAATCTTCTTCCGAATCATCTGTTAAATACTTTAAGTTGATTTCCTTCAACATCAGTTTAACATTTTCATGGTAAATTCAAACACATACTGTGTGAGTTCCGCTGCTTTCTGCCAAAACGCAATGTTTTGTCCTCATTTGGGTAAATTTCGTGAAGCCAATTTTAACATCCTCGTGTTCAGATTGAAATATTGCAAATAATTCTTCAAGGTTACAGAGAACCATTCTCTTCTGTTATGTCATGAAGGTATGTTACATACCTTCGGAAAGGTTAATTTGTCTAGTTTCTCAGTATAAGTTTTATTTGTAAGGTTTTACACACAAATAGGAAAAAATTCAAAATAGTGCATTTGTGAAGAATTGTAAAACCGTTGTCTTGAGTTACAAAACATTTATTTTGATAGATATCCCACTCCCATCCCACTAAGCGACCAAAAAGCTCTTAAAGGAAAATTCCTAAGCTTTCTTAAAAAAAAAAAATGCCCTTTTTGAAAAAAAAGGCAAAAAAAAAATCAAAAAAAAATTTTTTTTTTTAAGTATTTTTTTCCGAAATATTGAAGAAATAGCTATCTAAACTATTTGGGAGAAAATTTTCTAAGAACAATAGGTAATAAGTTACATGGATGAGAAAAAACACCTGTTTGGCCAAAATGTCAAATTTTGATCCCCTCTAACTCAGAGAGATCTAGACCGATCTTATTGAAAAATTGTGCCTAACTACTATCCAATAGGACTAACCTTGGTGCAAATTTCATCCCGATCGGAAGACATCGGTTTCAAATGTTGGTGCACTTGACATGAAACCCCCCATATAAATATAATACAGTTTTTCTTCTATAAAATAAAATCGATGTAATAGACATGTTCGTCGGTGCATAATTCGTGGGATTCCCTTATTTGTAAATGTAGAAACGTTCCGTAAGTTTTTTGAAAAACAAGTAAAATCCCCATTGTGTCAAAATATTATTTGTATTAATATTTATAATTTTCATCTTCAAGTGTACGGAAACTTTTTTCTTTTAGCAAATGGCATTAGATCATTAAATTTATTTTCAAATTTGTCCAGTAAAAGGTTGATTTTTCACGGCTTGTGTGGCATGGCGTGGCATCCTGTTGAAGCCTAACGTTTTCCAGATCCATATCTTCGAAAATGAGCCACAAATAATCACTTTACATTGCACGGTCGCGCTTACCCTTCACCAAAAAATATTTGCCTTCCGCATCTTCGAAGAAAAAGGGCCAATGATACCGCCGACTCAAAAACCACACCAAATAGTATATATTACAGGGTGCATTACTCATCAGCATTCATGTGTGGATTTCGTGTGCTCCACATGTGACAATTTTGCTTCTTGACGTAACCGCCTAGATGAAAATTAGCTTCGTCAGAAAAGATTATTTTAAGCTATAAATGCTCATTTTCTTTCAAGCGTCTCGTAGCCCAATTAGAGAACCGCAAGTTTTGTGGATGGTCGTGCGGCATCAGCTCCTGCACTAATTATACTGTGTAGGGCATCATACCGAGATTGTTATGCAATATTCGAATTAAAGATGTCCTGAAAACGAGGGCGAGTTGAGGTGCTTGGTTGTTCTTGCACACTCTGGGTAACATCAGCGATGTTGTACGAGAACACGTTTGACAAAATTGTCCACATATTGCCTGGAAGGTGCTTCTTTTTTTTTTAGCGAATTTTGAACGTAATTTTCTAGAAGATTAGCAACTTTGGAAATAAGTTGTTAAAATTTCCCAAGGTTGTTCAAGCGTAAATCGACTCATTTCGTAAACCGCATATGTTGTACTAACTTGGGGCGAGCTATTAAATATAAAAAACCAAAACGAAAGGTTATGTAACATAAACAGAACAAAAAAAGGTACAGTTAACCTAACTGCATGCTGAGCAGCAACCACGAGGACCACAAAGCAAACACAGACCCGTTAGTTTCTTTTTTTTTCGAGTATAATGGGAGCAACGAGGCTGACTCGATGGATTGCGGATGACAACTATGTGCTAACTGCTTGTCATAACACAGCTGGCATTGCTGTTGCCATACTCAAAAAAAACACTAGTTCAAAATACAAACACTAGAGGAACCACCCTGCATTTATAGCAATCGGTTATTTCGTTTAAAAGTTTTTGCGATTTATTTATGTGGCAATTTTTATGTGCACAATCTTTATATTATTTATATATTAATTTATTAAGCCAAAGAATGTGAGCCAAAAATAGCTTTAAGACATTGACAAGTCGACGCTACTTTTGTAAAGACAATCGAATACAAGAATAAGTTGTTGATTCGTTTTGAAAATACATAATTTAACGGTGTCATACACATAAAGTGTCTGCATATTAAACGACACTATCACATAAATATGTGCAAAAAAAAAAAAAAAAAATCGAAACAAATAATGAAAAAAAAAACTGTTTAAAGAAACCGATTGATTTATGCCACCGGCATGTTACAAGAAAAGCCCACGTCGAATGTCATCGAATAACATAATAAATACTACTTTGGTTAACTGCACATTGAATTAAGATTTCAATGATCTATAGTTTGGTTATTATGACAATTGTACGCATTGTTATTTCCACACATACATACATACATACATACATACAGACATATGCAGAAATAATAAAAACAACGAAGACCATTTAAACCTTCAGTTAACTCATTATGGTTGTAAATTGTAACGACACTTTGAAATCATTAAATAACAACCAAGCAACAAAAAAAAAAAAAGAGTGGATATTAACTAAAATATTTGCAACTTCTTAAATATCATTTGAACACCAGGTATACTACACCTCTTCAGCTCATTCGTGATTAATAAACATTAAAACTGTTGTAATTTCAATTAATTCCAATTGCACACAGAGCCACAGCGCCCAGCTCTTCCTTTCATTTTCGTTACCTCTACCAGGCTCCAGTATCATTCCGTTTGTTGCATCTGTGTGAAATCTAACACGCACTAATCATTATAATGTTACAATTACATTTTGCTCTAAACGTCCGTCCGTCCTCCGTCGTCCATCTACTTGTGTAGGCACATCCGTACATACATACATATTTATTGTGGTATTGGCACCCTGCTGTTCTTTAAAGATCGATAAACAAAGTTTACTTGAAGTGCAAAAGACACATTTAAAGATGGTTTTACAGGTTTCCAACAAAACTGTTTAGCATGGTGTAGTAACAAATGTTGGAACAACACCTTGTGTTTAAGGGATTTTCTTGTGGTTAATATGGCCAAGACGAAATAAGTAAGAAGATTTAAAATAAAAATCACTTAAATAGTGTAATACATATATATGTATGTGTGCATGTGGTTAGCCCACTAATGATCTGTATTTAACATAAAAGCATAGAAGACAAAAAAAAAATGATCAAAGTGGACACTTTCGAACTGCATTTTATTGAATTTCATTATTTGTGTTAGTCACCGATAAATATATTTAAATTCAAATATTAAAAATCAATTTCCTAAACTACATTATACTTATTCACTTTGTAGTTTCAAGGGCTAAGATAATATGGCGCTAGCATGGCTGCATAATTGTATGAGTCATTCATGAATAAAATCTTCTTTATGGTAAAAGAACACATAAAATGATTAATATGGGCTTGAGGTCAAAATTATAATAAACACTCATCAAAGGTTAGATTTATAAAGTTTTTCTTTTTTTTTATTAAGATTTTATTTTAAAAAAATAATATTTTAATCATAACTGATTCACAAAAAAAAAAAAAAATAAAAATAATGAAAATTATAGCTTAAAGTGTTGAATTTTGTAAAAAGAAATTCCAATTTTAAATGAAAATAAATGAAAATTTATAGATATTTTAAAAGCTTTTATTAATGTCTCCTTTTTTAATGAACAGTCTTTTAAATTCAGATATGATTAGTTTAGAAATATTTCATTTTAAGGGCAAAACTTTTTTTAGTTATTACAATATTTGCAGACTTATACGTACAGTAGGTGATAATACATTGGAAACTTTTACAAAATTGCAAATTTTGTTTTTTAATAATTTTGAGTTAAATCCTAAAATTATGTGTTCTTTTGCGAAATCACTCTTTGGTGTATTCTCTATCAAAATATATAAAATTGGTAACAAAAAATAAAGGGTGTCCCAACAAGAACGCAATTTTTAAATTTTAAATAAAACACAGATATTTAAAAAAAAAATCGTGAAACTTTATTATATCGTAAAGTAGACAGAATGAGGTTATGTATGGAACAATATATCGTGCAGATGGCCGCCGCGGCTTTGCTGGCATGCACGCAATCTGTTAATGAAATTTTCAATGACCGTTTTGCATAAATGCTGCGGTATTTCATTAATGCAGCGTCCAATTTCCTCTTTTAAGGCTTGAGTCGTCGTCGGCTTATTCGCGTAAACCATCGACTTCAAAAAACCCCAAAGAAAAAAATCAAATGGTGTTAAATCGCACAATCTAGGCGGCCAATTCTGATCTCCAAAACGCGAAATAACACGACCGGGAAATGACTGATGCAGCAATTGAATTGTTTCTCTGGCTGTATGACATGTGGCGCCGTCTTGTTGGAACCACATGCCCTCCACATTCATTTTTTCAATTCGAGGCAAGAAAAAACTGGTTATCATTTCACGATACCGAACACCATTGATTGTTTGCGCTTGACCTGTCTCATTTTCATAAAAAAAAGGTCCAATGATTCCTCCAGCCCAAAAACCACACCACACAGTGACACGTTGAGGATGCATTTGCTTCTCGTGAATCACTCGAGGATTTTCCTCACCCCAAATGCGACAATTCTGCCTATTGACGAAGCCATCAAGATGGAAATGGGCCTCGCCACTGAAGATGATTTTAGCGGAAAAATCAGCATTTTCATGTTGTCTCTCCAATACCCAATTAACGAACTCCCTTCGCTGTCCATGGTCAGCTGGCTTCAGTTCCTGAGTCAATTAAACTTTGTATGCATGAAGATGCAAATCTTTCGTCAAAATTCGCTGCATAGTGGATTTGGAGACACCAATTTGCTGAGCTCGGTGTCGAATTGAGGTGGATGGAGTTTGAGCGACATCATCACGTACAGCTGCGACATTTTCGGTCGATCGACCTGGTCGATGGCGCGTTGTTGTCTTTACATCACTAACAGACCCAGTTTCGGCAAATTTATCCATTAATCTATTTACAGTTGACTCTTTTGGAGCATTATTGTGACCCCAAATTGATCGCAATTTGCGAACTGTAACCGCAAAACTTTCACCATTTTGGTAAAACAATTTCACAATGAGAATGCGTTGTTCATTCGTATAGCGCTCCATTTTTACTAACCTCATACCTTCTACTAGCAAACAATAACAATTGTTCAAATGTCAAACAATGACACTTCGAATGTTGCCAGATTTAAAAATTGCGTTCTTGTTGGGACACCCTTTACAATAAAAAAATAGATAAACGAAAAAAAGTATTTTTTTTTGTGATGACAAAATAATGGAAACTTTAAAATTTCTGTATTAGAGTTGATTAAAACAATAACAAGTAAGAGTGTTAAGTCCGGCCGTGCCGAATCTTTGATACCCTCCACCTCGGTTTGAGTATTGATAATAAATGTAAACAAAATATTTGAAAAAGTAAACAATTTGTTAAACTTAATACCAAATTGTTTCAGCAAATTCTTTGGTTTGATCTGGATTTTTGTTTATTGCAAGAGTAGGTATATATATAGCTCTCTCACATTAGTAACTCGCGCTCCAGCGAGGAAAGATCGTTTTCGTCTTTTCTATTATTTCGGATAAAAGAAAACACGTTTCGGTGTTTGCTTTTTGGTCATCGTGGTTCCTGATCGGCATGCATTTAGTTTATATACCTATATGCATGCGTTTCCGATTATATGACATAATTAGTTAATTAATTTTGTTTAAGTTTTTGCAAATTAAATAGCTCGCCCTAACCTCCATCGCGAAGGTAATGGTTGTGTAGGGTGGCTATACGCATTAAATCGTGCTAATTGGAAATGGTTGTAAAGTTTCTTTTAACTGGCCAAAAAATTATTCATTGCGGATCGAGTAACAAAATAATAACCAAAAAAGCTCTCTCAATTTTTTTTGTTAAAATATGGCCATATTTGGAAACTAAAAATTTTTTTTTTACATACTAAAGCCCTAAACACATTCACTGCGAGTTGCGAGTGCGAGAAAAAACGAGAATGAGACAGTATGATTTTTTCTAATGTGGAAGCGAGATCGAGAGTAAAGCTTTTTTGTGTGGCGTTGCCAACTTAGGTTGTAATTGATTCTGTTTTCTGTGCGAGAAAAATCAGATGACAGGAGAATTAGCTGTATTTATGAACATATGATAGGAGAATCAGTGTGTATTTATTGTATCGTGCATTGTGACTTGCGAAATGATAAGTTGTTTTGCTTGTAGATTTGTAAAATTGTAAAATTTGTAAAAAGCATTTTGATGATTCTGTAAAAGCACAACAGCAAAATTCTCATATGCAAAAAGCTTATTTTTACTCGCACTCGCAACTAGCAGTGAATGTGTTTAGGGCTTAAAAGGAAGTTTTCACTATTTACACAATACAATACAAAATCTAACCCAGTGATGCCAACTTTTGATTTTGAATTAAATTATGTTAATAAAATATATTTTAATTTATCGACTCCAAATACTACTACCTGCGAATTATTATCGAACTTTAATTTTTTGGGTTTTACTTTGCCTACCATGAAGTCAAATTTTGCCAAACGCAAAAACCGCAAAAAACGCAAAAAACCAAATGTCCGAAAAATTTTAAATACAATAATTTGTTATCTTTATTTTCTGAAAAACTTAAAATTTTCATCCAAACAAATTGTGAAACGTAATATGTACATAAAAAATAACATTCTCATCAAATTGCGCTTTATTTATGTAACAATTTCTATGTTCGCAATTCTTAAATATCATTTCAGGTTTTCTAAACTTCATTGAATTTAAATTAATATATTCTTATCCTGATTAATGTCTCCTCAATTGCAATATTTTTTTTTTTTAATTTCAGTTGATTTTTTAAATTTAAACATATTTGGTGTTTTCTGAATTTCAATTTGTGTTTAAAGAATAAAATTTATATTTTAAAAATTCAATTGATGTCAACTGATGATATGATTTTCTGAAATTCAGTTGATATCTTATAATTTATAATTGGAAATCTCAATTCCAATTTTTAGAATTGATATTTTCTTAAATTTGAATGGAAAATTTAAAAGGTGCAATTTTGTATTTATGTGAATAATAATGCTTTAGTAATTAAAACAATTTTAAAAAATTATATGTAATCGCAATCAGATATTTTGTAGGTAAAGCAGAATAATAATTTTATATATCTATGTAGAACTGTTTTGAAAAAAAAAAAAAAAAAAACTCATTGATGAACTCGGTAACTTTATTTTGTAAAAACAACAAAAAGTTAATATGCCAAACTTATGGTCATATTTGTAAAAGAATATTGGAAAAACGTATGAAATAAAAGAACAGCCCTGTGTACATTGTTGTGTTTGATATCTAATTGAAAATGTTGACATTCACGTTAAAATAGAAATAACGATTGCAAAGCTAAATAGAACAAAAATTGCGGCGCCATCTACTGTGGCATAGCAACAATGACCGAAATGTAGTTTGATATCTAATTGAAAATGTTGACATTCATGTTAAAATAAAATAACGATAGCAAAGGTAATTAGAACAAAAATTGTGGCGCCATCTACTGTGGCATAGCAACACTGAGCAAAATGAAGTGACACTGTTTGTTAATAAAAAAGAAATGTATTTTCCCTAAAACAAAATACATATTCAAGCGCCCCGGTAGGTGAATAGGTAGCGTGCTCGCCTATGATGCGGGGGTTGGATTATCCCTGGACTCAAATTTGAATACAAATTTACTTTGCATTGTAATTAATATAAAATAAAAAAAAATGAAATAAAATACATATTGGAGAATTTTATATAAATAAAATAATATACACTAAAACCTCGATTTGCGTCGCCCCGATTTGCGTTGATTCGATTTGCATCGTCTAAAAAAAATTGAGTGGCCTCGAATTGCATCGCTTATGTTTTGTTTTGCGTCGCAAAAATAAATTGTGGCTTTGAAATGCGTCGTTAATGCTTCGATTTGCGTCCTTTTCTTATTTGTGCATACAAAGGGGATTCCCATTTTATTAGCTTTTGGTCAAATATGTACATACATACAGTTCAAATTCAACAAAAGATAGACCATTTTTTTTCAAAAAGATAGACAGCTATCGAATCAAAACCCTGATGTGACAATTGTTTTAAAGTAACAAAAATTATTTAAAAATTTAATTAATTGAATTAATTTTATGTTTGTGTTGAATTTTTACATGTATGAATTGGCTTTTATTTTACTTTATTTTTTTTACTTTTTACTTTTATTTTTTACTTTACGTTATCTTTTTGTTGCAATAAATGTTAAAAAAATATATCTATGCATTCATTTATTTGTAGTAAAAATTTTTAACTTTTCTAAAAATGTTCTTCTGGAACGAATTAAAGAAAACTCCATACAAATACATGAAGAAAAGTGATTCGATTTGCGTTCTTTCGCATTGCGTCCCATTTTGTCGGTCCCAATTAACGACGCAAATCGGGGTATTAGTGTACCGATTTATTTCTAACATGCGGTTATTATTATTATTATTATTATTATGTATAGAATATATGTATATTATTTTCTTATTTAATGTACATATGTACATATGTATGTATGTATGTATGTACATATATGTAAATATTACACACAAAAAATACAACATCAAAAGTTATTTTCGTGTTTTTCTTTAAATAAATTAATACATAAAATTTTGTTTGGTAGATTTACATTGTTTTTTTTTATATTAACAACTAGCTAGTTTAACATTATTTACTCTAGATGTTGGTGAATTTTTACTTCCTTTATACATATTAACTCGTAGTGTCTGCTTGTCGAAAAAATTTTGGATTGATTTTTAACCCCTTTCCCGTGACCTAATCAATCTGAAACTTTGCAGGCAGGCTAGTAGCGATGACAAAAATGGTCTAACGAATTTTTTAGTGATGCCAAAACAATGGAAACTTTAAAATTTTTCTACTAGAGTTGATAAAAAATGTACAAGGGATTAGTTTTTATAATATTATTACCACAACGACCACAAAAACAACAAGTCCAGCTATGACAACAATACAACATTTAGACTAACAACAAGAACAATATTGAAACATCATATTTTTAATTTTTTTTTTTTACTTTTTCAGAGATTTCCTTGGAAAACTTTACATGATCTTGGTGAATCATTCCCACTAAAAATGATCACCCTAGCTGTCCTATTGAGGCCGTGATCGTGACAAGAACAACATAGAAAATCATATTTTTTCAAGACTTTTTTAGTTCTTCATTCAGATCTCGGGCCTTATCAACCGCTTTGGACGATTTTAAACAGCAAACTTCTCAGAAAGTAAATGAATCATTTTTTATGCAAACGAGCACCCTAGCTGCTGAAGTTGTCATCGTGATTTCCACAGACGGAAAGTCGGACAGACGGACATCGCTATATCAACTCCGCTTGTTATAAGGATCACAAATATATATATATATTATGGGGTCCAGAATTTTTTTCTAATTATTACAAACGGAATGACAAACTTATATAAGATGGTTGCTTCTAAGCCAACCAGCAGGAAGATCACTTTGGAAAGTCATTCAGGAGTCTGTAGCAAAATTTCTCTAAAACGATTCCAGGACTTGATTGAATATATTAAATTTATTGAATAATCTTACTTTTAATAAACAATTATTTTTTAAGTGGTGGTATTTATTTTTAAAGTCGTTGAAAACGGCAAATAAAATTATGATTTTTTCCTTTCTTAATTTTATTTCGTCACTCATTTTAATCAAACTGACAACAAACATTTTAATCAAGCTAACAACATATTTTTCAAAAATAACTTGATTAAGAAAAAAATAGAATAATGTTTACGAAAATAGATAAGAGGAAAAACATGTGTGAATTTTCGATCCCACTAAGATAAGATAAGGAAGGCTAAACGCACTGCGACCAATTTGATCTTTTGTGCAGCCCATGGTTGTCCTAAAGATAAAGGCTTCTTATGAAGCCAATTACCCTATTTGGCATTAGTTTCCATATGTCCCGGGGGGATACAATGTATCCTCCAAGTGAAAGGATTCTCTTACCACTCAGTCTTGGACATTCACAGAGAATATGTTCTGCTGTTTCCACCTCCTGCTCGCATAACCTACATGTGTCTATAGCAGATTGTCCTTTCATTCGTAGTTGATATCTAAGATTGCAGTGTCCTGTAAAGAATCCCGTCAAGTTCCTTAAGTCTTTTTTATCAAGGGTAAGTAGTCTTTCCGATTGAACACTGGATGGAGTTATGAATCTCTTGGCCTGCCGTTGACTTGGACTTGTGTCCCAGTGTTCGGCAATTTGTGATTTTCTCCACTCCCTCATTTTTTCCTTTATGTGTCCCACTGGAACACCACAGAAAGGTTCCGGACCGATGAAAGGACGACGGGCCCCTCCCTTGGCTAGGCAATCGGCCCTTTCGTTCCCTACATGTCCTTCATGTCCCGGAATCCAGCATAGAGTTAAATTGTTGCATCTACCTAATTCGTTTAGCCCTTCGATGCACTCCCGCACCAGTTTGGACGTCACTTTGTAGGCCATTGTTGTCTTAAGTGCAGCCTGACTGTCGGATAGTATAAAAATGAGTGCCCTTTTTGTCTTTCTTCTGAGACATTCAGTCACGCATGTAAAAATAGCGAAGACCTCCGCTTGGAAAATGGATGGGTATTTACCCATGGGTAAGGCACGTTGAAAATTGGGACCAAATATGCCCGCGCCCGTGTCCCCATTTGTTTGTTTTGAGCCATCTGTGAACCACACATGAGAACCTTGCGCCGGTTCCCAGGTCCCACTGGTCCATGTGCTCCGTTCCAATATCATGGTTTCAAATTCGCTGATGAATATATTTTTTGGTTACATTCTGTCCGTGACTCTCGCCACCGGGTCGTGGATGAAGAGCCTCGCGACTCTCATGTGACCCTTTAGGTCACCGTCCTTCATGCTACCAAAATCCTGAAGTCGTACGGCACTCATGCACGCATCTTCAATGATCGAAATATGTAATGGAGTAATGTTAAGCATGATGCCGATAGCATCGGTTGGACACGTTCTGTTCGCCCCTGTGATACCAATACAGACAATGCGGTACACCTTGTTCAGGATTGCTTTTGCTTTGGTTTACTCAACCTTCGGCCACTATGCAAGGGCAGAGTAGGTAATCATTGGTTTCACAATAGTTTCAAACGACCAGTAGATCATGTTCTACCAATAGTCGTCAAATCCGGAGACAGAGATAACAAGATCGTCTGCGTAGCCTAAGGCCCTGAATCCTAATTCATTAAGTTCCCCCAGCAGCTCATCTATGACCAAGGTCCAAAGCAGTGGCGATAGAACGCCTCCCTGAGGACAACCCCTAGTGGCACTTATGGTCCTAAATGTGCTGCCTATATTCAGTGTGATGACCCTAGAGTTGAGCATCTCTAGCGTCCAGTTAATTATGATTGGAGAAATATCCTTTCTCAATTGCCCTATATGACGTATTATCGAAGGCGCCTTGTATATCAATGAAGGCACAGAGAGATATTTGTTTGGCATCAAATGCCTTTTCTATCATTGTGACAACATATGGACAGCTGATCCCGTGGATTTACCTTGTTGGTACGCAAACTGTAGTTCATGAATAGGTTTGCGTGCCAGGTAAGTGTCCCTGATATGATGGTCCAGAACTTTTTCCATTGTTTTTAGGAAAAAGGAGCTTAGACTAATCGCTCTATACGATTTAGGTAACTGTTCAGATTTTCTGCCTACCTTGGGTATAAATACTACCTTTACTTCTCTCCATGTCGATGGCACAAAGCCATGTAGAAGACAAGATTTAAAAAGTCTAGTCAGTTGTGGGATGATGATATCCATCACTTCCTGTAGTAGACATGGATATATACCGTCCGGCCCAGGCGATTTTAGTAGAGAGAAACCATTTATCGCCCATCTAACCCGGTTCTTCTGAAAAATGTTGTCCGCCAAACGTATGTTCCTTTTAGTCAGGGAGGGTATCCCGATGACTGGTGGGGACCTGTTAATGGGGACACATCCTGGAAAGTGTGTTTCTTCCGGAGATTCAGTGTATGAACCATTTGGTCTCTTTAAGGTACATAGACCATTTGTGTGATCCTGAGAGAGGGCCTTTTGAAGTCGCACAGCTTCCGGAAGGTCATTGATCTTCTCACAATAGCTCTGCCACGTGGTCCTTTTGGATTTGCGTAGTGTCTTGTTGTATTCAGTGAGGGCTATTTTATAGGCGTTCCAGTCACCATTAATTTTAGCCTTGTTGAATAATCTTCGAGCGTTACGTTTGAGCCCTTCTAGTCCATCATTCCACCATGGAACATCTCTTCTAGTCTTTCCTAGTCTTTAAGATGATGAATTGTGAAATTTATATGGAAGAGAAATTATTCGGCAAATTAAAAAGAGGTTGCATATTAGTAACCTAATATGCATTATAAACTTTAACATTTAACACTTCAACTAAAAAAATAATGCTATACTTTATTACAAAGAATAATTTATTTGTTTTAAAAATGTTTTTATAATTCTTTTTTTTTCTATAAAATTGTTTGCCTGCTTAAAAAGACAATAAAATAAATTTTATTGCATATTTATGTAAATTTATAGTTAATTCGTAAGTACTTCGTAACAATTTACATATTTCCAATTAAATTGTAGTTATTAAAAAGACGAATTTCAAGAGAATCTCAATACAAACTTCTATAAGTATTTCCAAAAGTTTGATAAACATTTGATTTTCTTAATCAATATTTAGCTTTAAAGACAGATTATTGTAAATTTGCTAGTTTTTTTTTTTTGTCGTATATTGGTGCTAATGTTTAAACAGTTAGTCAGATCTTTCCAAAACATATTCAAATTCAAAACAATTTTCTTGTTAAGAAATACAAATTTTTAAAAATTTGTGTTTTTTTTATTAACATCATAACAAAAACTATTGCTAATGCTGCTACTTTTTTGGCCTAACGTTACAGAAGATTTCTTTTTGTATATTTTTGATCCATGATGAAAACAAACTTAACAATATGGAAGCTAAGATTAATTTTTTGTTGTATTTTTTCATTTATTTTTGGTTAAAGATTGAACAAAACAAATAAAAGGCGACGAGACGGCGTCAGTATTAAAACTGATTGTCTCGTTGAGCCCAACTAACAACAACAAAAAGAAAAAGAAAAAAGGATTCTTAGAATGTAACAACGGTAACACAAGAAGAACTTGTTCAACATTCAACTAATGTTGTTGCTGTGGTTGTTATTGTTGTTGCTAGAAACAAAATAAGTGTGCAATAATTTGTTATTTACAACAGCACATTAATTTCCCTCTTATTTAGCTTTCACAATTAGCAAATGCAGCAACAAGCAACAGACAACAACAGCATTTGTTCATGTGCTGATGTTGCTGATGGTAGCTTATGCTCATTGCTTGCTGTTATTTTGTTGTTGTTTCTATATACATTTTGTATTGTTAGAGGAATTCTTGTTGATATAATAAAAAGAAACACCTTTTTTCTCTTAAATTTCTTTGTTTAGTACAATTGTTACTTGTCACTGCAAAACAAACAAAAAAAAAATTAAACAAAACTTCCTAAATATAAGAAGAAGACAAA
Source organism: Cordilura impudica (assembly GCA_963682025.1). Taxonomy (NCBI): domain Eukaryota; kingdom Metazoa; phylum Arthropoda; class Insecta; order Diptera; family Scathophagidae; genus Cordilura; species Cordilura impudica. The sequence continues at coordinate 365,577,107 of OY821517.1, forward strand.
GAATACATGTATGTCTGAATTTTATTGCCTGTAAAGCTAAACTGTTAAGTTGCTTCTGTGTTTAAAAAATGGTTTGTATGCTTGTGTGGGAATCGAATATCTTCAAAAGATATTTAAAACTTTTCGTAAAGGAAAAAATCCTTACAAGAACAACACCATCCGAATCATTCGTTCAAACTAAAAGTTTAGTTTTTTTCGAAATTTAATTAAAAAAATTTTTTTGAATAATTTTTTAAAAAGTAAAAAAGTCAAATTGAAAATTCCCAAAAATAACTACCTATAATTTAATTAAAATTTCAAATTGAAAAGAAAAATATTCACTACAAAATTTGTTAGTGAATTAAATTTTATTTATTTTTGCACAAAATTCCCAATTGTATGATTAATAAGTACATCAAGTGTACAAATTAAATTAATTTATAAATATTCTTAGTATTGAACAAAGTTTCTTCCGGATACTAAATGAATTACCGAATACAATAAATTCTTAGGAAATTTTTTATTATTAGATAAATAATTTGTTATCTTTTACATATAATCTGAGCAGCTATGAGGGAGGAAAAAAAAGCTGCAAAAAATCGCATTAATCTAAATGGCCGTTACTAATGTTTACAATTTAAACAAAATATATATAGGCAAAATATAAAAAAATTAAAATAAAAAATTTCATACTGCGGAGCTTATAAAAATATGAACATCATATTTTGCCTCTTAACTTTTTTCGCAAGCATTATTTGAATTTTTTTTTGATCAACTTATTTTTGAAAAATATGTCAGCTATTACGTTTAGTAACGACCTGTTCATTTGTTATTAGTTTGATTAAAATGAGTTATAAAATAGAAGTACGTGCTAAACAATTTCAACGAAATCCTACAAAAAGTTGGCCAAAGAATCAAAGATCTGCCGTTAAACTGTTTCCAATGTTATTAGAAAGTACCAGGTGAAGTTGACCAGTGATAGGAAACTTGGTTCGGGAAGCAAGAAAGGTTCACATGAAAAGAGCTCACAACACATCCGGTAGGAAAGCAGACCGGTTAGCTCAGAGGCCAAATGAGGCCAGAGCACGGAAATTGTAATCATGTTTAATAAAAAAAAAAAAAATGGTCCTGCTGCATAATGGAAAACGAAACGTATGTACTGGCAGATTTTTTCGAGGAAATGTCGTAGATAAGTCTAGGACTCAAAAGCAGACGATATTTCCAAAAAAAAAAGTTCCAGTTGCAGCAAAAGAAACAAGTCATTTATTATCACGAGCTCTATAAGTACCAAAATTTATATTAAGGAGTGTTTTCAAAAAAGTCACCTTGCTTCCTAAGCCAACACAATTAATATATTAACTAGCAAAGCCCAGCCCTCGAAATTTGAGTGCAAATTCTAGGTAATTGTATTTTTTCATTCAATTTATTTGTTCCAATGTTTTATGCCACCTAAAGGTATGCTATTCAATTCAACACAGGGCTTTTCATATACAATTTTTGCAAACACATTAACAAATTTAATAAACACACACGCAGCATTGTATAATTTTATGTAGATATGTGTTAGCAGTAACTTCAAATGCATTTTACTCAGAAAAAAAAAATGAAAAATGTAAAAATCTGGTAATCTGTTTGACAGCTAAAAAGAAATACCTTTCGAATGAGGTATTTTTGGTCAAAGTCAAGGTAAAACTGACAAAATTACATAGGTCACAAGAAATCGCCTTGCCTATTAATATTATCGATATGGATTCAATGTTTCTTGATGTTTTTGCACTGCGCACAGAAGGATGAAATCCATAAAAAGTGGCGATTAATTGAAAAGACGAACTTTAACTTTCACAACCGTGTTTAATATCGGGTGAAAGTAAATAAAATTCTACGTTAATAATTGCAAAAATAAAAGTTCTAAGTTTTTCACTTTATTTGCAGTGTGTATTCAAAGTTCAATAATTCTGTGCTCACAAACAATAACCGCCTAACTCGAAAATCATGCTTTTGAGAAAAATAGCTTTTTATATAAATGTAATAGCGCTTCATTACCACTTAGGTCAGAATATTTGTATTAATATCTTTTTAAAAAGCAGTGTTAGAGAAATGGGGATTTCACGTAAATATAAAGATATTTTAGTAGAATATGATAGTATACATAACTCAAATCGGCGAAAATCATTCTTTCGAGAAAAAGAACTGTTTATATACATGTAATGGGGCTTTGTTGCGACTTAGGTCAGTATGTTTTCATAATTAACTTTTTAATAAAAAGTGTAAGAGAAATGTGAAAATGTGTAAATGTGTAAATATAAAGCGTTTTTAGTAGAATATGACAGTATACATAACTCAAATCATTCTTAAGTCGACTTAGGCGGTTATCGCTTGTGACCAAAGAATTATTATTAGTTTTGTGCTCATTTGCTAAAAATGAAAATTTATTATTCAGGTATTGCTTCAGGTATTGGAGCATGTAATAAATTATTTTTTGTTTACATAATTTTTTTTGGAAATAATAACAAAAAAAAAATCATATTGTTTTAAAAATATATATATATTATATATTATATGACCGATCTTGACAATTTTTGGTAAGGTTACATTTTGATAGTGATTGAGAATCGTTCTATAGGGTTTATTTTTGGACTGCTGATAAATGGATGTAATAACCATGCACAAACTCAATTTCACAGATATCTATATGATAATTTGGATATTTTGGCAACTTAAGTCGATCTCATAGGGGTCATTTGTATGGGGACTAGGTCTGAATATGAACCGATTTTCACTAGCGTTCATCCTATCGCCGATAGAAGCTTATATACTACATTTCATCAAAATATATTAATATTTGCGACCTGTAGTTTCATTCAAATGTTTACATGAACACATAGATGGACAGACGGACGGACATCGCTAATAAAAGATATAGGATATAGGTAAATCAGCACACATAGTGGTATAGGGTATAAAATGTATCAGGGTTCCACAAAGTGAATCAGTTAGATGAGCATATTAAATTTATTTTCAAGATGATTTATTGCACTTTTTAAAAGTGATCGGAAGCGTAAAAATAATAATTCAATAAATTTACAAGTAACACGAAAATTATTTAAAAATCTTTGTCATTAAATATGATCTGAAACAATTTATATATATATATATATATATATATATATTTTGGATTTGAAGTTGATGCTTTTTTTTCCACACGCAAATATTATTTATTAAAAAAAAAAACATTTGAAAATCATTCTGAATAGATTAACGAGGATTAGACACTGAATCTCTTAGCCACTTGTACTCGCTTTTCACCGCACCCTTCCCCCGTCGTCACTGTTGTCAGTCCGTCGAAAGCTCTCGAATGACACCGCTCTCGGGACAAACTAGAGGGGAAGATATAGCGAATGCCATGCAAAATGCATTGAAGACAATAACATCGATCTAAATAAAATCGGTTTAGTAGCAATTGATGGAGCCAGAAGTATGACAGGAAAAAATGAAGGGCCAACAACGATTCTTCAGAGCAAAATAAACCATGAAATTCTTACGTTTCACTGCATAAGGCACCAAGAATCGCTTTGTGCTTAAACCTTTCCGGCCGAAATAGTTGAGGTCATGAATTTGGTAATCAAGATTGTTAACAGCATCTTGTCAAAAGCACTATACCATCGTCAGTTTAAAGAATTCTTAAACGAAATGTAGACTCAGTATTCCGACCTCCTCCTTCACAATAAAGTGAGATGGCTTCCAAAGGTAAGGTGTTGAAACGTTTTGATTTGTGATTGAATGAAATAAGTACATTCCTAAATGAAAAAGGCATTAATCAAAAATTTTACTTTATGGTGGATATCACAGCAAAATTCAATGAGCTGAATCCAAAACTGCAAGGAAGGGGATATCCAGCCTATGTTTTGCTAGAAGAATTTGTTTATTTTGAAGGAAAATTAATTATTTCTGTAGAAGATATTAAGAGCAGTAAATTAATTCATTTTCAATTTCTAAAGCAATAACGCGATGAAACCAGTGGCCTAATCACCGCATTCGTTATCGAAATTTTTCAAAAATAAAATACTAAGAATAATTTTACTCTGTCACAGTTTAAGAATTATGGCCCCTAGTTAAGAGTAAAAGTAAAATGAGGGTTGATGATTGTCCGTCTTCTTTAAATAATAAACCAAAATATGGAATTTCCATTGATTTTACTTGATATCGAATGCGATGATTTGGCTCCAGTGCAACTGTTGACACAAATTACTGCAGAACAGTTATAAAAGACAGATTTCAACAATTCAAAATCAACAAAACCACTCTAGCATTCATAGTAAATCCTCTCAACAGAAATATTAACGAAATCCACATTGAGCCATGTGGAATTGATGTTGGATCTCTAAAAATGAAATTAATCGATTTAAAAAGTAAAGCTTTGTGAACAAGAAAATTTACAGAGCTGAAAAGCAAGTTGGAAGAGTTGGAGATCCAGAAGTGTATGTACGTAACGCAACAAAAGTGACAGCTTTAAATGAAATGCCGCGAGTTAAGGCACTTATATTCGACGCATGGAATAGACTTCCAGATTGCTACAGTGAGGTGATCGACATATTCATACAAGCAAGCCTTATCTAGCTTGAATATAGCTAAAGATAAAATAAAAAGCCAACTAACAAATTAATATTTAGAGTCGTATTTGAAAATTAAAACAAGTTATGAGCCAAATTTATCCAAACTTTCCGAAACCATGCAAAGCCAACGCTCCCATTGAATAAATATATATTTTTTCTTAAGAATAAATAGATTATTTTATTTTGTGGCTCTTTAAAAACTTTGAAATTTTGTAAATTGTAATTTTTGACTCTTCCGAATCAAATGGTTGCCAAACCTTGCCCTATCCTGCTAATTTTCACTGATGACACAGCAATTCTCTGCTCTGAAATTATGGCCTACGATATGATAGCTAATCTACAAAGACTACCCGAGATACTATCATATTTCAATAAATAGAAAATAATGTTAAACTGAGGTCATTCCATGTCCAATCACCCAATATTAGAAACATTTCTTGCTCCATAGTAATAGTTTTTTTTTTTAAATTACCACTGACACTTATGGTGATGAAACCCTCATATCTCAATTTCTAATTCATTTTGCCCATTTTTGACCAAGATATGGACATTTGAAAATGGTAATTTTTAAAAAATTTTGGCCATCTTGGATTTGACACTACTGTGAAAAACTGCAATAACTCGAGAAATTACGGTTCAAATTAAACAATTCTGGTATCAATTTGAAGCTATTTATATGATATACAAATCCGGTGTTAAAATAATTAAAATATATGGTTTACTATATTTTTACATGGAAAATGAAAAAATCATCTTCAGAATTTACCCAAATTTAATGGGTTGTTAAATAGAAACACTAATCAACATGTACTCTTTAAGTATACAAAAAATTGGAAAGGTTATATTTCTTAACCATTAAAAAAATATTTGATGTGTAAACATCTACGCGCTCAGGGGAGTAAAGTCTATTTCACAATACAATCACAAAAAAAGCGTAAGGAAAAATCGGTGTGAGGTATATGTAAGTGTATTGGTGTAATGATTATGATTTAAATTTATTTAGCTGATTCAAGAACCAACGGAAAGCGCCATGAATGTATAGCAAGCAACTGCAACCATCAAGAATAACAACCACAGCAGTTGCTTGATGTACCTATATGACGCTTACTGTTTGATTTTAATTGATGTGTAAATAGATGTTTACACATCTCCCCTGTGATCGGGCTCACAAAGTCTTTTTTTTTAAGCCATGGCATCGAGGTAAGAATCTCCTCGTTGCTGGAATATGTTAGTGAAAAGGTTTCTAAAAAATAATGTTTTTATTTTTATATTTAACTATTTCAATTTTATAAAGTCTTTTTTTATACTAAAAAAATATATTCATAACAATACCTTGAAAAATTGCATCACCTCTAGCTCTAAACTATGCTATTTGCCATATGATTTCTTGTGTTGTACTTTTGTTTTTTCTCTGCTTCAAGTTAAAGCAATTATAATGAATTAAATGTTAATTTTTTTTTATAATTAGTTTATGTCCATTTATACTTACTAGCAGATTCCAGCACTCGAAATTCGAGTGCAAATTCTAGGAAATTCTAGGAATTCCAGCACTCGAAATTCGAGCGCAAATTCTAAGAAATTTTTTTTTCATTTAATAAAGACCCTAAAGTTATGCTTCACAATTCATCTAATTAAATGAAGAAAACAAACTCAATACATTAACACAAACACATTAACAAATTTAATAAACACACACATAGCATTTTATAATTTTATGTATGTGTTAGTAGCAACTTTAAACGATCATAACTCCAAAAAAATGTTCCAGACGATGAAAGTCTGTAAATCTAGTTAACAGCTAAAAAGAAATACCTTTCCAAAAATAAATTGTTTGTCAAAATCGGGGTAAAACTGTGAAACTTACATCGGTCACAAAAAATCGCCTAGCCTATTAATAATATAGACTAAATATAAATATATATACATTCAATGTATTTTTGAAGAAATAATTATCATTCCTATATTTCTTATATTTGAAACAAGCAAGTCATTGCTCTTTATAAGATTAAAATAACTATTTGCCAATTTCTTAACATCTTATATAAGCGGTCTATAATGTGAAGATATTTTTTCACTTATTTAATAAAAATATTAATTTACTGTTGTTTTAACATATATTCATTATAATTGGTTTAACTTGAAGCAGAAAAACAAACAAAAGTACAACACAAGAAATCATATCGCAAATAGCATGGTTTGGAGCTAGAGGTGATGCAATTTTTCAAGGCATTGCTATGAATATATTTTTTTTAGTATAGAAAAAGGCTTTTTAAAATTAAAATAGTTATATATCTATAATATTAATAGGCTAGGCGATTTCTTGTGACCGATGTTTTGTTCTACCGTTTTATCCAGATTTTAACCAATCGTATATTATTTGAAAGGTATTTCTTTTTAGCTGTTCACCAGATTTACAGTTTTTTAATTTTTTTCTTTATTTTGAGTAAATTGCATTTAAAGTTGCTACTAACACATACATAAAATTATACATATGCTATGTGTGTGTTTATTGAATTTGTTAATGTGTTTGTTAATGAGCTTGTTATCTTCATTCACAATAATAATAAACCAAAAAGGTGTTGGTTTGTGAATAGGCTAAGTTGAGAAATAAAGTTGCCTAGAAATTGCACTGGAATTTCGAGCACTGGAATCTGATAGTAAAAATAAAAACATCATTTTTTAGAAACCTTTTCACTTACATATTCCAGCAACGAGGCGATTCTTACCTCGATGTCATGGTGTAAAAAAAAATTTTTTTTTAATTGTTAAGAAATATTACATTTCCATTTTTTTGTATACTTAAAGAGTACATATTGGTTAGTGTTTCTACCGAGTTTCAGAAAAAAATATGAGGGGCCATTTTTTTTACAGCCCATTAAATATGGGTAAATTCTGAAGATGATTTTTTTAATTTTCCATGCAAAAATATAGTAAAACATGTATTTAATTTGTATTCCTCATATAAATAGCTTCAAACTGATACTAGTATTGTTTAATTTGAACCATAATTTCTCAAGTTATTTTCCTATTTGGTTCAATATTTCACCTACGGTCATAAAGCAAATGGAAATTTTTGAACGGAAAATTATAAGATGTTGCATTGGTAAAAACTTTGAATCAATTTTTAAGCGATACTCTCACATTTTTATTTATAATCAATCAAATACTACTCCAATTGGCTTATACATATGTGATATTTTAAGAAAATTCATTTCAAAATTATCAAATCATATAAATAATTTTATTAAAAACATTTTTATTGAACAAAGAAATTTTAGTTGGTCAAATACAAACTACTTATCACCTATTGGCTATATTAATGAAAATCCTCCAAATTTTGATTTGAATACAAATTTATCCGCTAATTTTTATATAAAAAGTACACCAGGTACTCATAGAGGATAGTACATTTTTATTATCATTTATTATTTTGTTGTGATTTGTGTTATTTTCTTTTAGTTTTTAGTTTATTTTTAAGTCGTAGTTTTAAGATTATTTTAAGAGATTCACTCTCGAGATATGTTAGCTCCGGGAGCAAGAGAATTTTACTCACACTTACTTTTCATTAAAATTGTAATAATTTCATCGATTAAGCATAGTGCTGTTCAAATTTGTTGTAATTAAGATAATACTTTATAGTCTTAAGTTATTTACTCTCTTGTTATTTTTATGTTTAAGTTTCTATTATTGTATTAAAAAAGGCTCAATAAATATAACTTATAATTTATAAGTTATAATTAGGCTGGACCTATAACTTATGCAATTAATAAAATGAATGTATTTATTCATATAATATATCCTTTTACAATTCATACGTCGAACTCAATATAATAAAAAACGTATTCTAAAGTTAATATTTCATGCAGTTATATTTTATGCTGTCCCTGTTTGTTCTATTAATGCAAATTGCCATATCAAAAAGTTACAAGTAGCCCTAAACAAGCTACTACAGATAATGTGTAACCTATCAATGATAATGTAACCACCAATGATATTAAATATACATAGGAATATACAATTTTATATATATAAATTAATTTTTCAGCTCAATGAAAAGAAAAAAATGTTGAACTTTTAAATATGTAATTGTAATTAAATGAAAATGTAACTTTTATGGTAAAATTAAAAAAAAAAAAACTCTAGCTTTTATCAATGAGCCAGAATATGAACTTTTATCCCCTGCCACATTCATATAAGTGTATTAAAATACCATAGGACCGATTCTATCTAATCTAATTATATTTATAATATTTTTAAGGTTAATGGAATCCATTTTGTTGTTCATTACATACTTTTTAATATGTATTTTTGACTACTAAAATGAATTAATTAAGTTTATATGGCCACATGTTTAAATTTAATTAAGCATATTCAAAATTATATATTATTGGTTTAATAAACTTATTACATGACGAATAATATTCGAAAAAAAGCTAACAAATATGCATGTTTAAACATATTAGTCAATATGTAATTAATTGTAATTTTATACAAAATTTACAAGAATGATTTACAAATAAAAAAAAAAAAACGCTATTTTGGTGCGTGTAGTGGTAAAATGTTTATAAAGAGCTTATAATGTCTGTCTATATTTTTATTTAGCCAACCATGATTGGCTGCTGGTAGATCATAGTTGAACTACACCAACACTAACAGACACACAAACAATATTAACAGGCAAGTTGTGAAAGTTTGAGAAAAAAAAACATCGTAGTGTGGGGCTTATTGTGGTGATGCCAGTTCGTTTTTAGAAAAAAGCGTTAATACATTGTTATTTGATAATAAGATTTAATTTATTTCTCTAACATCCAATCGATATAAAAATGCGACTTCACATAACCCCCCCCCCAAAAAAAAAAAAAAATCATCCAATGGGGTTAAATCCACGATCTTGGTTGCCAATTAACAGGACCACACGTTTTTGAAGACCTTTTTTGTTTTCGAAGACATCTGGACCAATAACACCGCTGGTCTATATAGCGCACCAAAAAGTTATTTTTTGTGGATGCCATTATCTTCACTCTAAATGCGACAATTTTGCTTATTTTCGTACTGATTCAACCAAAAATGAGCTTCATCACTGAAAAAATGTTGTATGGAAAAGGAAAAAAAAAATTTAAATTTGTGCTTCAGCTCATTGGCGGCGCATACGACGGTCGCTTGGTTTTGATTCTTGCACAAGTTGAAACTTAAAAGCTCGTAAACCAAGATCCTTTTGTAAAATCTTCCCTAAAATGGATTGACACATCCCCATTTGCTGCGAACGGCGCCAAATTGTTTGATGTAGGTCTTCTTTAATGCTTCGCTCTACAGCGGCTACATCTTACGGGATGGACATTATCATAAAGAGTAAACGCTGTGCGATAACGATCCATAGTAATTCGAATAACCAAACTAAACAAAAGGCAACTCGGTTGTCAAATAAAACAGTGTTACCAACTCAATGTTTTTTTTTGGGCCAGTATTTCTTATAATTTCTTATTGGCTTTTTTTATAAAGATAATGTTGGGCTTTACATAGAAAGGATTATCTTCTAGTTGAATAATTCCATTAATTTTCCGTTATTAGGGGAGGCTTTTCAATGCTGGGTCATGCGTAAACGAGAAAAGAAATCGGCTAAATCCAGATATTCGTCTATGACAATTTTAAGTTGGTTGAGCCATTAAAAACTTCAGAAAAAAAACAAGATTTAATTTATTTTTTTATTAGCAGGGGCCAAATCACCGCCTTCGTTATCGAAATTTTTCGATCGAAATTATTTTTTTATTTTCGAAAATAAAATACTAAGTACAATTTTACTCTTTAATTAAATTTTAATTAAAATTAATTAAATTAAATTTAAATAATAAACCAAAATATGGAATTTCGATTGATTTTACTTGATATCGAATGCGCTGATTTGGCCCCAGTATTTTTCATATCAATGTTTTAATTTATATACATTTTCTTTTGGTGCCGGCTTTAAGCAGCTCAACTTGGACCTCTTGACACGTGGAGTATAACCAAACATACAAACTGATGAAGCAAATGCTACAAATACAACGATCACAACAACAAGAATAATTATAGCTCTCACACTTCAGAGCCAAAATTAGGAATAAAAATAATAACAAGAACAAGAACAACATGGAAAACTCATATTTTTTCAAAAGATTTTTTTACATTTCAATTGATATCTGAGACTTACTGAACCGATTTTGATTATTTTAAATAGCAACCAGCTGAGGATAACAATGAAACATTTGCACTAAAAATTATCAATCCAGCTGACCTACTGAGGGCGTGATCGGGATTTGCACAGACGGACATCGCTATATCAACTGTTATTGTTATAAGCATAGAGAATATATGTATGTGTATATTTAATGAGGTCCAAATTTTTTTCTAATTATTACAAACGAAATGACTGCACACTGGTGTGGTGGGTATAAAAATAATATTCGCTAACCGAATTCTTCTAAAGTTAAATAACTATATTCTTGATTATATCAACTGAAATTAAATAGTAGTTGAGAATTTTCAATTTTGATAATATATTTACATTCGAGCAATATAATTTAATCGTAGGCAACGCAAAACTCGGTTACTCTCTCATAATATTTCGATAGCCACAATGAATATATTTTCTGTGTGTATAATTTTTCGTACTTTTTATACCCTATACCACTATGTGGTTTGGGTATAATGACTTTGTGCTGCTGTTTGTAACTACCAAAAATATTTGACCTAGACCCATCTTTAATTATACCGATCGAATCAGAATCACTATCTGATTCGATTTAACGATGTCCGTCCGTCTGTGTGTCCATGTAAAGCTTGTAATCAAACTGCAGGTCGCAAATATGAATATATTTTGATGAAATTTGGTATGTAAGCATTTATCGGCCATAGGATGAACGCTATTGAAATTGGTGAGAATCGGTCCATGTTCAGACCTAGCCCCCATACAAATGACCCCTATAAAATCGACTTAAATTGCCATAAGATCCAAATTGTCGTATAGATTTTACTCAAATTGGGTTTGTATGTGTTTATTACATCCATAATTGAAAAACGATCTCTATGGGATAACTCTTAGTCATAAGCCCCATATATAGCTGCTTCCCGATCTTCACTTAAATCTATTAAAAAAAAAAAATATTGCACTGATTCTTCTCAAATTTTGTTTGTATATATTTTCGCAAAATACAAGAGACTTTACCAACCATGGTCAGGATCGGTCCATTTTTGGACCTAGTCCCCATATAGACATAGTATCCGATATAAACTTTTTCATATCTGCAGCCAAAAAAATTAATAAAGATTGCTCTCAAATTTGGTTTATGCTTATTTTCTATATCCAATTAGTTGGACATAAGAGATAGGGTCTTTAAACGCATGGTATAGGGTATCGTATAGTCGGTCTAGACCGACTATAATGTTCTTACTTGTTTAAAGATAATTTCTGTGGTAACAAGCGATAACCGCCTAAGTCGACGATTTGAGTTAAGTATGCTATCATATTCTACTAAAAACGCTTTATATTTACGTGAAATCCCCATTTTTCTAACAAAAAAGTTATTAATACAAATATTGTGACTTAAGTCGTAATGAAGCCCCATTACATTTATATAAAACGCTATTTTTCTCGAAAGCATGATTTTCGAGTTAGACGGTTATTGCTTGTGACCACAGATTTTAAAGTCGTTTATATCAAAATAAAAATGATATAAATATGAAAATCAACCCAAATGAAAATTATATATATATATGATATCATGTATACGAGTATCTGACATTAAATGTATTTTCAGTGAACTTTTAAAATTATTCAGTTAATTTGACTGGTTTTGGTATAACTAACACTGACAAAACTTTTCTTGCAAATTAAAAAGAGCACACAGATATTATTTTAAATGATGTTGTCCGCTAAATTTAGAGAATAATAAAAGATGGGTCTAAGTCAAATATTTCTGGTAGTTACAAACATCGGCACACAGTTATTATACCTTATCCTTGGAATAAAATCCAAGTTTTTAGAAAATGTTAAAAATTTTATTGAAAAGAAAAAATAACCTTAAGTTTAAGTTAAAAAGTTCCAAGCTCTAACGAGACGTCTAGTTTCCGTGATAAAAAAAATATATAATTTTAATTGCTAAATCGCTCAGACTTTTAACGGTAAAAAAACAAAAATAAAAATTACTGACCAGAAACGAAACACAATACTGATGAAGAGGAAAAAGTTCCTGACTCATTTAAATAAATAGTGAATTTCACTACCAAAATTTTTATGTTAGTTATTGAAAGCACAACATTTTGATAAAAATTAAATAAACATTTCGTCAAAAATCGTTATTTTTTTATAACTAAATTAAAGTTTAAAGTAAAAAGTTTAAGTAAAAATCGCCAATATCATGAATAAATTCTCAAGTATGGCATCACAACACCGCTACGTTTTTAAAATTATGCTCTTTCATATTAACAAATGGGCGTTACAGCTCTCTGGCTTTGGCAACTTGGCTAAAACCACAACAGAAAAGAAACAAGTTTTCGCCTCCCAAGACACCCGCCAACAAAAGCTACGATCCCACAAATGCTTGCTATTAAATCTGTTTGTTTTTTATTTTTATTTTTGTTTTACTCTACCATCATTATCAAAGAGTTTTCAAGTCATGTGTTAGATTTGTTTAAAAAATTATTTAGTTTCTATTTGAAACGCTCTTAGACTATACTTTACGTTAACGATCGCTTAACAAAACTTCGCGTTTGATCTTGGTTTTATGATTCGGTTGCCGTCGGTTAATACTCGTATCTTTTCGTTGTTGTTGTTGTTGGCCACATGTATAACTAGAACGTAGAACGCGTAAAAGTTATTGCTAAGAAAGCAAAAAAGGGTTTAACGCTGACAAAAGGGCTCTTGTGTTCTTTAGTATTGCCTAAGACGCCACACAAATAAAAACCGAGATGCGTGTGTGATTTTTTTCGAAAAAAAAATATATATAATGTGGATAGTTGATCGATCGTGGCGTTAACAAAATAAAAGAGAAAAAAAAAACGGTTGTGTGAAAATTACGTAAAAAAATAATATCATACATATAAAATGTACTTAGAATCGTTTTTTATTTAAATTAAATTTTAAAAATTTTTCAAAAAAATTATTCAAAATAAAAATTTTTAGTTCTTAACAAAAATAAATTTAAAATTTATATAGTGCCAGAAAACAAGTTTAAGCAATAAAAGCTCCAAAAAAAAAAATATTTTAATTGAAAATAAAATAAAAAGTTGTTAAAATTTGTGGTTTGGTTTTATTCAAATGACGTTTTTGAATAAACCATACTTCTGCTAATTGGATATTAAGGATTACCTCAAAATAAACAAAACTTGGTAAGTATTAATTTGTAGAGATTAATTTTAGGGTTTTGAATTTAACGCCATTTTTTTATTAAAGACACCTAATGATTAAAATTAACAGTCATTGTTTTCCTGTTTATTTTTTAGGCCTCATTTATAAAAGTTTATGTTTTTAAATTTATATAGTTTTTTTTATAAAATATTAGAATTGAAATTTGGTTCATTTGATTTATGGACCCTTTTTAGAAGTTTAAATTATTATTATTTTTTAAATATTTTTTTTTATTTACATGTAGTTTTTTAAAAGAAGCCTATAATTCATTTTAAGGCTTTTTCGTTATCACATTAGATTATTTTTGCCAGCTGTCACCTGAATTAGCGTTATAATTTATACTTTCTTTTTTATTTAAATTAAATTGAAATACATTTAAAACTTGATTTACGCCTACTTTTTTATGCGATTTTAAATTTTGGCAATTAATATAAATTATAAAGAATGGTACGATAAATTTGATATTGCGATAATTTTTAAAACATTCTACAATATTATTGGTAGAGTTAACTACAAATGATATTTAAAACGAATCTATTGTAGTTCAAAAAGCTTTAACTATATTTTCCATAAAAAAATTATAAAAAACAAAAATTTATAAAATTTTAATTCTCGAAAAATTAGCTCGTTTTTATAAAACGAAACGTTTAAAACTATTGCAAAATTTAGAATTTTTATAAAAATTTTAGTCGTTTCTTTACGTTTCTTTTATCTAATTTTCATCTTTTAAAAGTATAATTAAATAAATTTTTTATCATTTTATTCTTATCTTTATAATAAAGACATTCCAAATAAAGACAAACGTCTATCTGTCTGTCGAAATCTTAATAACGCCACACGAGGTTTGCAGTATTTTTGACGGTATTCAAAATTTTTTATTAAATAAAATGAACAATAATCGCCCCGGTAGGTGAGAAGGTAGCGTGCTCGCCTATCATGCTGGGGTCGTGGGTTCGATTCCCACCAGAGGCTTTGGTCTGTCGCTGCAAAAACCAGCCAAATGGTCTTTGTCACCCGGCTTATCCCTGGACCCAAATTAGAATACAAATTTACTTTGCATTGTCATTAATATAAATAAATAAGTAATATGAGCAAATCATATCAAAAGATATGAATGGAGTGTTTTTCTCTTTTTTTATTTATTGGATCTTCCTTTTTTCCAGAAAATTACAATAAGTATTAAAATCTTACTTTCTGGATCTATGGCCATTGCAATAGACCATTCATTTTTGTTGCGTAATGTGTTTAGCTTTCTTGTAGTTGTGCGAATGTAGTTTCTGTGCACATTTAGAGTAGTAGATTTTTATTTCGTCCTGAACAAATGGGATATTAAAGTCCTTGTGAATATTTGCGTTACGAACAAACCAAGGGTCGCCAGTTATAAGTCGCAATATTTTAATTTGTCATATTTGAATTCCATAAAAGCTATGTAGCTATGTAGAACCTTGTAGTCCAGGTTGAGAGCAGAATGGGGATAAAGAAAGGACTGCACCTGTGTTGTTCTGAGTTCAAGTTGCGAGGAATTTTATTCAATGTGTTTAGTCCACGTGAGACAACGATCTATGTGTATACCAAGATATTTTATATGGTTTTGTTGTGGAATATCGATATTACTTATTTTCAGTTTGGAACAGTTTCCCTTTTTCAAGGTGAAAGTAACGTGTGCACTAGGGCGTCCCAAAAAATTTAGTTTTTCGATTTTCATGGGTCCCCCAGCATTTTTTGAAAGCTTACAGGGTAAAACATTTGTGTGATTTTGATCGGAAGAGGTTTAGAGGTCGCTAAAGTCGATTTTTACCCAAAAATCGGGTTTTCCGGACATTTTTGAGTTTTACTTATTACTTGGCCCATAACCACGATTATCTTTGTGACGAAGACAATATTTTAAAAGACAAATATTCAAACTTTACTTTTCCGTGTAAAAATCATAAGTTGCGGTAATTTTTTTGCTCATTTGGGTACCCTTAATGACATTTTATTTGTAAATTTTGTATAAATTTTGAAAGTAATGCTTTATAACTTTTAAAATTTCTATCAAAGTTAAAAAAAAACTAATGACGCAGTTTAGCTTTTTGAAGCCTCCAAAAAATAAAGTTTAGCAATTCCACTTGTTAAGTGAAGTCGCAGAACGTGGCGTGGCGTTGGCTCATTCTTATATTAATGTAACAGCTTCTGAAACAGAATTTCAGAATTTATTGCAGGGCATAGAACTACATCGTAAAAGATCTAATAAATAAATGCAAAGGAAAAAAAAATTTTTTTTCAATTTATTTTGGATATGAGAAGTAAGCTGCCTAGAGTTTTTGGAGGGGAAGGGGGGTTTCAAAAATTTCAACATCAACCATATTGACTCTCTTGCAACCGAACCAAAAACCACCCATATTTAATATTTGTAAAAAAAAACTGACATTAAAACAGGCCCGATGCATAACTGGCAAACACCTTAGAAAATTTTTAATTTCACAAAATGGGTACAAAGCGTAAAAAGGGTATAACTTTGGAACCGTAAGAGCAAATGCAAAATTTTAAGCTGCGTCATTAGTTTTTTAACTTTGATAGAAATTTTAAAAGTTACAAAGCATTACTTTACAAATTTATGCAAAATTTACCTAAAAACTGTGATTAAGGGTACCCAAATGAGCAAAAAAAATTACGGAAACTTATGATTTCTACACAGAAAAGTAAAATTGAACATTTTTCTTTTAAAATATTGACTTCGTAACAAATTAAAACGTGGTTATGGGCCAAGTAATAAGTAAGACTCAAAAAATGTTCGGGAATCCAGATTTTTGGGTAAAATTCGACTTTGGCAACCTCTAAACCTCTTTCGAAAAATCTAAAAAAAATCAATAAAATAAATAAATAAAGTTGGGAGAAAAAAAATTTTTTTTTGGACACCCTAGAGTGCACACTTTGATGGATTTGTTGAGCCGTTTTTCCAGTTCATTAATATGAGGCTGCAGACAACTAGAAGCAATTACTGGATTTAGAATTTGACTGTATCCAATTTCAGTTAAACTAACTTTTACTAAATGAATAGGGCCCATTCCTTAACCCGAAAAGCAATCCCATACCATAATATTGCCACCGCCGAACTTAACAGTTTTATTTGTATATTTTGAGTCTAGTCTGCTTCACTTTGGTCGTCGTATAAACTTTCTTCCATCATGGTCTCTTAAATAAAACTTGTCAGTTGCGTCTTGATTAGTTAATGTGTTCTTTAGCAAAATTTAGGCGACCCAGACGATTTTTCTCTGATATCAGTGGTTTCTTCAAAGAACGATGATAGCAAAGATCAGCCTCAATTGCTTGTCCGGAAAGAGTTCGAACATATATTTTGAGTTTCAGATTGTTAATAACCTCTTTGCCATTTTTTAAACTCTCTTGCTATTAAATTATCCTGTCTTTGGCTCATTTTAGGGGGCCTGTCGCCTAAATATTGAGTCATTCCCGATATTTCTTGTTAATTTTTAAAATTATGGATTTATTTAGAAAATATTTCTGAGAAATTTTATTTTGCTTAAGACCAGCAGTAAAATCATCTATTAATGATTCAAAATATTTTTGCCATTGTAAATATTATAGTTAGTTAGTTAGTTAATTTGCTCTTTATTTTAATTTCAATTTTGTATTACAATTTTTCTTTAAGGAGTACGACTAACACTAGAACATACGCCTATGACTATTTGTTATTTAGCTATATTTAAAATAGCGTTTCATGTTGTTTAACAATTAATAATTAAATTCCAAAATTAGATCTTTTCTATAACCTATCGCATCTATAACATAACGAGATATTCCATTAAAGTAATTTTTAGCGTCATTGAGAATATTACTTACGTCAATTTCTGTCAGGATAGTCTTTTTGAAGTGCCGGTACCTTACGTGGCGAAGAATTGGGCATTTGCCGATAACATGAAGAATATTTTCAATTTCGTTCAGATTACATAATGAACAGAAACGCGATCTTTGCTTTTGAAATCTTGTTCCATTTAGTTCCACTAGGTCACACCTTGCTTTAAAAAGATAAAGCTTATGGCACTTATGTATGTTATTTATCGCAAAATAAGTTTGTTGCTCTCTAAAATTAAGTTTAGTGTAAAAACGTTCTGTTGCTGCTGCCTTCTCTCTATTAATTTCTATATCTTTTCTGTTAGGCCAGTTATAATATCGGCCCTTAAGCGTTCCCAGTGTTCTCTAGTGTATCATTCTGAAATACATAATGTGCTTACATTTCTGGTTAACATTTTGATATCATTATACCAATATGCTTCTTTTTTAATAATTAATTTTGTGAGCTGATTTGATAGGCGGTTTACTTTAAAATCAAATAACGTTTTTATAATGTAGCGAAGGTGTACGTCCAAAGTATAAATATGATTGTTTTCGATACCAGTTTCAAGAAGCAGTATATATGTAGGTGTAAAAGGTGGTAGTCTTAAAATCTTTTTTTTTTAGAAAATAACGTTGGAGTTTATCAACTTCTTCAAATAGCTAAAAACCCCATATTTACGCCCCATTCGACTGAATAGCGCAACACATCGCTTTAAAAATATTCCATTTAGCATTCAGACCAATCGCTTTTTTTTGTTAAAAAATCTTTCCATGTAGCATTTATGCTATTTTTTGCCGATATGTTTCTTTTTTCTATGTGTTTTTTAAAGGACATTTTTGGTGATAAACTTACTCCTAAGTATGTATATTCATTGGTGATTTTAATGAGTTCTTCGTTAAATAACCATTTTTCTTGGTTCGAAACTCTTCCTCCCTTTCTAAATATCATTATTTCATATTTGCTCAAATTTACTTCGAGGTTCCACATTTTGCAATAAGTTTCAAGTCGGTGTATCAAAGTTTGGAAAGTATATCATCTGCTAAAATAACTATATCATCTGCATACATTAACAGTCGGATAATTATGGAGCCTAATGTCACTCCTCCTACTAAATGCTCATGCAAGTCATTTAGGTATATTGAAAACAGCGTTGGAGAAAGCAAACATCTCTGTTACACACCAGAGCCAGTGTAAGACTCATCTGACGAATTTTCCCCGTTCCAGACTGTGAATTTTGTTGTGCCGTAGATACTTTCAACCATTCTATTCATCTTTGTTGATATACCAATACTTTGTAATTTATAAAATAACGATTTTCTGGAAACTTTACCAAATGCAGCTTTAAAGTCGACAAAAAATGCGTATAGTTTTTTTATTTTGCTGCTAAATTATACAAGTTATCTACAGTTGAATATCCTTCTCTAAACCCTGCTTGATATTCTGTAATAATGTTGTGTTTTGTTAGCCAGAGATTTATTCTTTTATTTAAGATACCCATAAAATTTTTTGCAATAGTATTCATAAATGATATACGATAGTTACTAGGAATAGCCTTATCGACTTTTTTATAAATGGGAAATATTATACTTGTAATGAACTTTTCATCTAATTTTGCAGTTTCAAATATAATATTGTATAAATTTGTAAGTTCTTCTATAAATCTATCACTTGCATTTTTAATTTTTTATAGTAATTAATTATAAAATTAAAACATTGGAAAATACAATAGTGTTTAGGAAACAGCTGAAGGAAAACGTCAAAAACTATAAATATTTAAATAACGGTTAAGATTTTATACATTTTCCTTCACAACATCTTCTATTTTTATTGTTGTAATCAACTCTGGTAAAGAAGTTTAAAAGTTTCCATTGTTTTGGCATCATATGTTTTTCCCCCAAAATTTGATGCTACCAAATATTTTTGTTTAATACAAAAAAATCGTTAAAAAGAATGTTTTACCCCCAAAATTTTTAAACAAATATAAAAAGTTGAATCTATAATATTAATAGGTAAGGCGATTTCTTGTGACCCATATAATTTTGCCAGCTTTACTTCGACTTTGACCAAACATACCTCATTTGAAAGGTATTTCTTTTTAACTGTCCACCAGATTTAGAGATTTTTTCATTTTTACATTTTTTTAAGTAAAATGCATTTAAAGTTGCTACTAACACATACATAAAATTAAACAATGCTATATGTGTTTATTAAATTTGTAAATGTGTTTGTGAGTTTTCTTTTCTTCATCCGCAATAATAATTACTTGCGAAATTCTTTTTTATTTTTTCATTAAATAAAGACCCTAAAAGTAGGCTAATCAATTATAGCCAATTCACAAATCAAACAAACTCATTTTTATTACAAACATTTTTATTACAAACACATTAACAAATTTAATAAACACACACATAGCATTGTATAATTTTATGAATGCGTTAGTAGCAACTTTAAATGCAATTTACTCAAAATAAAGGAAACAATCTAAAAATCTTTAAATCTGCAAAACGGCTAAAAAGAAATACCTTTCAAATAATATTCGTTTGGTCAAAATCGGGATAAAATGGTAGAACAAAACATCAGTCACAAGAATCGTCTAGCCTATTAATATTATAGATGTTGAATTGAAAAATAATTGTGGACATAAACCAATAACAATGAAAAATAATTTTAGACATAAACCAACCAATAACGCAATCGATATTTAAATAGTGTTGAGATGTGAATTGGCTTAAATTGATTATTAAATGGAAAAATAAAATTTCCTAGAATTTGCACTCGAATTTGGGGGGGCTACGATCAGCTAGTAACTATATATTTCGGTGAAAAATAAAGTTTTATATTTCCAAGGAGAGTAGAATGTATTTTTGTAATTTTTAGACAAATAACATGACAAAAAAAAAACGGAATTTCCAATTTAACAGAATTTTTCATATAGATTATTTTTATGCCAGATATTATGACAAAATACGTATGACATTTAATAATAAGGTTAATTGGTGGCTTTTTGAATACAAGCAGATTAAAGTAAAACTTTATCTATGCATAACATGACACACAATATTCTTAAAAATTTTATTTAATTTTGGTTATGTTGGCGCCAATTGAGTATTACGAGTTTAACCATACAAGTGATATGTGTGCGAAGTGTTTAGTCAATTAAGTACCGCAACTTTTTAACATCAGCTCATCTTTAATGGATTTTGAATTTCAAGTACAAATAATGAATGCATCAAAAAATTTAAAGAAAAAAAAAATCATAATAAGAGAAA
This sequence comes from Cordilura impudica, assembly GCA_963682025.1. Taxonomy (NCBI): domain Eukaryota; kingdom Metazoa; phylum Arthropoda; class Insecta; order Diptera; family Scathophagidae; genus Cordilura; species Cordilura impudica. Next base: position 365,598,185 of record OY821517.1, read on the forward strand.
AATAAAGCCTGTATTGAATGAAACTCTAATATTATATTTGTATGCTAACACTTTTATTTTAACTAAGCAAAATTTAAAAAAAAAGCCACAATTATATTTTATTTTTGTTACTCCATTTTATTGGAAGTCACTTTTGAATTGATCAGAAGAAGAAAAAAAATCATCAATCATTTTATATATGGCTGTTTATGATCTCGTAATTGATCTTCTGCCCCATAACTCGTTCTATTGTTGACTTGAGCTTATTTAAAATTTGAAACTCTTTCAATTAAATTGGTATTCAAATATGCATAAAAAAACTATTTTTAGGCAAATAGAAATTGTAGTGATTTCGGTAATTCTACAAATGTTTGACTTTTTACAAACTAAGATTTTTATTGTGATTCCTATTCTTGTTCTCACTGTTTATAAAGCCAACTAAAGAAAGAAGTTATGGTAGAAACAATAAAAAGAAATATGTAGTAAGTGTAGTATGTGGAGTATTGTTGTTGTTTTGAGCATTGTTATCATATTATTACTGTTATTGTTAATATTATTATTTTGTCTATTCATCATTGTTCAATTGAGATCAAATAAAGATTACAAGTATCGATAAGTGGCTTTACACTCGAGCATAAAAGTGTTCAAATTAAAGCATACCCCACCAAATCGAATCGAATTGATTTTTTTTCGTTTCTTTTTTTCTTTCTTTTTTTTTATATTTGTATTTACTTAAAAAACAACTTTGTTTTTTTGTTTTTTATTTGGTTGATTAATGCAACAATTGTATACAAAAATAAAAAAATAATAAAAGAGGAATATTCGTTTAACAATAATATTCGTACACAAATTGTAAATAAGCGTGCTAGCCATTATTTAGTTGAGCTTTTTTCAGCTATTTTCTGTTTGCTAGATTGGTTTGTTTATGAACAATACAAGCATTTTTGACGAGGCATTGATAATTTTCTACAAAAAAAAAAATGTATAATTTATGAAAACGCTGAAATGTTTGGTTTCATTTGTTAAATAAAAATATATATATATATATATATATATACGTACATATATAAATATATCTTTAACATTTTTGAAGCATCTGGGAATATTTTGTTTTAAGTGTCTAAACAAATTTAAACATTAATCTTAAAATGTGCAAAAATCAAAAAAATTATTCTTAATTATACTTTTTTTCAGGTTTATTCAAAAATGAATAAAACTATTTGAATTCAAGTATTTAGTTGTTTAGTTGCAAGTAACTTGAAAAAACTGTATGTTTCTTAAGTCTTTTGTTCAGATTGATGTATTTACAAGCAGGGTTGTCAACTCAGTATTTTTAGCACTTTTTTAGTGCTTTTTTAAAATATCGACGCGTAAATTTTTCGAGTTTCTAACGTCAATGACACCAAATCTTTATTTTCCCAACAAACAAGATAGTTTTGTTAAGAAAAACACCAATTTTTTGAAAGTATCAAAGTTTATAAAAATTTCACTTTTACTTTTGGATGCAAGTATGTATAGTTTACACAATTTACTAAAAATAGCTAATATTGCTATTCAACTTCTGTTGCTCCCTTATTCAAACGCTGACGTTAAAAGGGTTTTTAGCGACATGAATCTTTTCAAATCCAAAATTAGAAATCGAATGTCATTACATTCAGTTAATTCACATTAAAAATGGATTGAAAACAGAAAATTCCGGTTGCGAAATTGATATCAAATACCTGATGAAGTAAATATTTTAATTAGTAGTAATGATGTCTATAAAACATTAGAATTTGAAATTAAATCGTTTTATGGCCGGATGAAATTGTTGATGGGGAAACAGATTTTAATCCAAGTATGTGATATTTTAAATTAAAAATTTAAATTAATAATTCTTGTTTGTATAAAATACAAAGAATATTTAACTTTAATAGGATTTTTTTTATTTGTTTTTATATTATTTTATTTTACTTTTCACAGTTTAAAACTGTATTTGTGAATTAGTTTTTTTAATTTAATACAAAAATATATATAAACAAAGAGGAACAAGTAAGAAAATTATAGTCGGTCTAGACCGACTATATGATACCCTATACCATGGTTTAGAGACCCTATCTTTCGGTCCAACTACTTCGATATAGAAAATAAGCATAAACCAAATTTGAGTGCGATTTTTATTAATTTTTTTGGCTGCAGAATTGAAAAAGTTCATATCGGATGCTATATCTATAAAGGGACTAGGTCCAAAAATGGACCGATCCTGATCATGTTTGGTAAAGTCTCTTGTATTTTGCAAAAATATGTACAAACAAAATTTGAGAAGAATCAGTACAATATTTTTGTTTTTTAATAGATTTAAGTGAAAATCGGGAAGCAGCTCTATATGGGGTCAAAGGGATCATTTTTGGACTACTCATTAGTGGATGTAATAAACGCATACAAACCCAATTTGAGTAAGATCTATATGGCAATTTGGATCTTATGGCAATTTATGTCGATTTCATATGGGTAATTTGTATGGGGGCTAGGTCTGAACATGGACCGATTCTCACCAATTTCAATAGCGTTCATCCCATGGCCGATAAAAGCTTATATACCAAATTTCATCAAAATATATTCATATTTGCGAACTGCAGTTTGATTACAAGCTTTACATGGACACACAGACGGACGGACGGACGGACGGACGGACGGACGGACGGACGGACATTGTTAAATCAACTCAGAAAAAGATTCTGATGCGATCGGTATAATTAATGATGGGTCTAGGTCAAATATTTTTGGTTGTTACAAACAGCAGCACAAAGTCATTATACCCAAACCACATAGTGGTATAGGGTATAAAAATCAAAATGGTAAATTGATCAGTGTTGGTGCTTTTTGGTATTTTAAATTTGACAACCCTGTTTACAAGCGATATCATATTTAGTTTTAGTTTTCTTTTTCAATTCTGATGAAAAATTTTTTTTTCCAGAGAAATTGTTTTTTTTTTTTTTAATTTAAAAAATTACAAGGTGTTACAAAATAGAAAAATCTTTGTCTTCTATATATACATTAGGGTGGGTCAATAATTTTTTTTTACTCCATGGGCTCATCGGTTCCAAGGAACCATACCTATAAAATCATTTTCGAACCCTAAATAAAATATGTGGGGTAGCCATATACGACATTAATCGATTTTTTCATCGAAATTTTGGATGGTTCGAAAATGATTTTAGAGGTATGGTTCCTTAGTCAAAAATACTTGTTATGGCTCATAGTACCAGTATCTTGATGAGCCCATGGAGATTTTTTTGGCCCCCTACAATTTGACCCACTCTAATATACATAAGGGGCGTTTCATGTCAAGTGATCTAACTTTTAAAATCGATGTTTTCCGATCGGGATGAAATTTGCAAGGTTAGTACTATTGGTTAGTACTATCAACAAGATTGTTCCAGAACTCTCTGAGTTAATGGGGGTCAAAATTTGACATTTTGACCATACAGGTGTTTTTTCTCATCCATGTAACTTTTTACCTATTGTTCTTAGCAAAATTTGTCCCAAATAGTTTAAATAGCTATTTCTTTAGTCTTTCGGAAAAAAAATTTAAAATAAATAAAAAAATTGTTTAAATGGTGCGTGGTAGAGAAGAAGAAAGCATATATTTCAAAAATTCATAACTGCACTGTATTCAAGGTAAAAAAAATTGTTTGACTTTTTTTTTCAATATAAAAAATTTTTTTGACTTTTTTTCAAAAAAGGAATTTTTTTTGGGCTCAAAAGAAAGCTTAGCTTTTTTCCTTTAAGAGCTTTTTGGTCACTTAGGGGGATGCGAGTGGGATATCTATCAAAAAAAAAAAATGTTTTGTAACTCAAGACAACGGTTTTTCAATTTTTAGCATATGCACTAATTTGAATTTTTCCTATTAGTGTGTAAGTGTTTCTAAAACCTTAAAAATAAAGCATATACTAAGAAACTAGACAAATTAACCTTTCCGACGGTATGTAACATACCTAACTAAAATTTCATATCTTCGATACTGTAATACCCGCAATATGTTAACCTCAGGAAAAAAAATCACTTTTTGTCTATAGAAATGATGAAAAATTATTTTTTTTATTTATTTGTAATAATAGTTAAATTAATGTATAATAATAATAAAAAAAATAAATAAATAATTTATTAGATCCATTTATAACATAACTATTTATACCCTATACCACTATGTGGTTTGGGTATAATGACTTTGTGCTGCTGTTTGTAACAACCAAAAATATTTGACCTAGACCCATCTTTAATTATACCGATCGAATCAGAATCACTTTCTGAGTTGATTTAACAATGTCCGTCCGTCCGTCCGTCCGTCCGTCCGTCCGTCCGTCCGTCTGTGTGTCCATGTAAAGCTTGTAATCAAACTGCAGGTCGCAAATATGAATATATTTTGACGAAATTTGGTATATAAGCTTTTATCGGCCTTGGGATGAACGCTATTGAAATTGCTGAGAATCGGTCCATGTTCAGACCTAGCCCCCATACAAATTACCCATAAGAAATCGACATAAATTGCCATAAGATCCAAATTGTCATATAGATCTTACTCAAATTGGGTTTGTATGCGTTCATTACATCCACTAATGAGTAGTCCAAAAATGATCCCTTTGACCCCATATAGAGCTGCTTCCCGATCTTCACTTAAATCTATTAAAAAACAAAAATATTGCACTGATTCTTCTCAAATTTTGTTTGTACATATTTTTGCAAAATACAAGAGACTTTACCAAACATGATCAGGATCGGTCCATTTTTGGACCTAGTCCCTTTATAGATATAGCATCCGATATGAACTTTTTCATATCTGCAGCCAAAAAAATTAATAAAAATCCCACTCAAATTTGGTTTTTGCTTATTTTCAATGTCCAGTTAATTGGGCCTAAGAGATAGGGTTTCTAAACGCATGGTACAGGGTATCGTATAGTCGGTCTAGACCGACTATAATTTTCTTACTTGTTTTTAAATTAATTTATTTTAGCTAATGAAGTATTTAACTGTTATTGTAAAATAATTTTTATTTAATATTTGCTTAACTTTCCAATAAATAATTATCTTTGGAGTTGTTCCCTTTTGACACTTTGCGTACATTTGTTATCACTTATTATGCAATTTCTTCAATTTCACAGCTTTCTAATAATCATGCTAAATCATGTTTCAAAACAGTCTTATATCGGCACTTTAAGCGTACGCAAATGATAATTTCTAAAGTGTAAAACAAAACCAACAAAAACAACATAAAAGCATTTTTATACATAGAAACATAAACAACAGTAAAGAAAAATTTAAAATTAAACAAATTGAAATCATTACAACTTTTGTTAAAAAACTAACTGTTTCACTGATGTTAAAAAATATTAATCGGATTTTACCTGAAAACTAAATATAAAAAAAAAAAAATAAGTGAATACACAAACAATTTCAATAAAAATTAATAAATAATAAAAGCACCAGCATTTAAAAGTGAAACAAGTAAAAAACTTAATAATTCAAGCACAGTGGTACAGGAAAGGGGGAAAAGTGGCCATAATTCTATATAATGTTACATTGTGTGTTTTTAGGGCCACTGTATCCGAATTTGATATTGCATATTAAAAATAACAAATCCGATATGTCGACGAAAATTTAAAAATTTTTTTGAAACTACCAATTTAGATAGAATGAAAATCAAAAACGTGTTTTTTTTCAAACTAAATAATAATTGAATTAAAAAAAAAAAAATAATTAAAGATCCTTAAAATTCAAGCACGGTGGGCCTGGATAGGGTGGATAATGTCCATAATTCAGAATAAAGTAATATTTTATGTTTTGAGAGCATGTAAAACCGAATCAGTTATTATGCGAAAAGTTTTAAACTTCAACCGATTTAGTTAAAAAGTGTTTCACACAATTTTTCATGAAAAATGAACTTGAAAGTGATGTGGAAATTTTAGTTCCCAATGACTTTGTGCTGATGTTTATAACTACCAAAAATATCTGAACTAGACCCATCTTTTGTTATACCGATCGGCGCAGAATCAATTTCTAGGTTGATTTAGTGATGTCCGTCCGTCCGTCCATCTGTCTGTGTGTCCATGTAAACCTTGTAATCAAACTAGAGGTCGCAAATATGAATATATTTTGATGGAATTTGGTATATAAAAAAAAGTTGGTGAAAATAGTTGCATGTTCAGACCTAGTCCCCATACAAATCATACAAATGACTCCTATGAAATCACCTTAAATTTTCATAAAATCCAAATTATCTTTTAGATCTCACTCCAAGTGGGTCTCTGTATGTTTATTACTCCCATTAATCAGTAGTCTAGAAATAAACCCTATAGAACAATTCGTAGTCTTAGCCCCCATATAAAGCTGATTCTCCATCTTCACTTAAATCTATCAAAAAACAAAAATATTCTACAGGTTTTTCTGAAATTTGTTATTTATATATTTTTGCAAAAAATAAGTGATCTTACCAAATATCATCAGGATCGGTCCATTTTTCAACCTAGTCCCCATATAAATATAGCATCCGATATGAACTTTTTCTTATCTGCGGGCAACAAAATTAATAACAATGCCACTCAAATTTGGTTTATGCTCATTTTCTATATCCAATTAGTTGGGCCTAGGTCTAGACCGACTATAACTTTCTTAGCTGTTTTTTTTTTTTTTGCTTTTTGCAAAATGCAACTTCAGACTAAATAATTCTCCAATTATATTTTCAAATTTTTAACAATGACTAATGACCATTCATCCAATACCACCTGGCCCACTGTAATGTAATAATTTTTAAAAATAGATTTTCCGAAAATAAATAGTGCAACTGGAGAATATATTTGGGTAAAGCAATTTTATTAAGGTAAACTGGTGATATTGTAAATTTTGACAAATTTGGTTCTTGTTAAATTGATTTGGAATTTCGTATCGTTGGACAGTTTCTATTACAATGCCAAGAAGAAGGACACCAGACATACGTCGTCATAGTCAGTAGAATGTGAGGCGATCTAATTCGCGAACGAACAGCACTGATGACCAGCGCGCGACGGATAACGAAAATCCGTTCAAAGTGCGGCCAATATTGCCAATCTCAATGAATTTGGAGTTGTAAGGATGATTTGGATTTATAAAAGCTTATGAAGAGTTAAAATAAAATCAATATTAGGTGGACCAAAGCTCACCGCGCACAGCTATTATAATTTTAAAATGACCTAGTGTATGTTGTACACCTGGTTGAGTAAATCACTTTTCAATTTACGGAATTTTGAATACACCCTCAAAAAAATTTTTTAAACACTTCACGGACTAAAATATATTTAACGAAATCAGTTTTGAACCAATTTAAAATTCTTGAACGTTTTTAGAAAGATGTATAGATGAAGATGTATAGTTATATATATATATATATATATATATATATAAATATATATATATATATATATATATATTACGGTAGCCCTTCATTATATGGAGGGGAAAAAAGTATTCCAATTTAAAGAAATACAAAATTCTGGGTCAATATTTTGGCGACTGAAAATTTCAACTATGTTTATATGGGGAAAATATGACTTTTTTTCATATTTCACGAAAATTTCGTTCTACAGTTTATTTTTTCGACAAGTTGTTATATGAATCGATATCAGTGCTAAATTAACTCTTAAAAAATTTATAAAGCTTCAAAATCGAATAAAAACTCGGCAAGTAACAGCAAATGCCCCAGAACACTTTTGTGCCAAAACACTAGGTCGTGAAATTTAACGGAAATTTTTTCAACTTTAAGAAATTAATTAAAGCCATATTTTTTTTTGGTCCCTATAGCTATAAGTACTCAGATATGAAGTATTGTTTCATAACCACATTGTTAACCTATTGTGCAATGAGAACAAAAATGGAAAATTTTTTTGATAAAATTTTGAAAACTAATTTTTCAAATTTAAAAAACTTACTTAAACAAAAGTTAAAAAAATAGATCTTGTACTCTAAAGTTTTGTTAAATACATGTAAGAGATTAACTGTGTGAATTTTTAAGTAAATTCCTGTGCCAGAATTTATTTAAAAGGATTTTTTTGCGGATTTCGAAAAAAATTAGATTTTTGTGGAATATTCAGTAAATGTACTATTTCTAAATACTTTGTATCAAAAATTTGTCAGTTTTCTGCTTTTAAATGTTATATTATATCTTAATAGCCTAGGGTTTCGGAAAAAAATAATAATATGGCTTCACATATGACCACAATTCAAATACTTTGTATTGAATTTTTTAAAATATACAGCCGTGTTCTTGAAACGTTGTTATTTGAATAAGAATGAATTTGATATAACATGAAATTGAAATTTTGGGTTTCTTGAAAATACAAATTTTATATTTTCGAAGTATTTTTCGAAATCATATTTTTTATTGTCAAATGACATGAAACATATGGTATAGGTTCAGAACCATATGTTATCTAGAAACGGAGATGCCATATGGTTCTTTAGTCACTTTTTCCTTAAGATTATAAAGAAAGTAAAAAAAATATTTTCTTTTAAAATAACATTTTATTTGTTCATTTAATTGTTTTTGTTCTTCAATTTCATTCAATTAAGAATGACTTCTCTTTTTGAAATAAGTTAGGCATCACCAAAGAAAATTCGAATATCAAATAAATTGGATTTGACTGGCATCACTACTGTTTCGAACATAAACAAAGTTGTGGCAGTCATATGCAAAAAAAAAATAAAAAAATATGTGATTTGAATGAAATATTATTTTAAATTCCTTTATTCGTAATAATTACAGCATAAAGAATCTATGTTATAATTTGAAAAAATTATAATGGAAAATAGATTGTGTAAATAAAAAGTTTTTTATTATAGTTATAGAACAACATCATCTCCAAAAGTATGTTTTATTAACATCGCCCACTGATTACGAGTTTTTTTTTTAAATCAACGCAAAATGTAGACGTTTTTTAAAATAGTTTTTTTTTTCATAAAATCACTGTCTAATTTTTTAAAATAATGATAAAGTTCAATAAAAAACATGTTAGAGTTTAAAAATCATTTTTTTTTTATCTCTTAAGACCTGTTTAGTAGAAAAAAGGCATTTGTTTTGAAGTTTTTTTTTTGTGATAGTGGTTTCAAGAACGGGGGTGATAATCAAATGTGTAGATAATCCGTTCTCAAAATTTCGGATAAATCCGAGAACGTTAACCCATTATTTACCGAGCTTTGGATTTTAAGATAGTTTTAAATAAAGATTATCGAAAACGATTTTTTCTAATAAACTCGATGAAACCACTATGAATTTAACGCCTCTTTCGGCAGTATCGTTTACTACAAATAATTCCTTACAGAAATTGTAACTCTTTTTAAAATTTTCATTAGATTCCCATGTCGATGGAGGAAATAATAAAAATTCTGCAGAAATACTAAAACAGATGAAAAATTTTTTAGAGTTTTGGGACACAAATGTTCTATTTTCGATTAGTTTCGCAAATATAGCAGAATTTTATTTTATTTTATATTCTGAAATTTTTACCAAAATTACATTCTGTGATCAGGGCATAATGTACACTGGTGGCAACTTAGCGCTTTTCGCGCATTTTTTCTATTTAGCGCCTTATTAAAAAAACGATATTAGTGCTTTATTGCTTTTGAAATACAACGGTTTATATTAAACAGAGAAACTCGTAATTGATTCGGTAAGACAAAACATATATAATAAGATAAGTTGATTAACAAAGTTTCCAATATATTCAGGACAAATACCGTTAATAGCACCAACTATATGCCTTTCTCTAGAAATATTCATTAAAGCAATAATGGAAAGTTGGAGTCGGACACCCAATTTAAAGTTATTAATGAAAAATCGTTTAAAACAATGCTCTTAAAGAATATGTACAATGATTCCGTAATTAAGTACGAAGTTCATAATGCGGACCAGACAAAACATTTTGATGACTCCCATCGGTTACTAAAAAGCGTAAAAAATACGATAATTGCAACTAGACGTAAATTTGATTATTTGGAGGATTGAGACTGACCTTGTACTTTTGGAAATTTGGTATGTAAGTTATAGTTTCGAAATCAAATAAAGTTAATTGAGTTCACAATATTTGTTATTTCCGATTGATAAATTGCCGTATAATTATACAACATAAAAATATTTTCTTAAATCAGCGTGGACTACGTTTTTTTAAAAAAATTCTGACGATTTTAAAAACTTTATAAAATAATAAAAAAAAAAATGAATTCGCGATATTGAAATTCTCAATATTCGTTGTAGATCTATTAACTTTTCCTTTCTAAAATACTGAAGTCGAAACACTTTCATTTCCATGAGGTCTTTAAGAATAAAATAAAGAACAGAATGTCTTTAAATACTGTTATTTAAAACATACTAAATATGAACCAAAAATATTATGTGTTATGTCCTCAACATGGAGCAGAAAATGACACGATTTTACTCGAACACAAAGTTTTTAACATAGGGTAAGTTCGTAAATGCAGTAGTTAGGCATCACTGCAGCCTAATAAAAGTAAAACTTTCAAAACAAGCATAATTTGGCAGCACTGATTTACGTCAAAAGTTTTTTTTATAGAAATAATTGACAGTGCCTCAAATTTTTGCAACTATGGCATCATTTAAATTTCTGATGCAATAGAACGCGAAGCTTAAAAAGAAAATTAAACATTGGTGCAGAATGGAAGAGTCATTAGTGCTTTATATAAAAATTGTTAATACAAATTTAAATAATATCGTTTTATTATTTCAAAGCAATTTTTTATTTTAGGAATCCGCCTTCTTTTTCGTTTTAATTTAATTTTAATAACCAAAATCGTTTGGTCTTTCTTTTAATCTGTTTAAGTTAACAAGTTAATAAAAAATTGCCATTTTTAGAATCAAGATTTTCAATAATATTTGTTAATGTTATTATGGGAGCATGTTTTTTATCTTTTGCAAAACGTTCTACATATCAAACTTTGTGCAATTATTGAGCAGTAACAAAGCATCTGCAATAGCTAATCACGCATCAGCAACAAAACTTGGCATAACTGCCGTTATGATGCAAAAATTTACTGCATTTATGAACGTGTCCATATTTAATTTTTTTATTATTATTATTTAAAGGTTTCACTTTCACCTTCATTCAAATTTAGCGATTTTATGCGCTTTTTGGGTTATTGTTTTGCGTTTTTTGCTTGGAAAAAGTAGACATCGCTGATAATGAGTTTTTGAAAAATATTTGTGACTTGTCAACAAATAAAGTTTTTGTTATTCTGAGTTCAGTTAACGAAGATATCGCAACTGCAATTGTGTTAAAAATTCCTATACCAAACTGTAATTTATTTCAGTTTAACAAATACAGTGGCGGACATAGGTCTAAATACGACCCCTATTTTCGAAACTTGGTCATTTTGAAAGCATAATGCAAAAAATTAATGATACATTTTTTTTCAGATGTATTTCTATTAATATAACGCACAAAAAAAAAAATCAAAATTTATTATAAACTTCAACTTATTTACAAAAAAGGAAAAAAAAATTAATTGAAAAAAGTCTACATACGATCTGTACACTAACATAGAAACTCTGTTCAATATTTCGTTCGGCCACCACGGGCATCTATAACTGCCTATAAGCGAGTTCTGCGGACATAATGTTTTGCAATCTTCTTTAAGCTTCTCTTTCAGCATTGGGGCACTAGTAATATGATTTTTTTTGGATTTTTATACCCTCCACCCCAGTGTCCAGAGGGTATATATGTATAAGTTTGTCATTCCGTTTGTAATAATAAGAAAAAAAAAATGTGGACCCCATAAAATATATATATTTGTGATCCTTATAACAAGCGGAGTTGATATAGCGATGTCCGTCTGTCCGATTGTCCGTCCGTTCGTCTGTCCGTCTGTGGAAATCACGATGACTCCTTCAATCGGGCAGCTAGGGTGCTCGTTAGCATAAAAAATGATTCACTAACATCCTGAGAAGTATGCTATTTAAAACCGTCCAAATCGGTTGATTAGGTCCCGAGAATTGAATGAAGCAGTAAAAAAAGAAGAAAGAAAAAATATGTTTTGTCTATATTGTTCTTGTCACGATCACGCCCTCAATAGCATAACTAGGGCGCTCGTTTTTAGTGAGAATGTTAAACCAACATCATGAAAAGGTTTCTGTTTCAAACATTATGAAAATAGCTTTAATAGGTCCCGAGAAATCACTGAAGAAGTACAAAAAATTGAAAAGAATATAAGTTTCTGTATTGTTCTTGTTGTTATTCTAAAAGTTGTATTGTTGTCATAGCTGGACTTGTTGCTTTTCTGTTCGTTGTGGTAATAATATAATAACCCTTTGTACATTTTTTATCAACTCTGGTAGAAAAATTTAAAAGTTTCCACTGTTTTGGCATCACAAAAAAAAGTTTGTTAGATCGTTTTTGTCATCGCCACGATTCCGCTTGCAAAGTTTTAGATCGATTGGGTAAAGGGTAAAGGGGGTTAAAAATCGATCCAAAATTTTGACTATAAGCAGACAAGCAGACACTACGAATTAATATAAAGGGAGTAAAAATTCACTAATATCTAAAGCAAATAATGATAAACTACCTAGTTGTTACTACAAAAATAAAACAATGTAAAATTACCGCAAAAAAATGTTATATATTAATTTATTTAAAGAAAACACAACAATAACTTTTGATGTTGTATTTTTTGTGTGTAATATTTACATATACATACATACATACATGCACATGTATATTAAATAATAAAATAATATACATATATTCTTTATATCTATATCCATAATAACCGCATGTTAGAAATAAATCGGTATATTATTCTATTTATATAAAATTCTGCAATATTTTGTTTTAGGGAAAATACATTTCTTTTGCATTAACAAACAGAGTGTCACTTGCCCAGTAGATGGCGCCACAAACTTTGTTCTAATGAGCTTTGCAATAGTTATTTCTATTTTAACATGAATTTCAACATTTTCAATTAGATATCAAACACAACAATTTTAAAAGTATACACAGAGCTAAGTAAAGAAGAAGCAATGTATTTTTTTTTTTGCTTTAAAAACAATTCTACATAGTTATATAAAATTATTATTCTGCTTTACCTACAAAATATCTGATTGCGATTACATATAATTTTTAAAAATTGTATATTATTACTAAAGCATTATTATTCACATAAATGCAAAATTGCACCTTTTAAATTCGCCATTCAAATTTAAGAAAATATCAATTGCAAAAACTGGAATTCAGATTTCCAATTATAAATTAGAAAATATCAATTGAATTTCAGAATATCATATTAAAACGACGGAAATAAAAACTTGAAATTTAGAAGACATCAATTGAATTTTAAAAATATAAATTTTATTCTTTAAACACAAATTGAAATCCAAAAACACCAAATATGTTTACATCATTAGGATAAGAAAACATTAATTTAAATTCAATGAAGTTTAGAAAACCTCAAATGATACTTAAGAATTGCGAACATAAAAATTGTTACATAAATAAAGCATAATTTGATGAGAATGTTATTTATATATTATTTTTCACAAATTTTTTGGATGAAAATTTGAAGTTATTCAGAAAATAAAGATAAAAAATTATTTTAATTAAAATTTTTGGGATATTTGGTTTTTCGCGTTTGGCATCCCTAATTTGACCCAGTGTTCGTGATGACTTCAAAATTCATGGTATGCAAAGTAAAACCCAAAAATTTAAGTTCGATAATAATCCCAGGTAGTCGTATTTGGAGTCAATAAATGAAAATATATTTTATTAACATAATTTAATTCAAAATCAAAAGTTGGCATCACTGGGTTAGATTTTGTATTGTATTATGTTATTTTGTGTTACCACAAAATCTAATAGTGAAAACGCCATTTTAATATGTAAAAAAAAAAATGTATTCTCTATGTTTACCAAATATGGCAATTTTTTAACAAAAAATTGAGAGTGCTTTTTTTTTTGGTTATTATTCTGTTACTTCATCCGACCTATACGGCCGCAATAAAGAATTATTTGGCCAGTTAAATGAAACTATACAGCCATCTCCAATTAGCACGATTTAAGCGTATAGCCACCCTACACAACAACTACCTTCGCAATCGAGGTTAGGGCGAGCTATTTAATTTCCATAAACTTAAACTAAATTAAACGAGAGGTTATGTCATATAACCGGAAACGCTATCAGCAACCACGATGACCAAAAAGCAAACACCGAAACGTGTTTTCTTTTATCCGAAATAATAGAAAAGACGAAAACGATCTTTCCTCGTTGGAGCGCGAATTAATAATGTGAGAGAGCTTTATAGACCAACTCTTGAAATAAAAAAAAAATCATCTGTTAAGCGGATCAACCCGAAGAATTCGCTGAAATAATTTGGTATTAAGTTTAACAAATTGTTTATTTTTTCAAATATTTCGTTTACATTTATTATCAATGCTCAAACCGAGGTGGAGGGTATCAAAGATTCGGCACAGCCGAATTTAACACTCTTATTTGTTCGTTGTAGAATCTCCCACACATGTGCAATAACATTTAAGTCCGGGCGTTGAGGTGGTGTGTACAACTGTCGTGGGGCATGGTAGAGCAGCCAATCTTTGACAATTTGAGCCGTGTGCTTCGGATCATTATCTTGCTGGAAAATCCAACTGAGAGCAAGACTTAAAATATCAACCGATGGTTTTTAATTCTGTTCCAAAATGGATTTGTACTGATAGCGATCCATATTACCCTCAATAACACCCTAAACCATTACTCTGCCTCCACCATGCTTAACAGTAGCTACTAAGTTTTGTCTGATCCATCGCTGTATTTTTTTTCGCCATGCTTTATCTCTCCCATCTTTTCCAAATATGTTATATTTCGACCTGTCAGTGAACAAAACTTTCCTCCAGAAATGCATGTCCTTCTGAATATGTTTTTGCGCAAATTTCAAACGAAGTTTGCGATTTTTTTTTTCGCTAATTAGAGGTTTTTTGCGAGGAGATCTGCTATGGTAACCATTATTATTTAAAGATCTTTGTATAGTTCTTGGATGTACGAGTACAATTAATTCCGATCTTGCTGCGATATCTTCGGCCAATTTAGTGGCATTTACTTTTGGATCTTTGCCCACTTCTTTTAAAATGAAGCTAAAGTCTCTACGACATAGTTTCTTCGGGCGACCACCACGCGGTTTGTTTTCTACTGTACCAGTCTTTTAAAAGTTACTGAATATTGCTTTGATATTTCTCCAAAAAATTTTCGTTCATTTCTGCACTTTACTACAGAATTTCGGACATCAATTGAAATTTCTTTACGAGAAGCCTTTATTACAATTAAATATTTATTGAATCTGCCTAAACTTCAACTGAATACTATTTTAAGGAAACCTTTAACATAACAAGAAAATTAAAAAATAAATAACGGTATTTTCCTGCTAGAATTCTACAACATAGGCATATGCATTAAGGTGGGTCGCATTTGTATGGAGTTAAAATAATTATCGTATTTTCCTTTGGAATAGTAATAAAAAGTTGTATTTAATCGAAAAAACCCATTTGGTGAATTTTTCCTTGAATATAATGTAATCTTCAATCCGCGCAACACATATAAAAGTTCTAATAATTAAAAAAAAAAATGTGTGTGTTCAATTTATTGTTTTTTATCAAATAAAATGTAAGAGAATGTAGATGTAAGATAAAATAATATGCATTTTTACATATTTCCTACAAAATCGTTTTTGGTTTCGAATTTTGGCTTAAGTTGTCTTGAAGCTAAAGTAGCTTTTATGGATCAATCTCTTGATTCTTTGTCATATAACGTTGAAGATGCTTCCGTCACCAGTTTGACTGTTCGTTCAACGGCCTGCGTATGACAAGGCAGTTCTATAAAATATGGTGTCTTGTTCTCCAGTCTTTGAATAAATGTGTGTAATTCTTCATTTATAATTTGTCGAAGAACACGTGGCTCTGCAACAATATCCTCCCAAGTAATGATGTCATAATAATTTTCTGCATCGAAATTAACCTTAGGCACAGTAAATATACGCGGATCCTTGCCTTTAGAACTGTAGAATTTTTTGCTTTAATAATCCTTTCGACTGTGATTTCTCTCACTTTTTTTTTCATCGTCGCATAACATCGCCAAAAGAACGTTTTCTGTGTGTGTAAAGAATTCGTTACGTTGAATTACTGGGTCAATAATTGTTTTTAATTGGATAGGAAGATATCGAGAGAATTTAATTAGTTTCCAAAAGTTTTTGGAGCCATGAATTACTTTTAAATGCGTTCTTATTTCAAACCAGAGCGTATGCTTTAATCACAAATTCTGCCAATATCATCAAGTTTTCTGCTGGGTTTTGTGTTGCTACATAAAGACGCAATATTCTATTCGCCTTTGTCAGTCATCGTGCATTTGACAACTTTCCTGGAGCTCAGGACAATTTCCATTTATTATAGCGTTTGTCATTTCATATAAATATTTTTATCAGTGCTGATGTTTTCTGATTGAAGATCTGGAAGTTCACTTTGTATTATTTTGTAAGATATAAATGGTAGTTTTCACAGTTTTCTATCAATTTCCCGATGGGGCCAATGGAAGAAGAAGGTCCAATTATAGAACCATCTAGCTTATTAACCAGGTGCCCAAGAGGCAATTCATTCAAATGCAACATACAAATAATCCACAGTATTGGTCTTTGAAGATTTTTTTCAAACAGCCTAATCACGCCATTATCTTTCCCACAGTACCATCACATCCAATGGCCTCCAAATTATTAAGACGAATTTTTTTTTTTAGAAGTAGATCTTGTATGGATTCCTCTATACCTTTAGCAGTTCCTACAGCTGGAGAAGCATAACCAAGGTAACAACCGTAATATGTTCCTCCTTCACTTGCTGCCTGTAGTTTTTTGCCCTATTTCGTACTATCTTCAGGGCTTTGTCCTATTGTTACAATAAAAATATAAAAAGAAGATTCATGGAGACTTTTATAAAATAATGAAAAGCATGAATATTAAAATACCTTCTACACTTCAAAATATAATGCATTAATATCAATGTTCTCTTCATTACTCTAAAGCGTAGCACGATTTTTATCCTTCACCCGCCGAAGTCTCGATTTATCTATAACACCAACATCTGCTGATATGTCGTGTAATACAGCTGAAGCTATAGCTGACGCTGCTCTGTCTGAGACACCATAACGGTCGCAGGTTAGAGCCGAAGTTGGAAAACTGTTGTACTTTGTTTGAGATTTCACATTTGGAAGGTCAACATTTGGAAGCTTAATTTCTTGTAAGGAGCTATTTGACTTTTCTGTTTCAGATGATTCATCTAAAGATGAAAACTGCTCCTGCTCATTCATTGATTGCCTGATTCAAAGGTATTTTTAATTGAGCTTCTACTTATCCTCTTTTGCAGTTTTGCTGTTTGCTTAGCATCGATACCGCCAATTACCATCTTTCTCTCAGTTCGTTGATCAATCAAAAACTGACGCTCTAGTTGAGGTACATTTCTCTCCTTTGGACAGCAACACGATTCAATTTGTTTGCATTTGCAAGAACATATATCAAAAATAAGTTTGCTTTGTTGTAAGAATTCTTCTTTTGTGTTCTCACTTTTTAGCTTTAAAAAGTTCTTACACTTTTCAATCATTTGGAGCACTCGTTTATGGCTAACTGTAGGAACTGAAGCTTTTGCCCATATATCCTCTACTTCAAGCGTAACTATCTCACTTATTTCCAAAATCAACGGCTCTTTCGTCGTTTCATAAAATTCATAGCATTTCATCACATTTTCAAAAGCTGGTAGTTCATTGCTAATAAACTGTTTTGCTTCACCAAATAGTGGGCAAATATAAATATTTTCTTTACAAGCTGCTCCTGTTTCCATTATTTACAACCGGCACTATCAATATTTATTTCACACTAAAATAGCTAGAGACAGAGAAATGTCTCGTGACAATAATAAAACCAAAATAGTCCAAAAAGTACCGCTGTGTTTTGTCAGCTTGTCGCCAATTTATATCGTTTTTTGTTCTTTTCTCGTGTAGTCAAAAATAATAGTAAGAATTTGCATTGATATGTATGTACATATGTAATTATTAAGAAAAACGAATAAAACTTATTTATCCTTACGTATGTATGTGCTGCACACGAAAATTTTTCATTTCTAAATGCATTTTTTCAAACTTTTAAATGAAACGCGCGGTATGTTAAAACCAACAGAATCAAAAAATGTTTTGGCTACGATAATTTTTAATAATTTCACAAAAAAATTTTTCTATTCCAAAAGAATTTTCGAAAAAAAAAAAAATTAAACGATGCTGGTCGTATATAGACTTTTGGCAATGTTTTCTATTTCTTTGTCATGAATAATTTTTAAAGTTAACATTGAAATAAATATTTTTTTGGGCATATCAATAAAATAGATTTCAAACAAAACTGCATCATTACTTTTTTTATTTAACGCTTTTGGTCTCATAAAATGTCAAAAATTGTGGTTGTATGTAAAGTTTTGTCGGCCACTGTATATGAATATATTTTTTATTTTTTTTCTTACTAATAATTTTAATAAAAAATTTTTGTTGAGAAAAATTTACCAAAAAAAATTTTCACTTTAATGGAAAAACCTGTACTCTAGGCGACCCAGAATTACGATATGGTAACGCTAGTTTTTCGCAAAAGTGTATTGCAAAATGGACTTCATTTTCGTGCTCAAAAGGTCGAAATAGTAAAGTATACAACTTTAAAAAAATATATAAGACCAATAAACTTCTGGGAATTACCGGGTAAAGATAACTTCAGGAAGAAGGAGTTCAGAAAAATCTACATATAGTAACAAAACAAACATCTACCAGTACAAAATGGAGGAAATATGTACAAGTATTTATTTTTTATACTCTATAGCAGTGATGCATTTTGAGTTTTTTTGTATTGGGCCAAATTGACGATTTAAAAGGGCTAAAATACCTTTGATAGGGCCAAAAATATTTTTTCGATTATTAGCATGTTATTCAAGTAAAAATGGTGTTTTATTTTATTTAGAACAAAAGCAAAAATTAACAACAAAAATTCACATCGTTTAAAAGTATTTTTTGTAAAAGTTATATTAAAGAAAATAAATATTTTATACGTAATTAAAAAAAAAAATAATAATAAAATTGTAGTTATAAAAAAAATACATATTATATATGAAATTCTAATGTTATTGTATGTAATATCCAAGTTTTTAGTCCAACAGTTTCTCAATTGCGATATTACTGTTTATAACACTTTTTGGGTTATAAATTTTAAAATATCTTTATCATAACAATTACGAGAGTTAGATTTCATTAAATCTTTCGACTATATTAAAGATGATACAGTATTTACATGAAGATGATTCCTTATATTGGTGTTAATCAAATTTTGTGAAGAAAAAATTCTTTATACACATGCTGAGGAGTGTGGAATAGAAGGAAGAAAGATTCATCTAATCAATTTTCATCATCAAAATCGTTTTCCAAAATTGACTTGCACTTAAATCTTTAAACTTTTTAAATTCTGGAACTTTCGATAGTGCCCTATATACACACACTATTTATTTGTTCAAGTTTGTCTGTTTAGTTTGGAAAAAGTTTAATAACAAGTTGTACAATAGGGATATAACTTTTTTTTGCATTATTAGTACCCATAACTACGTTGTAGCCCATTATGTTTTGACCATAAAAATCATATTCCGAGGTCATTTGCGCAAAAAAAGTTCCCGCCACCAAGCAAATTTCTAAAAGTCCTCAAGAAGAAAAAAAATATTTAATTTTTTTTTTAATTTATTTTCTTCATTTATTATAAGTACATAAATTAAAGTTGAACAAACATTTACACTTTTACATAACTATTTGTTATATGAAATGAACTTAAAATTTAATGTGCGTAAAGATTTACATAGCGGATAAATATCCTGTACCGTTTTGATTGCTCTTTCAGCACATATGTTGCTTCGTTGCTGCCCCGGTATCGCTAATAGTTCCTGAACCCAATGTCTAAAAAAACATTAATAAAGATTTTTTAGAGCCTCAAAATTATTTTCTTTAAAACGATGATCGGAAAACCAAACATCGTACCACGGACCACATACGAACTCAGAAATATTATATAATTTTTGGCGATACTTTGGAATAAGTATAAAGGTCAATATTGCTAAAATGGCTCTCGAGTTCCATCGAACATTGTGTATTGGTGGTATTGCTTTAAAGTTAATGTATGGAAATTTTTTATTTTTCTGATAGTATGTAAAAGCTTTACCAAGTTCATATAAGTATTGCATATCATCACGCCAATTTATGTGTTCAACTTTGATTCGTTCTTCATTCTGTTTGTAACTTTTCTTAAGATCTTCGTAGTTATTTATCAATTCGTGAACAAAATCATAACAAATAGAAGTAAGAAAATTATAGTCGGTCTAGCCCGACTATACGATACCCTATACCATGGTTTAGAGACCCTATCTCTTCGGTCCAACTAATTGGATATAGCAAATAAGCATAAACCAAATTTTAGTGGCATTTTGATTAATTTTTTTCGCTGCAGATATGAAAAAGTTCATATCGGATACTATATTTATATGGGGACTAGGTCGAAAAATGGATCGCTCCTGACCATATTTGGTAAAGTCACTTATACTTTGAAAAAATATACACAAACCAAATTTGAGAAAAATCTGTGCAATATTTTTGTTTTTTGATAGATTTAAGTGAAGATCGAGAAGCAGCTCTATATGGGGCCTATGACTAAGAATTTTCCAATTTGACCGAGATCTATATGATAATTTGGATATTATGGCAATTTGAGTCGGTTTCATAGGGGTCATTTGTATGGGGACTAGGTCTGAACATGGACCGATTCTCACCAATTTCGATAGCGTTCATCTCATGGCCGATGAAAGCTTATATACCAAATTTCATCCAAATATATTCATATTTGCGACCTGTAGTTTGATTACAAGTTTTACATGGACACACAGACGGACGGACGGACATTGCTATTTCGACTCAAAAAGTGATTCTGAGTCGATCGGTATAATTAAAGATGGGTATAGGACGAATATTTTTGGTTGTTACAAACAGCAGCACAAAGTCATTATACCCAAACCACATAGTGGTATAGGGTATAATTAGGCGAGGAAGGCTTTCCTTCCAAGCATTCGTCCATTATATGTCTTAATACAAGATCTAGAATATGATGCTGGCAGCCAATATATTGTGGTGGAACTAAACCCATTGATACACAATGATTCTGGAAAAGAGTTACAACTCCATTTTTTTTCCCAGTGTTTACGCTGGTCGTATCGCAGACGATCATTTTTATTGAATTCCATAAATTGAATTTATTCAAAACTTCTTTAATACCAAAAAAACACAAATCTTTATTACTTCTTTAATACCATTAAAAAAGGTTAAGGCTTTATCATTGTCCAAAACAAGTACGGCTAATTTTATTTCTTTGCATTCATTTTTTAAAACTAACACCTGAATTTCTTTATCATCTATTTTTTTTTCCCATCAAAGTGAATACACCAAAATTCATTTTGTAAAGTTTCTAAATTAAAAATTTCTTTTCGTTCAGCGGATTTCATCACAGCTTTATAAATATATACCGGCTTGGGATGGTGTTGATATATTAACTCCTGATTCTGCTAGATGCTTAAAAATTTTGGCAGCTTTTTTTGTACTTACATGTACTTGAGTTACTAGGTTAACTCTTCCTGGAGGTGTGTAATTGTCATCATCACTAACTGAGTCATATTCCATACCAGATTCAAAATTAGAGTCACTACTGCTATTAAGCTCATAATATATTTCGGTACTGGTTTTTTCATGTCGGCATTGCTATCACTAAATTCGTGATCGTCTATTTTCTATTTTGGACGTTATAGTTAACATTTTATTAAAATCGCGGCTTTTTGAATGTTTTAAAAATTTTTGATAGTTTTGTATCAGTTTTTATACTTTTCTTTTTATAGATCTTAATGCTGGCACTCGATTCTTGTTACACAAACTAATTAATTCTTTCGATATAATATCGTATCTTTTTGTTTTGCACTTTTCTTCTTGAAGTAAGGCATTAGATCGACCAATAATTACTTTTTCTTCAGGCATTCTTTTTAACTCAGACAAAGATTTGTCAACGCTTTTTATTATCGCAAACTTATTGTTTTTACTTTCAAGTGTTTTTAATGACTTAGTCCACGTTATGACATTTTTTTGAGTACTTAAAAAGCTATTTTTATTATACATTTTATGAAGAGCGAAAAATAACGCAAACGAAATCAAGAACTTTTAAATAAAATATTAATTATATTATATATCAATAATTACAGGGTCTTCTTCAATTTGATTTTTATTAAAAAAAATAATAATTTAAAATTTTGAAAAAAAAAATTTTTTTTTTTTTAAATTTATTATGTATGATTTGCAGTCTTTATCTTTAGACCCCTGCATCCTAAAAACTACTTCAATTATCGACTTTAACAATAAGTACTAATAGTGTTACATTTTTGCGCTCCTGGCGTATAAAAATTAAGTTATTTTGGTCTAAGTTTAATATATAATTCTAAATAATAAAAAAGTATAAACTACAATCTTCATCGCGTTGGTGGCGGGAACTTTTTTAACGTCAGCGAAAAAGTAATGACGCAGTTTATCATATTTTTCCATGGTCTATACAGCTATGATAGGTACCTTTTGAAATTTGCGAAAAATGTAAAAAGTTATACCCCTATTGTACAATGCTATTGTTTCCCTACTTAAAACATGGTCTGGTACAAATTTTGGAAACCAGTTTAAATAAAAATCTCCAAAATCATAATTTTTTTCTTTTATATTCCAAAAATGTTATGTAAAAAAGCATGACGTTTTTATTTGAAACAAGACAGATTTGCAAATAAAAGTAGGAGTTTTTTTCTTTGACAAACAAAACAATGTTGCAAATAAAAGTATTGTTCGAAACAGGGAAAAAATTACGTTGAAAAATGTATTGAACGGTTTGAAGTAGTTAGTTGAATTTTGAGCTGAAAGGGCCAAAATAGATTAGAGTGTACCGCAGGACCATCAAACATTCAAAAGTGCCACACATGGCCCAATTGTGCCTCATTTTGCATAACTGCTCTATACCACTATGTGGTCAGGGCATAATGACTTTGTGCTGATGTTTGTAACTACAAAAAAAAAATACCTTTTATTATACCGATCACTTTGTGTGTCCACGTAAACGTTGTAATCAAACTACAGGTATATAAGCTTCTATCGGTCATAGAATGAACGCTATTGAAATTGGTGAAAATCGGTTCATGTTGAGACCTAGTCCCCATGCAAATGATCCCTTTAAGATCTACTTAAATTGCCATAATATACAAATTATCATATAGATCTGTGTCCAAATTGGTTTCTGTGTGTTTATTACATCCCGTAATCAGTAGGCCAAAAATAAACGCTATAGAACAATTTTTAATCATAGCCCCCATATAAAACTGCTTCCCGTTCTTCACTTAAATTTATCAAAAAACAAAAATGTTCCACAGATTTTTCTAAAATTTGGTTTGTATATGTTTTTGCAAAAACCAAGTGACCTTACCAAATTTGGTCACGATTGGTCCATTTTTCTACCTAGTCGCCATATCTGAAGGCAAAAACATTAATAACAACTAGCAGATTCCAGCGCTCGAAATTCGAGTGCTATTTCTAGGAAACTTTTTTTTTCAACTTAGCCAATTCACAAACCAATACGTTTTTGGTTTATTGTTATTGTGAATGAAGATAACAAACTCATTAACAAATACATTAAAAAATTTAATAAACACACACATAGCATATGTATTATTTTATGTATGTGTTAGTAGCAACTTTAAATGCAATTTACTCAAAATAAACGAAAAAATGTAAAAATCTATATATCTGGTGAACAGCTAAAAAGAAATACCTTTCCAATAATATACGATTGGTCAAAATCGGGATAAAACGGTAGAACAAAACATCGGTAACAAAAAATCGCCTAGCCTATTAATATTATAGATATCATTCAAAATTGGTTCATGTTTATTTTCTATATCAAATTTGTTGGATCTAATAGATAGGGTCTCGAAACGCATGGTATAGCATATGGTATAGTCATTCTAGACCGATTATAATTCTCTTCCTTTTTTCAGTTTTGTAAATGTTAAAGTACAAAAATATTTATTAATTGATATTATTTGAATGCTTTTTTATGTTTTCCTAATAAAATAATTAAAAAAAAATTAATTATTCAATTTAGCGCCTGTATTTCATTCTTAATGTTTTTAAGTTTGTTGCTTAAGTCTTTTGTTTTAATACAAATTTTTTGGTATCTTTTGATGGTTAAATCCTTTGCGGGTTTCTAATTACGACCCAATTCCTATACAAAAATACTAATAAATGTCATTTTCTTTTGCAGCTAAATTGTTTCTTTTGTTTAATAAAAAATAAAATGTTATTTTAAATTTTGCTTGCAAACTAGCCCGTTATACATGCATATATGTATAGAATCAATAAAATTTATGATGATGTATCCAGAAAAATGTTTAGAAAAGTCAGCACTAACGAATCCAACGCCCCACCTACCGGTAATGGTCAATGAAATGCATCATCATGCGGTGCAATTAGTGCAGACAACAGAAACAAATCATCATTTACAAATACATCCGGTTCATCATCTGCAAACGCTTGCAACTTTGCCGCAACAACAACATTTGCACCCGCTTCAGCATCAGCAGCACCAACATCAGCAACAAGTACAGCAACAGCAAATACAACAGCAACAGCAACACCACCAGCAGCAGCAGCAGCATCAACAAACACAACATGTCAGCGGTCAACATACACAGCAGCAGCCACATCAACAAACAGCATCAACGCATACACAGCAACAACAGCAACAACAGCAGCAACAGCAGCAACAGCATTCTGCTATGTTCAGTAGGTAAGTTGTAGCAGACTTATATTAAAGTTGCCAGTTGCAACTTAAAAAAGTTTTCCCAAAACTGTCAGTTTTTTAACTTTTATAAAATTATTGTTGAATATTGTGGTTGTTGTTTGGTGACTGCCGTTGTCATGATCAAAAATAGAAATAATTAAAATACAGTTTTCATTTACGATATATTTTTTTTTTGTTTAAATAATATTAGTTTCATATTTAACCAACTTTAACCTTCAATTGCTGCATATTAATGTTGGTTGTTTGTCTAGTTTAGCTTATTGTTAGAGTTAGAGTACATTATCATCATATTTGTTTGTTTGTTTGTTGTGGGTCCTACAGAGTGAGAAACAAAAAAGGTTTGTTGCTTAAGTCTTTTGTTTTCTGTAAACTACATCACATAAAAATGAAACTAAAACATTCTCTCAATCGCTTGGTGGATTTTTCGTTTTTAAATGTTTAATTTTTTGTTCATCTGTTCAATGTGTTGAATTTACTGACAATATTTGCACCAGGTTTACTCTAAAATATCTGATAGTGTTTCTTTACTGTTGGCTGTGTTCTTAAGACTTATTTTTTTCTGTTTTCTGATGGTTGTTGTTTTGTTTTTTTTTGTATGCGGATTTAACTAATGCTTATCAAGATTTGGTATGAGTAGAAAAAGTTAACAAAAAAAAAAATAAATAAATAAATACACAAAAAAGAACATGCTGAAAATAAACTTTTCAAAAGTGCAAACGCCACAATAATGGGTTCAATTTACGAATACGGAGGCCATGTTTTGTGGGTGTATGTGTCTGTGTGTGTTTTGTTATTCATTGTCGTTGTTACATTGTTGTGAGAAGCCAGCAAATTTTGTTTCACCGTTGTTGTTTTGAAATTCTCAATTCTACGAAGTACGTACTATGAAAGGGTTTTTCCTTTGATGAGAAATGAGGTTTAAAATAGTACAAGATTTATAATTAGTTTATTTAATTGTTGGACATTGAAATGAAAATAAAGTCCTTAAAGGATAGAGAATGGAAAATTAATTAAAAGTAAGTTTTTATTATCATACATGCGATGTACGATTGAATACAAGCCGTCTAGACTGTGTGTGAAAAGTGATAGGATTTTGTTAAAATAAATATTATTAAAAATATGTGCGTTAGGGTTGCGCTTAATAAAAAAAGTGTTCAAACTCTCGGTCTCACCCCCTAGAAATATGCGAGTAGCAAAAAAAAAAACTGAGAAATACAAAGTTTTGGGTCAATCAAAAAAAAATTAGAGGTGCCTCAACGCGACTGAAAATTTCAAGTGTGTTTATATGGGAAAAATATGACGTTTTTTCAGATTTTACGAAAATTTCGTTCTATAGTTTAATTTTGTCGACCAGTTGTATATAAATCGATTTCAGCACTAAATTCTCTCTTTAAAAAGCTATATAATTTCAAAATCGAATAAAAACTCGCTAAGAAATAGCAAATGCCCCAGACCACTTTTGTGCCAAAAAAAAAAAACTAAATCGTGAAATTCGACGGAAATTTTTTCAACTTTAAGAAATTAATTAAAGCCATAATTTTTTATGGTCTCTATTCCTATGAGCTCTCAGACATGAAGTATTGTTTTATTACCACGTTTTTTTGATAAAATTTCGAAAAGCCCTTTTTTAAGTTTTAAAAAATTTTCTTAAACAAAATTTCAAAAAATGGATCTAGCACTTTAAAGTTTTCTTAAATATATGTTAGAGATTAACTGTGTGAATTTTGAAGTAAATTCCTCTGTCAGAATTTTTTTTACAAGGAATTTGTTTGCGGATTTCGAGAAAAATTTTTTGTGAAACATTCAGTAAAGGCACTCTTTCTAAATGCTTTGGATCAAAAATTAATCAGTTTTCTACTTTTAAATGTCATATTTCATTTTAATAGCCCAGGGTTTCGGAAAAAAATTATATGACCCCATTATCCCTTTTAGACTTGGACAATTTATTCAAAAAATTCAAAATTTTTGTAAGTGCTGTTGAATTTTTAGATGTGACGCTTAAAATATAATAACCAAATGTGCAAGTCTTCCCTATAAAAAATTTGGAATAAATAGAACAACGTTAACCCATTCCTTGTCGAGTCCAAACTTTGAATTTTGGCATATTTAAAAAAATTGGTTGTTCTAGTAAACTAAATGAAACCCTTACTATGGGTTGGGAAATAAAATTGTGCTATATTTTACGAAAACTTACCCTTATGTGCTCGTAGGGTTAAAATGATCCAAAATTCAGCAATATTTGCAAAATATTTGAATTTTTTGACTTAACCGTCCTATACTAGCTTGGGGTCATTTGTGGTGCCAAGTCAAAATGGGTTAATAACGTCAAATTATAAAATATTTTATATATATTAATACCTCATTTATTTTGGGCCGCTTTTTCGAACACGAGCAATGTTGGCCTCCAATGCGTTATTTGTTGCTAGTTTATCAGCATAAACCAGTGACTTTACGTAGCCCCACGGGAAATAATTGAGAGGTGTCAAATCGCACGACCTTGGAGGCCAATTGACAGGTGCATTTCTCGAAATCAAATATTTACTTCAATAAGTCGATGGTTACGGTCGCCATATGGCAAGTGGCGCCATCCTGCTGAAATCGCATTTCGCTCAGATCAATGTCATCAATATTTTCAAACAAATAATCCGGCTTCATTTTGGAAGAAACAATGTCCGATGATGATGACTGATTTCAAAGTAAATTTGGATAATTTGCTAGTGTTGCGTGAATATATTCAAGCGTGAATCTATTCAAGATGATTTTCCAGAGCATAATGATCAAAAATATCAAACATTGACGGCAGTATGATAGGTAGTTTATATTTTGTTTATATTATATTTTATATAAACCCTATTTTGAAAACTGTGGCATACATGTTATATGTGTCTCGGAAACGTGGTTTGACTCCAATGACACTAACTTATCAGTTTCTTTAAACGGATATGTCCTACTAAGAGACGACAGAGTAAGATAAGGCGGAGTTTGCTATTTATGTGAAAAAGGGCATAGTATTTAATATTTTATGCTATTCAGGTTCTGATGATTTGATCGAATAGTTGTTCATTGAGATCATCCTAAATTTCTCAAATGTTGCCATTCGTAACACATATATTTAATAGCATTATAACTACTAGCTGCTATCCTACTAAATGGAAAAAATCAAAAATTATCCCAAAACCCAAAACGAAATCTGATTATAGACCAATTGCAATATTACCATTTTTATTTAAAGCTTTTGAAAGAATCATTCACGAACAAATATCACTTTATCTAAATACACACAATCTATTAACAGATCGTCAGTCCGATTTTCGAAGAAAACATAGCTGTATTACTGCTTTGGTAGATGTAGCGGAGGATATAAGGAAAGAGATTGATGCAAGGAAGAAAAATTTTTTAATATTGTTAGATCACTCGAAAGCTTTTGATACTGTTGATCGCAATATTTTATGCTATTAGCTTAAAAACATTTTCAATTTCTCAACTGCTCGACATATCTTGATAATAGATATCAGTTTGTTCAAAGTATTTCAGGCCGATCTAAATTACTACCAGTTAGAAGAGGTATTCAATAAGGATCAATTGTAGGCCCTCTTCTGTTTTCTCTTTATGCGAATGATCTTCCGAACCAACTTCAGTACTGTAAAGTAAGAATGTACGCCGACGATGTACAACTTTGCATCAGCTGTAACGTTTCACAATTTTGAATGAGGAACTTCAGCGGGTTAATACCACGGCTACATCAAATGGTCTTAGCATAAATCCAAGGAAGTCTAAATGCCTTCTTATTCAAATACGATTAATTAGAACTGTTCATATGCCTGATCCAAATCTTAATAATGAACGTATAGACACTGTAAATTCAGCAAAAAACCTAGCAAACTTCTTCAGCAATGCATGTGGTAAAACTTTTTCGATGCTAAGAACACTTTGGTCAACGCGGTATTGTACACCCATCGATATTAGATCACTTATTGCAAAAACATATATAATGCCAATTCTGATGTATAGATGTGAATTGTTTGCTGAATGTGATGCTGCTAGCAGAGATTAACTCAACTCTGCATTTAAAAATATAACACGTTACGTGTACGGCAAGAGAAGGTATGATTCGATTTCACCAATTACAACAGCTAAGCTCTATGATGAATTACTCAGTTTGATGAATTACTCAAAACCAGAGTTTTAATATTTTTACATAAGGTAATCTACGCTACGGAGCCGGAACATCTATACAAACGTTTAACTTTTTCCAATTCTAATAGAGGAAACAGAATTATACCTCTCAAACGTCGTTATTTAATTTCCAACTGACAGTTCTTCATTAATGCTGTCCGTCTTTGGAATTCAATCCCATACAATATACAAACTATAAGTAACGCACAAATTTTCAAAAAAAAAACATTGTAAGTTTGTTCTCGATTTAACTATCTTGAACTTTGTTGTTTGATTGGATAAAAATTCTTTTTTCTTTTTTGTCATTTGATCATTTTGAAAAACTTTGATTTGTAAAACTTTAAAACTTTATTATTATCAAGTATTTTAATTTAGTACATTTTTTGTTTTTTTACTCTTTCTTTGAGTCAAAATCAACTTATGTTTAATACATTTAGATTTAAGTTAATATTGTATCTATTTGTAATTTATTTTTCCTTTCTTTTTATAAATTATTTATAATTATAACTTTTTTCAACAAATGAATAATTCTATACTGTAATAAGAGACATTAGTCTTGTGTATAGAATTCAAAATTTATAAATAAATAAATAAATAAATAAATAAATAAATAAATAAAGAAATAAAGAAATAAAAAAATAAATAAATAAATAAATAAATAAATAAATAAATAAATAAATAAATAAATAAATAAATAAATAAATAAATAATAAATAAATAAATTAATAAATAAATAAATAAATAAATAAATAAATAAATAACTAAATAAATAAATAAATAAATAAATAAATAAATAAATAAATAAATAAATATATAAATAAATGAATAATAAAACCCTTTATATCTTAGAATATTTCACACCGTTTTATGACATAACCTCGTATCTCATCAGGTATCGAAAAAGCTTAAAATACGAGGTGATCGCTAAAGAGTTCGATTTTTTATGAAGAGACAAAACATGCGGTGAGTAAATTATGAACAGAGTTCCCATAAAAAATGTAATTCATATCGCTTGATAAAATAAGTAAGAGTGTTAAATTCGGCTATGCCAAATCTTTAACACCTTCCACCTGGGTTTTACATTCACATTAATATCTGTACTGATTGGACTATTTATAACAAATGTAAGCAAAATATTTCAAAAAATAAAAAATTTGATATAGTTAATACTAAATTATTACAACAAACTCACTGAATTTTTTGCATTTTTTTTAGAGGTGTCTCTATACTTATGGCCACATCTTGGCACAATGATGCCCGATTTAGCCCATTTTCAATAACAACATGCTCGAAATAATGACAAACAATATCCTTCTAAGCTTACCCATGGAAATAGTTTATTTTATGAGTGAGCGTGATTTCAACAGACAGACGGACATTGCTATATGGATTCAAGTTGTTATAAGGATCAATAATATATATGAATATATATTTATGGGGTCGCAAATTCGTTTTTCGATGCGTCAAAAACGGATTGACAATATATACCCTTTGCACAGTAACAGTAAATCTTGAAAACAGCTAAAAAGAAATACCTTTTAAATAGTATACATTTGGTCAAAATCAGTATAAAATGGAAGAAAAAAACATCGGTCACAAGAAATCGCCTAGCCTTTTAATATTATAACTGCCTCTATGAGATCTGTCATACTATAATACTGGCACCGTCAAAATAAAAAATTTTTTTTGTGTATTTTGGGTCAAGTCTTTTCTTGTTTTTCTCTTTGGTCATCCAGCAAACTGTATTCCAATTTAATCTTGACCAGTTTATGTGTTCTTTAGTAAAATTTATGCGAGCCAGACGACTTTTCTCTGATCAGCCTTAATTGTTCACCGGGCAACAGTTCGAGCACATATTTTAAGTTTCAGATTGTTAATGACATTTTGGAAACTCCCTTGCTATTAAATTATCCTGTCTTTGACACGTTTAATGGTGCCTGCCGCCTACATGATGAGTCGTCATTGTACCTCTTTCACGATATTTCTTAATAATTTTTGAAATTTTGGTTTTATTCAGAAAATATTTCTAACAAATTTTCTTTTGCTTAAGACCAGTAGTAAAATAATCTATTATTCGGGGTTTTAACTCTTCACAAAACTTTATTCTTGCCATTATATTGTAATAATTAATTATAAGATTAAAACACTGAAAAATATAATTGTGTTTAAGAAACAGTTGAAAGAAAACGTCAGAAACTATAAATATTTAAATGACGGTTATTATTTAATAAACTTTTTTTCATACCATCCCATAACATCCGATATGAGCTCTTAACTTATTTTCTATATCCAATTAGTTTGGCCTAATACCTTTTCTCTAAACTCATAGTATAGACTAGACCCACTGTTTTTTTTTAAATTGATTTCTTCGCTTAATTGGAAAAATAATGTGATGATAAATATTCTCCATTTAAGGTTTTCCTTTCTGCAAGTAGTCAATGTACGAGTACATAATTCCTTACCAGCCGATTACATTGTGAATCCATATTCCATCAACAGTTATGGGTCGGCAGATATATTCGTCTGGTGTAAATCAGCTACTAAATCAGTTTATTCTCGATTGTGAACAAACACGGCACCCATCTTACTGATAGCAAGATTTTGCAAAAAAAATCATGCGAGTCCGATCACACAGAAAGCGCCATCTATGTATCACTTATAGCAAACAACTGCAGGGGCTCTGCTAATATAAAAATATTTATTATTTCAACTGGTTAATTTTTAATTTTTCGTTTTTTATTTTTTATTTTTAATTTTTAATTTTTAATTTTTAATTTTTAATTTTTAATTTTTAATTTTTAATTTTTAATTTTTAATTTTTAATTTTTAATTTTTAATTTTTAATTTTTAATTTTTAATTTTTAATTTTTAATTTTTAATTTTTAATTTTTAATTTTTAATTTTTAATTTTTAATTTTTAATTTTTAATTTTTAATTTTTAATTTTTAATTTTTAATTTTTAATTTTTAATTTTTAATTTTTAATTTTTAATTTTTAATTTTTAATTTTTAATTTTTAATTTTTAATTTTTAATTTTTAATTTTTAATTTTTAATTTTTAATTTTTAATTTTTTATTTTTAATTTTTTATTTTTTATTTTTAATTTTTAATTTTTAATTTTTAATTTTGATTTTTCATTTATTATTTTTCATTTTATATTATTCTTTTTTAATTTTTTATTTTTAATTTCTCATTTTTTATTTTTCATTTTTTATTTTTCAATTTTAGTTTTTCGTTTTTCGTTTTTCATTTTTCATTTTTCAGTTTTCATTTTTCATTTTGCATTTTTCAAAACGTCTTTATCCCTCATTTTATCTCCAAACAGTTTCTAATCTTTTCATCAATACAAACGTACCGCACACTGTTTTTGTCTTACTCTGTTTTTGTGATTGTGTTGTGAAATAGATTTTTACCCCCCTGAGCATATAGATGTTTACACATCAAGAAATCAAAATTCCGCCGCCATCTATATGTAAAGTCGGGTTCTTCTGGGACCGCCCTCGTACATACATATGTATGTTATAACATAGATTCAGTTTTAAATGTAAATCATGATAGTGCCAGCTTTAAAAGTTTTCAATTTTCATAAAACACAAACTTAACATTTGTAGATGGAATCAAAAGCATGTTAGATAATTTTTGTGTGGCAAGTGATAAGTAGCAGACATTTTTCATTACAAAAGAACAAATAATGGAAATCAAATTGTCGACGCACCTTATTGTTTACAACTACAAATCATCTAGCTTACCCGTATGAGTAATTGTGTTACGAGTAGTGTTGCACTACTGCATGTATGTAAGTAGTTACCCCCCCCAACAATCATATTGACAATTGTGATAAACCATGACAGTAGCAATTTGTCAACTTAAAGTTAAACAGAACAAAATTTGTTTGTCATTATAAGATGATTAATGGTGAACAATAATATTAAATGTTAGAGATTTACAATTATTTTTTTGTGCTTTAAATTCAATTATAATAATTTTTAACATTTCTCTTCAAGACAAAAAAACTAATAGAGCTTTAAATTACGACGAGTAGGGCGTGTGGGATAATATAAAAACAAAAAAAAAAAAAAAAACAAAATTACAATCTAACTAGTTTGTGTATCTTGGTTTGTAGTTTGTTTTTGTTCTTTTTAGTTTTTAGGAGCCTTTTTCGTATTTTAGTTCATTAAATGACCTTTGTGGAACAGCAGCTTGTAGTTTGGCATTTATCTACTCGTCGTAATCTCTTCTTCTTTTTTAGTATAAAACGAAAAGTGCTGCGTGGTCATTGGAGATGCTGCGAAAATAAAACGTTTTAAAGCCATTTTATTTTGTTCCAATTAATTAGTGCTTTTAATGCAATCCAATAAGTTAAAGCCACCATAACAAAAAATAAGAAAATAAACAAAAAAAAAAAAAAAAAGGGAAACAAAAAGCCAAAGCAATCTTACACTAAAGTACTTTATAAGAAAAAAAAATATATATATATATTGTATATATATAATAAACTGTATAGTACTTGTTGTATTCGTACTTATGTGAAACATTGGCTCGAGACGAGTTGTGATATTGATGTGGATAATGGCAATGCTGATGATGATGATGATGACGTTGCAACGTTTTTGTTTTGCACCATATTCCACCAACTACTCCAATTTATATTATTAGGGTGTTAATTATTTTAAATCTACGAAATTTCACGAAGCATTAGGTCTCACAGTTTCATAGATAACTAGCTGACCCGGTCACCGTTGTTTTGCCATGTAACTTATTTCTAGTGAATATTTTTGTTGTTAGTTATGATGATATGTATTTACCATCTATGGGAGTTGCCACGCCCACTGGTTTGATCTCGCCTATTTTTCACATAACTTCTCACACTCATAATACTTGAACTCACACCTGGTTTCAAGACTGTCGGGTTTACAGTACTCCAGATGATATTTTTGTATGGGAGGTGCCACGCCCACTAACCCAATCGCGCCCATTTTTGGTACGACTACTCACATTAACAACCAATTGACGTGCAGAAAGAAAGAAAGACTCTGGCCCTCATAGATATATGATGATATGTATTTACCATGTATGGGAGGTGCCACGCCTATTGGTTTGATCCCGCCCATTTTTCACATAACTGCTCACACTCATCATTCGTGGACTCACACCGAGTTTCATGACTGTCGGGTTTATAGTACTGCAGATAATATTTTTTGTATGGGAAGTGCCACGCCCACTAGCCAAATCCCGCCCATTTTTGGTACGACTACTAACATTAACAACCAATTGACTTGAAGAAAGTTTCAAGACTCTGGCCATAAAAGTACTCTAGATATTTACAATGTGTGGAAGATTCCACGCCCACTGGTTTGATCCCGCCCATTTTTCCGAGTACTAAGGTTCATAACTTATGAACTAACACTAAGTCCCAAGACTTTATCTATTACAGTACTCTAAATATATGACATTAAATTTTTACTTTGTATGTTCGCGGCCACGCCCATTGGCTCGATCCCGCCCATTTTTCGCAACTTTTCAAATTAGTTTTATATACATGTACATAGTTTCAGAGCTCTTGCTATCATATTACTCCAGATATTATATGTTAAAATTAGATGTTAAAAATTCACTTTATTTGGGAGGTGCCACGCCCACTTAAAAATCCAAAAAACAAATCTCAAATACTTCTTTGAACAAAGTCGTGAAAAAATATGATTTTTTACTGTTCACACCAGTAATCGACTCACATGTAGTTAGATTCACACTGCAACTGCAATGGCCAGCTTGTTCTCCTGATCAGAATTCTTTGGGATTATGGTACGCAAAAACTTTAACGGCAATAAGCAATGCGACAGGATTGATGACCTCAAAGCTTTGGCAGTTGCAAATAATATGCCACAACGAATCTTCGAGCTCAACTCCAGTTTTTATAACCTCCACACCACTGTGCAGTGGGTATATCGGTTTGTCATTCCGTTTGTAATGCATCGAAATAAATTTGGGAAACCCCAAAACCAAATATTTTCTTGATCCTTATAACAAAGGAAGTTGATTTAGCGATGGCCATCTGTCCGTCTGTCTGTGGAACTCACGATCACGCACTCAATATCTAATAATATCAATTTTCTTCTAATAATGATTTCTATTAATAATAACACCGTGCGACGGTACTTATTGGACTTGAACAGGACCATATACATATGAAAGCGGAGATCGTATATAGTAAAACTACGTTCTTAGTTTTTAATTTTCTGATCTTTTCTAGTTTTTAAAGGACTTCAAAGGTTTAAATGTATAAAAATTTCTAAAAATTTGTTTAAATATTTCTGCCCATCAGTTTATGTCCATAAGGGTATCAACAATCTCTACCCAAATTATCGGGGGGAAAATCTAAGTGGCCACTTCACTGAAATTTTTTCATTCTGAAAGCATGATCGCAATTAAATTTTTTAATTAAATTTAGTTTATTTTTGTTACATGAATTGTTCTTTTCTGTTTTTAATTATAGTGAAAGTAAAAATTTTTTTTAGTGTTCTGTCAATTGTTCTAAAGCAGATCTGAAATTTATTAGTTCACAATAATATGAAAGGATTTACATTTTAAAGTACTTTTTTTTTAATTTTCAACCCAACAAATTAATATAAATATAGTCTTCTTTTTCAGAGATCGTTCTAAAAATTTAGTGCCTATTTTTATAATTCGAAATTAATTAAAGGCGATTTCTTGTGACCGATATAAAAATTGTACTTAATAACCGATTTTAAGCAAACATACCGCATTTGAAAGGTATTTCTTTTTAGCTGTCCACCAGGTTTACAGATTTTCAACATCTGGAATATTTTTTTGGAGTAATGCTCAATTAAAGTTGCCACTAACACATATATAAAACACATACTGTGTGTGTGTTTATTATAAATATCAAAAGCCATGTATTGAATTTTAAATTGGCTAAAATTGATGAGCATACCTTTAGGCTTCTTAAAATTATTTATTAACAAACGCATTTATATTTATATCTTCTGTATGTGCAACAAATATTTATAATGAAATTTAATGAATTTTATTTAAAAAGTGTTGAATTGTGAATTGGCTAAAACTGATTAGCATACCTTTAGGCTCTTATAAAATAATGTATTAAATGAAAAAATAAAATTTCCTATAATTTTCACTCGAATTTCGAGGGCTGGGCTCTGCTACTTAGTTGTAAATAAGTCTGTTAAAAAAATATAAGTGATAAGGTTTTATTTTTCATTCTGCAGTTAAGATAACTTTTAATTTTAATCGTGTATAAAAATTTGAAATTGAAAAATCTTGTACTAGTTTTGACATTCTTAGAAATAACTCAATAATATCTCCTCAATAATAAAGTTGGCACTTATTTTCATAATATAGACAGCATTAACATACATTTTTTTTAAATTTTAGAAATATATAATTTTAAAGGTAATTTCATAACCTTTCAAATCTTAATGAGTTCAATATGTTAAGTGATTTAAAAGATAACGGTAATTAAATAAAGTGCATTAGTTAATTGAAAATTTAATAAATAAGTATAGAAAAATTAAGATATGCTTTTATATGATTTTAGGTTAACTGCAAAAAATATAATGATCAGTCTGAAATTTTTAGACTTCTAGCTAGTCGAGAAGTGCTAAAAATTAGGTTACAAGATTCTGCCTCAGGCAAACATACAAAAAGAGAATGAAATTTAAATGAAAGCATAAAAAAGCACTGCATCTTAAATAATTATTAAATGAAATTAATGTATAATGTTTTAAAGTGGTCTTGAAAGAAAAAAATAATTTCTCTTAACCCCATTTGTAAGACGCAAAAACGAAAATCTAGGGCGCCAACATGTTTTTCGTTTTAAATCTTAAATAAAAAAAATATTTATAATAACTAGCAGATTTCAGCACTCGAAATTCGAGTGCAATTTCTAGTCAACGTTATTTCTAAACTTAGCCAATTCACAAACCAACACTTTTTTGGTTTATTATTATTGTGAATGAAGATAAACTCATTAACAAATTTAATAAATATACACATAGTATATGTATAATTTTTTGTATGTGTTAGTAGCAATTTAAAATACAATTTACTCAAAATAAAGGAAAAAATTAAAAAATCTGTAAATCTGGTGAACAGCAAAAAAGAAATACCTTTCAAATAATATACGTTTGGTCAAAATCGGGATAAAACGGTAGAACAAAATATCGGTAACAAGAAATCGCCTAGCCTATTAATATTATAGATTTACCAGACTTTTATTGAAAGTGAAATAATAAACACTCGAGTAAACAAGTAAGAAAATTATAGGAAATTATATATATGTAATATTTCTGGTTTATGATGGACTTATATAGGGACTATTACTAAAAATGCTCCTACAGGGCTTATTTTTAGACTACTGATTAGTGGGTATAATACACACTTGAAAGAAAAAATGTTGTCGATATATATATGTATGTATCTTACGACAATTTTAGTTGGTCTAATATTAGTATGGGGGCTAGGTCTGTATGAGCACCAATTTTTACAATATTAATTAAAATTCATCCTATGGTCGACAAGAGCTGATATACCAAATTTTATTAGAATATATTCATGTGTGAGACCTGTAGTTTGATTACACACAGACAGACGGACAGACAGACGGATGGACGGAGGGACGGACGGACGGACATCGCTAAATCGGCTCAGATAGTGATTCTCGGTCTAGATGAAATATTTTTCATAGTTACAAACATCAGTACAATCTTATTATAAGTTTACCATCATGTAATTAAACAATTAATAGACTGAAAATAAAAAACCGTTAAAATTTCGAAAAATCCAAAATTATAGGACCGCCTCACCCCTGATCCAATCCCGCCCATTTTTGGTTTGACTATTCACATTAACATTGGATGACCTCACACCAATTTTCAAAGCTCTCCCTGTTATAGAACTTAAGATAATTGATATTGAATATTTATTTTTATGGGCACCTCCCCGCTAATCCGATCTCAGCCATTTTCGCTACGACCACTCACATTAACAGTAGATGATCTCACACCAATTTTCAAAGCTCTCCCTGTAATAGAACTCGAAATATTTGATATTGAGGAATAATTTTGTATGGGAGGTGCCACGCCCAATGATCCGATCCCGCCCATTTTTTCTACGACTACTCACATTAACAGTAGATGATCTCATACCAATTTTGAAAGCTCTCCCTCTAATAGAACTCGAAATATTTGATATTGAGGAATCATTTTGTATGGGAGGTGCCACACCCCATGATCCGATCTCGCCCATTTTCGGTACGATGACCTCACACAAATTTGCAATGCTATCCCTGTTATAGAACTTAAGATATTTGGTATTGTATAATTATTTCGTATGGAATGTGCCACCGCCCCCGATCCAATCCCGCCCATTTTCGGTACGACTATGCACATTAACATTGGATGACTTCGCACCAAATTTCAAAGGTCTCCCTGTTATGGAACTTAAGATATTTGATACAGAATATTTATTTTTAATGGGAAGTGCACCCCCTAATCCGATCTCGATCATTTTCGGTACGACTACCCAAATTAACAATAGATGACCTCACATAAA
Organism: Cordilura impudica; assembly: GCA_963682025.1. NCBI lineage: Eukaryota > Metazoa > Arthropoda > Insecta > Diptera > Scathophagidae > Cordilura > Cordilura impudica. The sequence goes on from OY821517.1 coordinate 365,636,905, forward strand.
TTTCAATGCTATCCCTGTTATAGGATTTGGGATAATTGACATTGAATAATTATTTTGTATGGAATGTGCCAACCCCCTGATCCGATCCCGCCCATTTTCGCTACGGCTACTCGCATTAACAGTAAATGATCTCACACCAATTTTCAAAGCTCTCCCTGTAATAGAACTCGAAATATTTGAAATTGAAGAATCATTTTGTATGGGAGGGGCCACGCCCCATGATACAGAATATTTATTTTTAATGGGAAGTGCACCCCCTAATCCGATCTCGATCATTTTCGGTACGACTACCCAAATTAACAATAGATGACCTCACATAAATTTCAATGCTATCCCTGTTATAGGATTTGGGATAATTGACATTGAATAATTATTTTGTATGGAATGTGCCAACCCCCTGATCCGATCCCGCCCATTTTCGCTACGGCTACTCGCATTAACAGTAAATGATCTCACACCAATTTTCAAAGCTCTCCCTGTAATAGAACTCGAAATATTTGAAATTGAAGAATCATTTTGTATGGGAGGGGCCACGCCCCATTATCCGATATCGCCCATTTTCGGTACGACTTCCCCATTAAAAATAGATGAACTCACACAAATTTGTAATGCTATCCCTGTTATAGAACTTAGAATTTTGGTATTGAATAATTATCGTATGGAATGCGCCACCGCCCCTTATCTAATCCCGCCCATTTTCGGTACGACTATTCACATTAACATTGGATGACCTCAAACCAATTTTCAAAGCTTTCCCTGCTATAGAACTAAAGATATTTGATATTGAATAATTATTTTTATGGGAGGTGACACCGCCCCTGATCCGATATCGCCTATTTTCGTACAATGACCTCACAAAAATTTGCAGTCCTATCCATGCTATAGAATTTAAGATATTTGGTATTGAATAATTATTTCGTATGGAATGTGCAACCGCCCCTGATCCAATCCCGCCCGTTTTCGGTACGACTATTCACATTAACATTGAATAATTATTTTTATGGGAAGTGCCACCCCCCTAATCCGATCTCGCCCATTTTCGGTAGGACTACACACATTAACAATATGACCTCACACAAATTTGCAATGCAATCCCTGTTATAGAACTCGGGATAATTGATATTGATATTGTATGGAATGTGTTACCACCCCTGATCCGATTGTTAGTCCAATTTTATCATCGCCGCGAGTCTGCCTGCAAAGTTTCAGCTCGATAGGATCACGGGAAAAGGGTTAAAATCGATCCAAAGTTTTGTCGGCAGACAGACAGACACTACGATTTAATATAAAGGGAGTAAAAAGGAATTGATTTTTTTTTTTAGATTAGCATCTTATATAAATTTATAATTCATCTTCAATATGTCTTTGTTTTTATGATCGATGATTTTTTTAAAATATTTTGAAACATTTAAACACTATTCTAATATTTATTAATTACACTAATACGGTTGTAACGACCTGCGTCTATAATGAAATAAATTGGTCGGTTGCTTGGAGTTTGTTATAAACCTTCTCGACTGTACTTTAAAAATTCTATTTGTAAATAATATTTGGGAAAAGCATATGTTTATTTAAGAGCCATATTTATTTAAGAGTATTTTTATAAAGACCGCAATTAACAGAAATAGTACTTCAAAATAGCTAAAATCTTATTTATTTCTTTTTTTTTTTGTTGATTTAAAATTCACATAGTAACCAAAACATTTTAGTTACAGAATTAAATCTTTAAAATTCTATAACCCTCATTAAAATAAAAATCTTACAAATAAGCAACACCCTAATAAATATATTTGTATATTGGTAAAACTTCTCCTTATAAACACGTCTGTCTGCTGGTTAGCAGTAATTCTGTTAAAAATAAACTGAAAGTTGGTGGTGGTGAGGAAAAATAAAATCTGAAATAAAGGAAAAAATAACAAGGTTAAGCATCGACCCTTAAATTGAACATTTTTGATAATGTTCTATCTACATAAGGTGTTTAAAAAGCTGCTGCTTTGGCTATTGCAATATAAACGTATCATAATATTTCTTTTTTTTTTATTATTATTATAAAATAAATCCAATAAGAGTGAAGTCTACAGGTGATGCTGGTGATGGCGGTGGGAGGAGAACAAAATTTATGGTGTGAAAGTGGTACTTTTATCATCGTTTTATAAAACATTTTAAACCAATTTGAAGTATATTTTTCTTAAATGTTTATATCTAAAGTTCAGAAACCTTTAAAGTATTTACTGTACGGTATATATATTTTTTTAATATTTTCATTCTATTTTGAATTTATCTGCTGGAATTCAACAATTTGACGCCTTAACAGTTTTTTAATTTTAACATGTGCATAATTTTTTATATTCAGAGTTCTTAACAAGCGTGTTAAGTTGCATTATTTCTCTCTCTTTAGTTTATTAACACTTTGGTGCCCGCCTAACTTGCCAAATCGGTTAAGTCCACTTTTTGATTTAAGAAAATTATAACTGACGGTTTACTGTTTATATTTGAACCAAATTTCTCCACTTCATTATTAGAGAAATTTGTTTGAATATAAACAGTTATCCGTCAATCAAGCGCATTGGCATTCAAAATATTTATAAATCAGAAAGTGGAGTTAATCGATTTGGCAAGTCATTTGCTTATTGATCGTGATTGTATTTGTTTATTTTTGGCCTATGATTTCAAATAGAATTATAAAATTCAAAAAAATCAGGTAATATATTTTTATAATAAAATAAGCGTTTTTATAACATTTTGCATCAAAAATATATTTTCAAAAAAATTGGGTTGGAAAGGGTTAAAACAGACCATATCATTAAGATGACAAAATGAGACTTTTCGCGATTCTGCTGATTCCGCACTCGTTTTCTCATTTCTTTCATCAAAATTCCTAGAAACAATATTTTTAAGAGCCTAATTTTTTTTTTACGAATTTTATTATATTGGGAGGATTTTAAACCTGATATTTTATTTTTATTCTGACAGCTTTAGTTTGGAAGATAGATATGAGTACATTCATTCAGACAAAAGCATTTTATTGTTTCCATAAAAAATAAGTTTAAAACTTTAAAATTTTCCCTTAAGTATAATATATATATAAACTAGAGCCGGATTAAATGATAATTTAAAAATTTTGTATCGGCGGTATCGCGTAAACTAAAGAGAATTTCGGAAAAATAATAGAGTTTTTTAAATACCGGATACAATATCAGGGCTTGTAAATTAGACATACCCAAAAAAATCGTTTTTTTAAGTTTGTTTACGCTATATCTCGAATACAGAGTTTTGAAGAAATATTTTTACAGCCAGGCAATTCGTCAATATCAATTAAAAAAAAGGGTTTTTTATTGTTCTCCAGTTTTCAGAGCTTGAAGACAGTGTTTTAAATATGGGTGTGAATATATCTCAAACGCTATCACATTATGTGGTGAGGTCATAATGAGCTTATGCTGATGTTTGTAACTACTGAAAATTGTTGACCTAGACCCACATTTTATTATACCGAGTATGGTCAGGATCGGTAAATTTTCCGACCTAGGCCTCATATATATATAGCATCCGATATCACATTTTTCATATCTGCAAAAAATAAAAATAATAACACTACCACTCAAATTTGGTTTATGCTTATTTTCTATATCCAATTAGTTGAACCTAAGACCATTTCTCTAAACACATGATACAGGGTGTTGTATAGTCGGTATAGACCAAAATTTCCTTACAATTCAGGATTGTGTTGTCATTTGGGCCTTGCGGACCTCCTCTGCTATTCGCAGTACCTCGAATAGCTTCTGTCTGTCCATCTGTAAGTCCATGTACACCTTGTATTCAAGTAATAGTCCCCATATAAAATTGATTCCAAATCGTCACTCAAATCTATCAAAAAATTTGGCTTAAATATGTTTTTGAGAAAAGTTAATGACATTTTTTAAATATGGTCGTGATCGGTCCATTTTTCAACATAGTCCCCATTCAAAATAACATCAGAAATGAACTTTATCTTGTCGGTATAGACCGACTATAATTTTTTATTTTTTTTTTAATTATTGACCAACACTCAGGGGTGCCCCCTAAAAATGCAGTGCATTGTGTTTATCTGATGAAAATAGGTTATGGGAAGGAGGAAAGAGGGAGTAGTGTTTGTGAATATTTGACTTAAACCTGTGTGGGGAGTATATTCCACATACGACTTGTTCAACTGATAAACGAATTCTCTCTGTAATGCGTTGTGCGGTCAACTGGACAATAGACTACAAACGGATGTGATCTACTAGAGAAGCGGGTAGAGCGAATTGAAATTAGGACACTTGGAATAAGTTCGCTAATCTCAGAAGAACATTTCCCATGGTCATATCTATAGAACAGCGCTACACAACCCACATTCCGACGACGTTCCATTGATTCAATAAAATTGGATACCCTACTATCATTGATGAGCGCCAACGCCCTCCTTTGCAAACGGTCCAGTAGCTCCAAAATACATTTTGAAGCTTCTGTTTATATATGAGAGTTGTATTCCATTTTCGGTCGGATGTAAGTGGTAAAGATATTAAGGAGATCAGAAGGAGTGAAGTAAATTTGTCACCGTTTAGAAAACCAAGACACGTGAATGCTTCCTGTGACACTTGAAAAACATGCTCGTTCCAACGAACATCATATTTAATTCTCATGCCTAGAATATCAAGAGTACTCAATTCCTCAATACCATATATACAGATGACGTTTTTGAATCCATGGCCCTATGTCAACCCTATTCGCTTAACCCCAGTCGGAGATTGTTAACAGGTTTTGATTGAGTGTGTCATTCATTGTCCGCCTTTTGCCCCCCCCCCCCCCAACATCCAAGAGCCTTGGCCTACAATTAAAGGAAAATGAATGACAAATGTTGCTGTCATCTGCGAAAGAGTACATAGAATTAAAAGTTTGACCAAGAAGGTCGTTCAGATAAGAAAAAGAGAAAGAACGGAACCTTGGGGTGCCCCTGAATTAAGCTGAAACTCATTAGATGAGACCCCATCAATAACAACATGAATTGTTCGGTCTCTGAGAAAACTCGATATAAATCGAGAGAAGTCAATACCGACCCCAAATGCAATAAGCTTTGATATTAATGCACCGTGCCACACGGGATCGAATGCCTTGAAAATATCTAGAGCAAACACTTTACTTGCACCAAAATTGTGAATGAATCGACTCCAGCGCTCAAAAAATAGAGCTAACAGTTCTCCCGTGGAACGATTTCTACGGAGGCCATACTGTCGATCATTAAGAAGTGAGTTGGCCTCTAGGTAGTTCACAAGATGGAAATTGAGCATGCTCTCCATCACCTTTGAGGGCGCAGAGCAGATTGCAATTGGACGGTAATTTTCAGGGTTATTAGATGCACTCTATTTAGGGATTAGTTAGACATTAGCAACCTTCCAGCAAGAGGGAAAGACTCACGGTACGAAAGGCTGAAAAAGTTGGCCAATGGACTGGCCAGCATCGAAGAGCACTGTTTCAGCACCAGTGCTGGTATACCATCCGGTCCTGGAGACTTATTTATGTTGAGATCCGAAAGAACATTTTTAACTTTTTCTGCAACATCAAATTAAATGTAAGTATGTCAGCCGGTTTCCATGTTTTTCACAGAAAACTTTTTTTTTTGTAACACGTGTCTAATATTATTCAAAGTAAAATGCTAATGTAAACTTTTGATGCATTGTGATACAATATGTTTCAGTGTAAATAAATGACATTCAAATGTTTATATTTGTTCCAAGATCTTTTATAAGTTTAAAAATAAGTTGAAACTTAATTACGAGTGTATGTAAAGTATGAATAGAAGAATAATTTCTTTAAATCACTTCTGTCTTCTTCACAAAAGTAATAGACTAAAAATATGAACTGTTGTTGCTTCAAATATTTGTTTAAATATTTAGCAGATTTTTATAAAAGAACTAGATCAAATGAAATTTAAACTAAAAAAAAAAAATTGAGAATAATGAAAGAAAAAGAAAAATAACAGTTTAACGCTAACGCTATCCAAAATATTCATATATAACATGGACTTGTAGACAGTCTGCTGTTGCTGTGCTCGTATGTATGTTTGTCAGTTTGTATCTTCCGTATTTTCACCGAATAAATAAAAACACTTTAGTGTTAATGAAATTAGCAACCCTTCTTTTGTATGCTGCACTTGGTTTGATAACAAACAGTTATTGTTGTTGTTGCTGTTGTTAATAATATGGGTCCCAACCAAAGGTTTTACTTTATTTATAAATCTTCTTGCTTTGGGTCTGGACTAAAAGTAAATATGTAAGCATGTAAATGTTTTAGGGTGCTAATTGCCTGAATTCACAATGCATTCGCACGTTGGAATTTCTATTTGTTTAGTGTGACTGGCCAAAAGGCACAAGCAAAAGTAGAGTAGACAGACTAGGTTGATAATCTTACTTCAATGGCTACTAAACGAAGATTAGAGAGGCGCTTATTTATTGGAAAATAGTTTTCATTTTTCTAAATAATGTACAAATTTTTTTTTATAAAGTTTTTCTTTAATTAATACTATAATTAATATGCAAATAAGAAGAAGAAGAAGAAAGCATATCGAGGGTTTATATTCAAAAAGAGCTATCTGCAATTTACAATATAATTTATGTTTGGTTTTAAACTATTCTCTAAGACAAGTGTTATCTATAATAAGGATATTAATTTTCAACATCAATAGTTGGATTGATTCGTAATAGATATTGTACTAAACCGATGGATGTTTACTTTAAGGTCTAAGGAATAAATTGGTTTTCCTCGCTCTCCTCAAAAATTTTGTTGGAGCAGATAGTACTTTTTGAATATAAATCATCGGTATATTTTTCTAAAAGTCACAACTAGCCGTTTCTGGCATTAAACTTTCATCAGTGATTATATTAAGGAATTGTAATAATTCTTACAGGCAGATTCCAGCGCTCGAAATTCGAGTGCAATTTCTATGTAGGCAACTTCATTTTTCAACTTAGCCAATTCGCAAACCAACACTGTTTCTTGGTTTATTATGAATGAAGAAAACAAACTCATTAACAAACACTTTAACAAATTTAATAAACACACACATAGCATATGTATAATTTTATGCATGTGTTAGTAGCATCTTTAAATACAATTTATTCAAAATAAAGAAAAAATAATTTAGAATCTGTAAATCTGATGAACAGCTAAAAAGAAATACCTTTCAAATAATATACGTTTGGTCAAAATCGGGATAAAACGGTAGGACAAAACATCGGTAACAAGAAATCGCCCAGCTTATTAATGTTATAGATGTTATAATTGACTATATTGTTTCTATATGAAATTTAGCTAGAGCGGCCGTGAGATTTGAACCTGCGTCTATCTCACATACACTCGCATATGCACTTTTCAGTTTTCACAACATACAGCTTTTAGCACTGATGCCAACTTGGCGCTTTTCGTGCAGGATTTAGTGCGTTTTTCCATTTAGCTCCGTTTATAACAAAAAACGCTAAATTGTCGTTTACCGTTTTCCTTCTTTACAACAGTTTGCGTGTAAAAGTTGAGCTTAGGCGGGGTAAAGACCGTTGCCAACATATGCCTATAACCACCTCCAAGCGGTATACCTGGGCAACGCTAGGCAAAGCTAGTTAATTCTAGTGATTATTACTAGCGGCTAACGATTAAGGCTAAGTCAACCAGTGCTATCCTTTTAGGGGGATAACTGATTTGATTATGATACACAGCCTCACCAAAAGCTATAAATTGGTACTACGGGAAGTCATGATTAGCTCAATGAAGTGGATTAATGGGTTTTTCTTGACGGAGATGATTCGAACGAGAACAGACACAACTAAATGAGAAGGTTGCCCACATCCCTTTATTTTGTAATACACAGTGCTTGAAAGAGTGGCAGTTAATGAGTCGAACCCTATTCTAGATGCTATCGAAACTGATGTACAGTGGAGGCGGCTGTGAATAGTTTAGTAGACAACAGTGTTGCTGGGTGAGTTGAAGAGAAGTCCAGAAATATCTGAGTCAGTTTTACCGGTAGAACCATGAGATCGGAACGTTGTCGATATCAAGCTTCGTCTCACCTGATGGGACAATCAGTAAGAATAATTTAGTAAGCAGTTCTCTGACAAGATTACATTGTGGATGTATTGGATACAAGAGCGATGGTTGGGTTGCTGAACATGAGTAGAACTGGAATTTGGATATTGATATGCTGGAAAAGGTACAATATCAGGAAGAAGGATTGTGCAGACAAGAGTGTGGGATGTTAGTTGAAGTTAGTTATGTACATATGTTCTTGTTCGGATGATCAATGCTTCATTATCTGTTATGAATCTTTAAATTGACTTTATGGGAAAGGCTAACTCGGGGGAATTTCGTAGTGGCTGTGGTTGCCTACATCGCGGACGATCACGGCTCAACTGGTGTTGCATTCAAATCGGGTGCTTTGACCCTTACAGTAGCAGAGTTTTAGATAGGCTCGACATCTCAACAAGAGGTGAGATCTTGCCTAAAACTAAACTGTCTTATGGCGGGGCGATTGGCAGACGCATATATTCTCTCTAGTGTTTAATCACCGTGAGATAAGCCTTCAAGGTAGGAATTCACGTTAAGCACCAGAGACTTTACAACAGCTTACATTTAGCAAAAATTTTAAAGATGTTATTAATTTTACGAATGATTTAAAACTTAGTAAATAGAGAAATCGAGACAGAACTGATTTATAGTACAGGGAAGTTCCTAACTTCAAAAAGTTAGTCAATGAATATTCGTTTTGACATTTCCATACCCAAACACTTCCTTAGTACGAAATTCCGTTAATTTTTTAAAACATATTAAAGATAGACTAAAAATTTAAAATTAATGTTTTGCTAAACACAGAAAACAGATTCATTGTTACAGCAGAATTCGTTGCGAACCGAATTTTTGCAGTCTCATGTACTAACATATTATTCTGTTGTGATTACTGAAATTTATTATCCAGAATACCGTAATTAGTTTTTTTTTTTGTAATTATTGACCAACACTCAGGGGATGCCCCCCTACAGATGCAGTGCATTGTGTTGAGCTCAGGAAAATAGGGTATGGGAAGGAGGAAAGAGGGAGTAGTGTTTGTGAATATAATGATTAGATTATAACTGTCAGGAAAGACCTTTGCGGGGAGTTTATTCCACATATGGCTAGTTTGACTGATAAACGAATTCTCTCTGTAATGTGTTGTGTGGTCAGCTGGAAAGTAGACTACAAACGGATGCGATCTACTAGAGAAGTATGTAGAGCGAACTCGGGCACTTGGAATAAGTTCGCTAATCTCAGAAGAACACTTCCCATGGTAGTATCTATGGAAAAGTGCTATATAACCCACTTTCCGACGATGTTCTAATGAGTCAATATAATTGGATACCCTACTGTCATTGATGAGCATCAATGCCCTCCTTTCAACACGGTCCAGTAGCTTCAAAATAGACTTTGTAGCTCCTGCCCATATATGGGAGTTGTATTACATTTTCGGTCGGATGTAAGTGGTTTAGACTTTAAGGAGATCAGAAGGAGTGAAGTAATTTTTACACCGTTTTAGAAAACCAAGACACTTGAAAAACATGCTCGTTGGAACGAACATTACATTGAATTCTCATACCCAGAACATCAAGAGTATTCGATTCCTCAATACCTATACCACCCATATATACAGATAAAATTATTGAATCCATGGCCCTATAGGTCAACAGACAACATTGAGTCATCAGTGCATTAAAAACAACCGTATTCGCTTAACCCCACTCGGAGATTGTTAACAGGTATTGATTGAGTGTGTCATTCATTGTCCGCCTTTTGCCCCCCCAACCTTCAAGAGCCTTGGCCTACAATTAAAGGAAAATGAATGACATATGCTGCTGTCATCTGCGAAAGTGTATATAGAGTTGAAAGTTTGGCCAAGGAGATCGTTACGAAAGATAAGGAAAATAGAAGGAGAAAAAAGAGAACCTTGGGGTACCCCTGAATTAGGCTGAAACTCAATGGATGAGACCCCATCAATAACAGCACGTATTGAGCGATCTCTAAGAAAACTCGATATAAAACGAGAGAAGTCAGTACCGACCCCAAATGCAATAAGCTTTGATATCAGTGCACCGTGCCGCACGGGATCGAATACCTTGAAAATATCTAGAGCAACCACTTTACTTGCACCAAAATTGTGAATGAATCGATTCCAGCGCTCAGAAAGTAGAACGATTTCTACGGAAGCAATGCTGTCGATCAGTAAGAAGTGTGTTGGCCTCTAGGTAGTTTACAAGTTTGAGTTTGAAGACACTAAGCTTTTACATAAATTCGATTGGAAGTATTGTTAAAATTTGTTGCTACATTGGAACTTAAGTTGTATATTTATCTGGGTAGCCCTTATAAAATAAATAACATTTTTTTTATTACTTTTACGAGTAATCTATAATATTAATAGGCTAGGCGATTTCTTGTGATCGATGTTTTGTTCTACCGTTTTAACCCGATTTTGACCAAAGGTATATTATTTAAAAGGTATTTCTTTTCAACCGTTTTGCAGATTTACAGATTTTTAATTTTTTTCCTTTATTTTGAGTAAATTGCAGTTAAAGTTGCTACTAAATTTGTTAATGTGTCTGTAATAAAAATGAGTTTGTTTTTTTGTGTTGACTTGTGAATTGACTATAATTGATTAGCATATCTTTAGAGTCTTTATATAATGAAAAAATAAAATTTCCTAGACTTTGCACTCGAATTTTGAGGGCTGGAATCTGCTAGTTTTTATTAGTTTTTCAAAAATATAATTACTAAAATGAAAAATATCGTACAGGAGAAATTAAATTAAAAATACTATTCCCAAGATACGCATTCACCATCCATGAATTGGATTTCTTTATTCATGAATTGAAAACCTAGGTTAGTGTCCATACTTTGGCGGAAAATTTTCCTACACGAAAAATCTAGTTTAAGTGATTTTGATGGAAATAACAATGTTACGAGTACTTCTTTGGTACAATTTTGCTAATAATTCATATAATTGCTAATAAACAAATATAATTCCTACTAAGAAAATAAGCACAACAAAGAATAATGATAACTAAAGCTTCCATTAAACATGAAAATTGAAAAAGTGTTATTTTCTTCGCTCTCCGCGCATAGATAGAGAAGAAAAAAAAATTGAGTTGTAAAAAACAGAACAGTGAAGAATAGTAACTGACGATTTTAAATCATAAAAACATTCTACAAATTAAACAAGATTTTTTTAAAGGCTTAGAGCCAACCCTGTTAAGATTTTCTTCACAGTATTTAGATTACCTAATCGTTTGAACTCATTTAATCCATAAAAAATGTTTAAGCTAAAAAAATTTTAAAATTTCATTTTTGTTACTATTTTTCTTTTACTTATTTTCTAGAAATGACAACTAAATGAGAATATTCATTTGCGCTTATCGTTTTAATATAGTTTCTGGTATTTACGATAGAATTTTATTCATGTATTACCTTTCGATAACAATTATCGAAACAAGGTAAAAGTATGGTTCTCTTTTGTTAATTCCGATTACAAGATAATTTTTTATCATATTTACCAATAATTTGTTACAGGGTCAGTTAGCATATCGAGGGCTTATATTATAAAAGTGCTATCTGCATCAATAATTATACTAAAGAGAGCGTGTAAAACCATTTTATTAATAACATCTGAAAGTAATTATCGATGGATTTGCTACAATATCTATTAAGAAATAGTCGAACTAATCATGTATGATATCAAAATTAATAATATATTTGACAGTTATATCAGAGAACAGTTTGAAATCAAAAATTAATATTGCTGTCAAAGCCCTGAATATAAGCCCTCGACATTTTCAGTAAAAAATATGTTATTATAATAGAATTTGCTGTTGTAATCACCAATAATTAAGATTGATTCATTTTATACTGGCTTTAATGTAGTTACTTAAATTGAATTGGTTTAAAAAATTCTATAAACACTTTGGTCGGTAAGCAGAACTTATGTTTTTATTGCTGGAAGTTTCGTTTTATAGGAATTATTAATTTTGTATGGGACTTAAAGAAAAAAGCTATTGTTCAGTTAAAATTGCAACTTTATGTAGCTATGTTTGCAGCGCCTCTAGTATGCAAAACAAAATTATTTTAACATATATCTTTCCGTTATTTGACTAAAATTTCAAGTGTTTTGGTTTAAGTTTGCAAAAAATAGACGCAATGGAAAAGATTGTCGTGAAAAAATTTTGCACAAGTTTTCTGAAAATCCTACATCGTCACGTGCAAAGATAGCAAAATAACTTAAAATGGTGTAAGAAGTACAGTATATAAAGTTTTAGAAAGATATGAAAGGACCTTCAATGTTGAAAGGAAAAAGAAAAAAGTAAGAAATAGTGGAATACGCGAAAAAAAATGAAGTAAAAGGTACTGAGATCTCTGAAGGTTAATACTGGGTTATCCGACTAAGATCGTGCTAAAAAGTTTAAAACTGGCAGAAGTACCATCGGCGAAGGTAGGAATGTTTGAAGGTAGGAATGAAAGCATATTGAGTTAGTACATACCCAAACAGAACCGATAAACAAGAATCAGTGGCCAAAATGCGTACCAGATTGTTGCACAACGAGGTTCTAACCAAATTCAAAGGTTGTATTATTATGGATGATGAAAAATATGTCAAAGCCGATTTTAGACAATTCGTCTCGGCAAGTCGGGTAAAGTGGCTTCCAAATACAAATATGTAAAACTGAATAAATTTGGCAAAAAAAAACATAGATTTGGTAAGCGAGTTGTGGATTAAATAGTAAACCATTTGTTACATTTTCATGTAAGACTTCGAAAATTTATATTGAGGAGTGCTCAAATAAGCGATTGTTGCCATTTATTAGGCATTACAAATCTCCAACAAAATTTTGGCCAGATCTAGCGACATGTGACTACTAAAAAAACACCATGAAGTGGTATAAAGACAACAACATCGATCTTATACCGAAACGTCTTCATCCACCTAATTGTTCAAAAGTTCAGCCAATTGAAAAATTCTGGGCAATTGTTAAATATAAATTTAAAATAATGATCTAACCCATAAAAACAAAGTTTTTATTAAAACTCTTTCTTTCCTCATGCATATGAGTTTTGAATCTCTCTGTGACTCTGCGTGACTATGCGTGACTATCTTTAAGTTAATATTTGGTGACAGCAAGTCTGTGGACCAAGTTTCAGATTGATTGGATGAGGGGAAAGGGGGTCTAAATTACGTCGTGACTGTGCGTGACTGTGCGTGACTGTGTGTGATTAACTTAAAATTAATCTGTGGCCACAACAAGTCTACGGACAAAGTTTCAGATCTATCGGATGAGGGGAAGTGAGGTTTTAATTTTTCGGGACTGTGCGTGACTATGCAAGATCAACTGGATGAGGGGAAATGGGGTCGACCCATGGCAGACAGATAGACAGAAATACTGACAGACTGATAGATAGACAGACAGAGAGTATGAGTTAAAAGAAAGAGTTTGGAAAGTACAGGTGTTGTTCAAAACGAAGTTTAAATGTAATTAGCAGATTCCAGCGCTCGAAATTCGAGTGCAATTTCTAGGCAGCTTTATTTTTCAGCTTAGCCAATTCGCAAACCAACACTTTTATGGTTTATTATTATTGTGAATGAAGATAACAAACTCATTAACCAACACATTAACAAATTTAATAAAACACACATAGCATATGTATAATTTTATGTATGTGTTAGTAGCAACTTTAAATGCAATTTACTCAAAATAAAGGAATAAATTAAAAAATCTGTAAATCTGCAAAACGGCTAAAAAGAAATAACTTTCAAATAATATGCGTTTGGTCAAAATTGGGATAAAACGGTAGAACAAAACATCTGTCACAAGAAATCAACTAGCTTATTAATATTATAGGTTATAAAATTCCACAAAATATTTCTACTAAAGTTAATTCATATAAAAAATCAAAATTTTATATGAAAACAAGTAAGAAAATTATAGTCGGTCTAGCCCGACTATACGATACCCTATGGTTTAGAGACCCTATCTCTTCGGTCCAACTAGTTGGATATAGGAAATAAGATAAACCAAATTTGGGTGGCATTGTTATTAATATTTTTGGCTGCAGATATGAAAAAGTTCATATCATATTTATATGGGGACTAGATCCAAAAATGGACCCATCCTGACCATATTTGGTAAAGTCACTTAAACTTTGAAAAAATATAAACAAAGCAAATTTGAGAAAAATCTGTGTAATATTTTTGTTTTTTGATAAATTTAAATGAAGATCGGGAAGTGGCTCTATATGAGGCCTATGACTAAGAATTGTCCTATAGGGATTATTTTTGGACTACTAATTAATGGATATAATGAACACATTCAAACCCAATTTGACTGAGATCTATATGATAATTTGGATCTGATGGCAATGTCGATTTCATATGGGGTCATTTGTATGGGGACTAGGTCTGAAAATGAACCGAATTTCACCAATTTCAACAGCATTCATCCTATGGCCGATGAAAGCTTATATACCAAATTTCATCAAAATATATTCATATTTGCGACCTCTAGTTTGATTACAAGGTTTACATGGACACACAGACGGACCGACACCGCTAAATCTACTCAGAAAGTGATTCTGAGTCGATCGGTATAAAAAAAGATGGGTCTAGGTCAAATATTTTTGGTAACCAAACCACATAGTGGTCTAGGGTATAAAAACAATAGCCTGAACATGAGGAAAAATTAAATTTCAAAATTAGTGATTTTAATAAAATTTTTTCACTTACGTATTTTTTACTGATATGATATTAAAAAGTAACATCAAATAACAGCGCTTTTTAGCGCTTTGCGTTTCGTAAAAAATTAACGCCATTTAGCGCTTTTTGCTGAAAAAAAAAATGGCATCGCTGACATTTAGTTAGTATTAATCTCACAAGATACAACAACTAACAATACTAAAATTTTAAGATTATTTAGGTATTTAAACTTCTAATATCTCCCATAAGTTGAACAAATTATAGAAAGTAAAATATAGAAAGAAAAGAAAGTTAAAAAATTTCAAAAAAATCG
The DNA here is from genome assembly GCA_963682025.1 of Cordilura impudica. NCBI lineage: Eukaryota > Metazoa > Arthropoda > Insecta > Diptera > Scathophagidae > Cordilura > Cordilura impudica. The sequence continues at coordinate 365,651,982 of OY821517.1, forward strand.
CACTTTCAACTTGGTAAATAAGACTTAGTTGCTGGTTTTCCATATTATTTGTAAATAAAAAATATGTTTTTTTATCTTCGCTTAAATTGAATTTTACAATCAAAATTAATTGCCACCCTAATATAGATATTTGTATGTGTGGACATAGTACTTTATTAGTTACATTTGTTATGTACTCTGCTACATGTGTTACATTTTCTCCATTTAATTAGTGTAATTAAATATTTAGAGCGCATACAGTTATAGTCGTATGTTTGTTTCTGTTTTAACCGATATCGATGTCAAACTGTTATTAACAAATTTTTTTGTTGACGCTTTATTTTAGATTACCTTGTTTATTTCGAATTTAATTTAGAAAAATGTGCTAAAATTACGATGATAATTAAATGTTTATTAGTAAAAAATAAAAATTAAAAAAAATACTCGTATGTTTGAGTTTTATGGGACGATTTAAAATAATTTTTTTTCTTGTTTTGTTAATAGAAAATTATGGGGTTTACAATTAAAATAAACGGGATAAACAATGTGTCGAATCAATAATAACTGGATCTCACAATGAAGTTAGAGATAAAAATAAAAAATACATAACAAACAAACATTTTTGATTGTAAGCCATTTTTTAGTTAAAATAAATGCGAGTGGTAAAGAAATTTAAATTAAAAATTTTTTGAAACCAGCTTCTTTAGTTGGAAAAATGCCATTCGGCAGTCATATTTTCCCCCATATTCTGATACATATAGAATTGTATCATATTCTATGGTCTCTTTGCATAATCCTACATTATTTTGGATCTTAAAGACCGGCAATTACTGCACAGATAAAAATCACTAGATTAGGGCGCGCTAAAAACAGACTAACAATTTTCCTTTGAAAAAGTTAAAGAATTAATGCTGGTAGTTAATTTAAAGATGTTCGACGGATTGTGGAAATCAATATCACCAGTGCACTGTGGCTGAAATTTTGATTTAAAATTTTAACTAGCTTATTGTGGGCGTGGCATGGTGTCAAACTCAACTGTTTTTTAATCTTCGAAAAAGGTGATTTTTTTTTGTTTTTTATCAAAAATACTCGCAAGTTATCATCCATAATGACCTGTGGTCCTTTTTACAAGGTTGGTAGGGTTGTAGTCTTTAGTTATTTAATATTAGGGGCGTTATGAAATATTTATAATCTTCCTAAACCCGCGCTAATTTTTGTAACACATATACCCGCGCGCGGTCTAACAGACCGAAGGTTTGAACCCCTGTTCCCTAGTTTTTCGAAATAAAACTTTAAGTTTAGCAAAAAACTTAATTTATTTTCATTAATTTTATTGATTTTCAGTCTTTTACAAAATAGTCATCAAAATCGACGGTTTTTTCTTAAATACCACAAAAACAAAACAAAACAAAAACACTTTTTTCTTCACAAAAATAAAAATTAACTTTTACAAACATAAAAACACTTTTTGTGCAATACATAAATCATATATTGACTTAGTTTCCAGCCATAAAATTAAAATCAGGATATACCCGCTTCGGTCTCACAGACCGAATTGTGACTAAATACACAACACGTATGTATCGTACAAATACGTGGCATGCACTGAAATAAAGCTTGTAAAAATTCCGGCAGCTAACAGAAAACTCAATTTTCTAGCGTTTCTGAAAAAAAAAACATCTATAATATTAATAGGCAAGGCGATTTCTTGTGACCGACGTAAGTTTCACAGTTTTACCCCGATTTTGACAAAAAATTTATCATTTGAAAGCTATTTCTTTTTCGTTGTTACCTAGATTTACAGATTTTCATCGTCTGGAATATTGTTTTGGAGTTTTGATTGTTTAAAATTGCTACTAACACTTACATAAAATTATACAATGCTATGTGTGTGTTTATTAAATTTGTTAATGAGTTTGTGTTAATGTGTTAAGTTTGTTTTCTTCATTTAAAATGAGCTGAATTGTGAAGCATACCTTTAGGGTCTTTATTAAATGAAAAAATAAAATTTCCTAGCATTTGCACTCGAAATTCGAAAGTGTTTTGTCGGTGTCACAGACCAACGCGCGGGTATAGGAAGGTTAAACTACTATATTTTTTTTTTTGTCAAATTTCAACCTTAGTGGAATAGAACTTCTAGGGAACAAGAGGGAACAAGAAACGTATATCATCCGTGGGTAAAACACTTTTTTAATTTTAATGAAATTACTCAAGAAAAAAAATCAAATTACCGTTATCTATACAGCCCTATAAATATACAATGGTATGTTAAATTTGTGTTTTAGGTATTTTGTAGCTTATTATCATTATCATTATATGTTCTATTACCAGTAATGATATCTGCTTACAAAATACACCACCCTTTTGATATATTTGTAAGTAAGAATGTCAATACACAGAGGATGTAATTCATTTGTAATGTGGGTTTTTGGATTATCATACCTTTTTTATATCTTTTTATTTTACCTAACTATGCACTAATGCAAAATCCTTTATCATACAGAAGATGTCATTAAATATCATTTGGTGCAACTTGGAGATCTATCAGAGGAGGCTCAGGAAAAAAATAATAAGGATTAAAGATTTTATAGAGAAAGCACAATACTAGAAAAATTTCACGAAATTCCACAAATGAAGATCTATTTAATATATTTTTGCCAACATCACATCCATTCATTTCCAGTACTCGAAATCGATGGAAAGTGGAACGTCGAGATTTAGATGAAGAAGTCAAAAAACTACTAAAGAACAGAAAAATTAACACTGAACAAAATATGGAATATTTGCAATCAATATTTGAATATAATCTGACGAATAATCTATAACATTAATAGGCTAGGCGATTTCTTGTGACCGATGTTTTGTTCTACCGCTTGTCCCGATTTTGACCAAACGTATATTATTTAAATGGTATATCTTTTTAGCTGTTTTCCAAATTTCCAGATTTTTAAATTTTGTCCTCGATTTTGAATAAATTGCATCTAAAGTTGCTACTAGCACATACATAAAATTACACATATGCTGTGTGTGTGTTTAATAAATTTGTTAATGTGTTTGTTAATGAGTTTTTATCTTCATTCACAATAATAATAAGCCAAAAAGTGTTGGTTTGTGAAGTGGCTAAGTTGAAAAATAAAAATGTCTAGAAATTGCACTCACATTTCGAGCGCTGGAAACTGCTAGTAACTATAATTGCCTTTCATTATTATTTAGGTACGAAAAACATAGTATTAGTAAAAAAAATAATAATAAACAGAACTTCCCATTGTTACACATGCTATTAAAATCTATTGCACTTTTTATTTTTAAAGGTTTTTTTTTTACCCACAAACACGAAATCTATATATGTATAAATCAATTTCTGTTCGTTTGTCTCGCTGATTGTCTTAGCTGATTTTGGTTTTGAACTGTTTGACATAGTCCAGGGCAGGTTTAAACGATGAGAAAAATGGCGAGGAAGATAAAAACAACAATTTAATTTTCCCATATAAACTGTTATACCCACTTTCCTTTCACACATTTGACGTATTGTCGTGTTTGGGCATGACAGCACCAAATCGTGCCATGCGTGATGCATTTAACCACGAGTTACAAAGAGAACAACAGTACGATACTGAAGTATTGACCGAAACAGTTAGTTCAAATGTTATGCAATTGAATGCTCAACAAAGGATTGCGTATGATATTTTGATAGAAGCTGTAAACAGTGGATCTGGTGGAATTTACTTCCACGACGCTCCCGGGAAATAATTTCTAATTTTCTTATACTTAGTTATGTATTTTTATAGGAACAGTTAGAGAAAACCGAACGAATAACGCGGATTTGTCTACGTCTAAGATTTTCAAAAAAACAAATCGTGGCTCTTATGATTAATGTATTGACCCACTAAAGGAAATAGCTGCCGTGAGCTGGAATGACAATTCTGTTGTCACTGTTTTGTCAAATCATTTGTCTATAAATCCATTGAAACAAGCTAAACGATACGCTCGAAAGCTTAAAAAGATGATGAATGTTCCAATGCCAAAAGTTGTGTACGAATATAATAAAACAATGGATGGCGTAGACTTGTTTGATAACGCCATGAACAATTATCGCATTCAAATAAGAGGCAAAAAATGGTACTGGCCGCTCATTACGAATGTTTTAGATGCCGCTATCGTAAATGCTTGAAAATTCCATTGCTAATTGAAAAAAGGAGGTGAAACTCCTATGCCACAACTACAATTTAGAATGTTCATAATTGAATGTCTGCTGCGAGTCGAAAATCCTGAGCAGATAATAGTGTGCCACACCAGAATTTCATCACCATCTTCAGTTATTAGAGTTGATCGTATTAATCATCTAATTGTTCGTTTGCGATGTCGGCTATGCACCAGTCAAACCATTTACAAATGCAGTGACTGCTTGGAGCATTTCCACAAACGAAAAATAATTATATTTTTTTAAACCAATAATTTCATTGCATATAAACTTGTTATAAAAAATTGAATTAAACTTTTAGTTGTCAAAAATAAAAAAAACATACCTATAATCTATACGCATAGTTTTTTATATCGCTACGGCCCAGCGTTGCGTTTACGCGACTACAGATTTTTTGTGACTACAGATTAATTTTGGGGTGCTCACGCACACTCACGCATAGTCATGCACAGTCACGGAGTGATCTATATGTTATTTCCCCTTATCCGATCGATCTGAAACTTGTTCCATACACTTGCTGTGAAAAAAGATTAACTTTGTCTTAGTCACGCATAGTCACGCACAAGCACGCATGGTCATGCACAGTCACGGAGTGATTTAAAACCCATTTCCCCTTTACCGATCGATCTGAAACTTGGTCGATAGACTTGCTGTGAAAAAAGAGTAACTTTGGAATAGTCACACACAGTCACGCATAGTCGCGCACAGTCACGGAGATATTAAAACCTGACTTCCCCTCATCCGATCGATCTGAAACTTTGTCCAAGATTAATTTTAAGATAGGTACACACAGTCACACACAGTCACGCACAGTCACGGAGTGATTTAAACCACATTTATCCTCATCCAATCAATCTGAAACTTGGTCCACAGACTTGTTGTCACCAAATGTTAACTTAAAGATAGTCACGCACAGTCATGGAGAGATTCAAAGCTATGCATATAAGTTTTGAATGGAAAGAAAGAGTTTTAATAAAAACTTTATTTTTATGGGTTAGATTATTTATTAATACTAGCAGATTCCAGCCCTCGAAATTCGAGTGCAATTTCTAGGCAGCTTTATTTTTCAACTTAGCCAATTCACTAACCAACACTTTTATGGTTTATTATTATTGTGAATGAAGATAACAAACTAATTAACAAACACATTAACATATTTAATAAAAAACACATAGCATATGTATAATTTTATGTATGTGTTAGTAGCAACTTGAAATGCAATTTACTCAAAATAAAGGAAAAAATTTAAAAACCTCTAAGTCTGCAAAACGGCTAAAAAGAAATACCTTTCAAATAATATACGTTTGGTCAAAATCGGAATAAAATGGTAGAAAAAAAACATCGGTCACAAGAAATCGCCTAGCCTATTAATATTATAGATATTTGTGAAATTTCTAAAACATTCATTTTTTTTATTAACGTGAAAATTTTTATTCGTGTGAAATTTTTTTTTGGAAAATTATATATAAAATATTTTCTACTAAATTTTAAATATTTAATATGCTTTTATTTAACTTGTTTGTTTGTTTGTTCGTTTGAGACGAATTCTTGTAAATGATGAGACTTTTGGCATTTGCACCATGTGGATAACAATGCATTATTTTATAATTTTTACCACGACTTCATAATCATTTCTCGCGCTTAAAATATAAGTGAATTTTTGTAATTGCACTTTCAACAACTTCCCGACAGTTAGAACTCTGAAAATTTCAAAATTTACCTTAAGTTATGACAACATATCTATAATATTAATAGGCTAGACGATTTCTTGTGACCGAAGTTTTGTTCTACCGTTTTATCCCGATTTTGACCAAACGTATATTATTTGAAAGGTATTTCTTTTTAGCCGTTTTGCAGATTTACTGAATTTTAAATTTTTTTCCTTTATTTTGAGTAAATTGCATTTAAAGTTGCTACTAACACATACATAAAATTAAACAATGATATGTGTGTGTTTATTAAATTTGTTAATGTGTTTGTTTTAAAAATGAGTTTGATTTTTAAGGTCTTTATTTAATGAAAGAATAAATTACCTAGAATTTGCACTCGAATTTCGAGGGCTGGAATCTGCTAGTTATTTTATCAATTGCTACATGATATTTTCATTATTTCTTGCGGTTAACCTGAAATCGCATAGAAACATATCTTAAATTTTTTTTTATTTACACTTGCTTCTCAAATTTATGTTAAACAAATATTAATTTCCTATAAATCTATGTGAAAATGTTTATTTGTCTAAAAAGTTGTTTTGTGGAAAAATGTTTTTTTTCGTAAATTCTTTTTTTCAATAAAAAAGTGATATTTTTTATTTTTTAAAATATCTTATTTTTGTTATAAAATATTTATGTTGTAGAATATTTTAACTCAAATTAAAAAAACTAAAAAAATATATTTAAAAAAAATCGTGAAAAGTTTTAACTATGTAAAAGTATATATTTTTTTTTCAATTATATAAAATTTTTCATATTCAATTCGCGTGTGCAAAAATGTGTCCCAGTTTTTATTGTTTTTTTCAGAATTATTATATTTCTATAAAGGGCTTATATCGAGGGCTTATACTCAACGGCAATATTAATTTTTGATTTCAAACTGTTCTCTAATATAACTGTGAAATATAATATTAATATCATTCATGATTAGTACGACTTTTTCTTAATAGATATTGTGGCAAATCAATCGACAAACACTTTCAGATCTTATTAATAAATTAGTTTTACTCGCTCTCTTTAAAATAATTACTAATGCAGATAGCACTTTTTGAATATAAGCCCTGGATATACAAATTTGTTTATATTGTATTAAATATAAAAAATAATTAAATGGTGTGCGTGGTAAAGAAGAAGAAAGCATATATTTCAAAAATTCATAACTGCACTGTATTCTTAATCGGACCGGTTTCTGGCATTTCAGCCTTCATCAGCGATTTATTGGACATTGTGATAATTGTTATGTTTTAATTGAATAGATTGTTTCTATATGAAAATTTTTTCTACTTAGGGCGGCCGTGAGGTTTTGAACCATGAACCTTCACATACACTCGTACTTGCACTTTTTGGTCAGCGCTTTAACACACTCACCTAAAGTTAGGCCTACGAGCAGTGTGGTTAGTTTCAGTTTTCGTACCATACAGCTTTACTTTGTAATAATTAATCTAAATATTTTTATAAAATAACGAATAAATTTGAGGAATTTTTGTATTCATAATACATTAAATTTGTTTAATTAAAAAAGAATCCTGATGAAGAAAATATTTAATTTCATATATTGACATCAAGGGTACCCCACGAGTTAATTTCAGAAAAGAAGTCCAGAATATTATTTTTTAGAATCATTAAAATATTATCAACAACTTTTATCGAAATCCTTCCACAACTATATATTATTTCGATATTTTGTTTTAAAAAGATGTAAATATCCTTAAATTTGACCTTCGACCTTAAAGGGGGACAATTTATAGTGTTTTAATTTAACCTTAATTTACAGTAGTGAGAACTTATATCAAGTAGTATAATATTTAGATAAAAGATATTTGATATATGAAAACACCAACAAGATGTAACCTAACAGTTGAAAAAGTATGAAAAATCAGATTTTTCTTCAAATCCGCTGAAATCAAAATGCTGCCCTCGCCAAATTAAGAACAGGATACCTACAATATTTGGCATTTTTAATCACATATATTTTGTTAATAAGACCTTAAAGTCCAATCGTTGATTTCGGAAAATTTCTTGAACAAAATTTTTTAAAAAGTAAAATTTGAGATTTTGAAATAATGCTAAAAAAACGAACCGTTTTGACATTAATTTAGAACGGCATAACAACAGATGAGATCATTTTGGGATCAGGAGATGCAAAAATATTGTTGTTGTAAATTATTTCAATGTCTTTAAAAATGTGAGCAGGATTTTCTTAATCAAGTGGTCTGCGGCGTATTTATTGCCTGGGGAACTTGATATAACTTGGTTGTTTTCAACCGATAATAGATTTTGTTATTTTATTAGAAACATAATTTACTCCAGATTATGGTTTATTAATTAATTTAATTGAAACGCAATTATTAATATAAAAAATTTTTGATAATTTTTACATATAAATTCATATTTGAACTTTGAACTCAATGCGCGACCAGAAAGCATTGTCTGATTTGGGTCAAATTTTGAGCACTAAAGTTTTAAATCCAGTGTCACAATAATCCGAACCGCATGTCTTGAAATTCCAAAATAAAAAAATGGCTGTCACCCTAATGTATGTATATATCTGTGATCTCAAGCGATAACCGCCTAAGTCGACTTAAGAACGATTTGAGCTAAGTCTGCTATCGTGTTCTACTAAAAACGCTGTATATTTCCGTGAAATCTCCATTTCTCTAACACACTTTATTAAAAAGTTATTAATGAAAACATACTGACCTAAGCCGTAATGAAGCCACATTGCATTTATATAAAAAGTTATTTTTCTCGAAAGCATGATTTTCGACTTAGGCGGTTAATGCTTGTGACCACAGATATGTTTTCACTGTGTTAAAAAATGAAACAGTATTTAAGGGTAGTTTAAATTTAACAACTATGCACCGATATCGATAATTTTGTATAGATCAGATGTTCCTTAATCTGAAATATATTTCCCTCACAATATATTATGCTAAACATGAAAAAATTCAACAAATAACTTTATGAATATGTGCAAATTAACGCTTTAAGTTACAACAAGTTTCTAAAATGTTTAACACCATTGTTAATATATGTATATATTTATAAAATTTAAAATTTTAATTAAACAAAAAATTATTTTGAACTTAATTCAACTTTCAATTATTGCGTTATGTCGTGTGACTCCTCAAATATTTACTAACTAAAAGCTAAATACATTTATTAACGTAGAAAAGTGCATTCAAAAATTGTTGGTTTCTTTTGTTCAAGTACAAACATTTACTAACTAAAAGTCAAATACATTATTCAATTCAAAAACTGTCCATCTTCTTTTCCTTACTTTATTATTCCGCACTTTATTATTGGCGCATTCCAATAGGCATGTTTGTTTGCATGTACAATGTACTTTATGCATTATTAATGTTTATTGGACATACGCGTAAAGTCATTGATGCGTGTGACACATTACACTCAACAACAACAAAAATAACAACTCTCACTGCCTGCCTGCCCAATGACTCCATCACCTCATGTGAAGTGTACACATACACAAGTTGTTCGGTTAGTTTTTCATTCGTTTACTTGAGACTAAAATTCGTTTTGATAGTGATTTTTTATTTTACTGTTCATGATTGTGACTGTGATTGTGTTTGTTTTGCCAGCCGATGTTAGTGAGTGCTGTGTGTGTGTGTGTGTGTGAGAATGTTGAGCTGTGTATTGTTATATCGGCGGCAGTCTTCGACCAATTAGTTGGTTGTTATGTATGTTTACTTGATAAATTGATGAAGCGTGTGTCTGTTTGTCATGTCATGACGCAGTCAATTGAAATTCGTCAAAAAGAAATGAGTAAATACATACATATGTGCATATGTGTATGTATATATGTTCCGCCTTGGAAAATACTTACATGCCATCAAAAAATATACAAATCAGTTGATTGCATGTAAATTTTAAAGAGATTTTAAATACAATTTTGCTGTTTATTCAAAGGAAATAATCAATAACGATACCAATGAGAATTACGATTTTTCATATCGCTAAAAATCAATTTTATCTTTATAGCAATAGTTTGTGTAGTTTAAGATCAGACTTTTTTCTCTGAAAGTGCTAGAAAAAAAGTTCATTTTAAATATTATTTCTGTGGTTTTCTAGAATAGCCGCGAATGTCATAAAATCAAAATATTCAGGGGAGCCAAAAAAACTTTATATTTGAAATTAGGGCTCGATATAAAGTTTTTAGAGCTTTTTATTTAACAGTCCTGTAGATATGGGCAATAAATACTTTAAATAAAATTTTGAGTCAAAAATCTTCAGAGGAATAGATCCTAGAGAAGGACGAAAAAAACAATATGTAGATAACACTTAAAGTGTGTGCAGATAAAACAACTTATGTCGGCAAACTACCAATGCAACCATCCATGTAGACATAAGTTGTTGTTGCTTGAAAAATGGATTTTTTGTTCGTCAGCAAAAAGTTAACGGGATTTACGATGATAATATAACAACGTATCAAGAATAATAGTGACAAAAAATACCAGAAATAAACACAAAAGTTTTTATAAGTGGTTATCAACTGAAAAATATTCCAAAATTATTTTGCATTTTTTTTTTTTCATTAATAACAACGTATGTCGCTATGTGTCGTTTTCTGAGAAAAACGATTAAACGTATGTTGACATACGTCGATAGTGCTGCAAATTAATTTAATAAACATTTAAGTTACGTCGTTATTTAAAGAAAAAACTCAGAAATGGTCAATATTTTTTTTTTAATTTAACACATGTAAAGAGCGTTAAAAATTAATGTATTTGGCATCGTTAACTCAAAACTGACAAAAATGGACAACGCGGTTATTCCAGAAAACCACAGAAATAAGATGACAAAAAATTATGATATAACATCGTTCTACACACTTTTGTACACATGACCAAGATCTATATATTCGAAATCTATGTCGAAAAATAAAATGCCCGTGTCACCCAATTTTTCTAGATCAATTTGTATTTTCGCGATAAATGCAAATAACGGAATAATGTAAGCTCGGTAATTAAAATAATTTAACCCATAAAAACAAAGTTTTTATTAAAACTCTTTCTTTCTTATGTATATGAGTTTTGAATCTCTTCGTGACTGTGCGTGACTTAAAATTAAGCTCTGACTACAACCAGTCTATGGTCAAAATTTCAGATCGATCGGCTGAGGGGAAATGAGGTTTTAATCTCTCCGTGACAGCAAATCTATCGACCAAGTTTCAGATCGATCGGATAAGGGGAAATGGATTTTAAATCAGTCCGTGACTGCACATGACTATTTCAAAATTAATCTATATTCACAACAAGACTATGGGCCAAGTTTCAGATCAATTGGATGATTTGGAATGGGGTTGCCCCGTGGCAGACAGACAGAGAGTATGAGTTAAAAGAAAGAGTTTAAAAATACCATTTTGTTTACAACAAATTTGTTTTGGAAAACATAACGGTACTATTAACTTGTTTATTTGAAAATATTAACACGTACATCATTGATCAATTAGTAACAAAAATGTCACTAAACGAATTTAGTAAAAGTATGCTCCTTTATATTAAACTACTGCGCAAACAAAGTGACATTTGAAATTGTTGCATTGGCATATATTCATAATTTTTTTTTTAAGATATGAATAATGTTGGATTATTTATTTCATATACACGTTATAGTATAACATTTGAAGTATCTTTGAAACATTTTCAATTAAAAAATTTAATAAATAAGTTCGTGACAGCGAATTTCCAGAGGCGCCCGAAAAAAGTTGTTTTGCGGTGAACGCCATAACTCGTTACCGGATCATGTGAAATAAAAAAATCGAAATGCGTTTAAAAGGTGATATGTTTCCTGAGGTAATCAGGGAGAGTTTTTTTAAATTTTTTTATTTTTGGTCACAACAACTCTATGGCCAAAGTTTCAGATCCATCGGATGAGTGGAAGTGGGGTTTTAATCTATCCGTGACTGTGCGTGACTATGTCAAAGTTAATTTTTTTTCACTGCAAGTCTATCGACCAAGTTTCAGATCGATCGGATGAGGGGAAATGACATTTAGATCACTCCGTAACTGTGCGTGACCATGCGTGACTGCGCGTAACTAAGACAAAGTTAATATTTTATCCACAGCAAGTGTATATACCAAGTTTGAGATCGATCGGATGAGGGGAAATGACATTTAGATCACTCCGTGATTCCGCTAAGGGGGAATGGGGTCCAACCATGGCAGACAGACAGACAGAGAGTATGAGTTAAAAGAAAAAGTTTAAAAATGGGTAAAAATGGTAAAAAAAAAAAAAAATTTTCGTGATTATCTGCTGATTTATGTGTAGAAATAGTGTATAAAATTTCAAAAGAATCGGTCAAGCAGATTTTAAGTTTTGATGTTCAAGGAGTTCAAAAATATTCAGCCCTGTTCTTGAAACGTTGTTATTTGAATAAGAGTGAATTTAAAATCACATGAAATTTAAATTTTGGGTTTTTGAAACCACTTTTTTTTTATTTATTTAATGGAAACATATGTTTGAGTTAAGAACCATATGTTTGAGTTAAGAACATATGTTATCTAGAATCCGAGGTGCCATATGGTTCTTTATTCAGTTTCACAAAAAACTTTTAAGTATTTTGTGCATGGTTTTTCTTAAGTTTATAGAAAAAGTATAAAGAAAAATATTTTCTTTTAAAATAACAACTTATTTGTTCATTTAATTGTTTTTGTTCTTCAATTTCATTCAATTAAAAATTACTTTTTTATTTTTAAAAAGTTAGGCATCACCAAAAAAAATTTCGATATTCAAATAAATTGGATTTGACTGGCATCACTACTGTTTCTAACATATGCAAAAAAATAAAAAATATGTGATTTGATGAAAAAAAAATTTTTAATTCCTTCATTTGCAATAATTAGTGCATAAAGAATCTAATGTTATAATTGAAAAAATTATAATGGAAAATAGATTGTGTAAATAAAAAGTTTTTATTATAGTTATAGAACAGCATCATCGCAAAAAGTGTGTTTTATTAACATCGACTACTTATTACGAGTTTTTTTTTTAAATCAGCGCAAAATGTAGACGTTTTTTAAAATCGTTTTTTTTTTTTCATAAAATTAATGTCTAATTTTTTAAAATAATGACAAGGTTCAATAAAAAACATGTTAGAGTTTAAATATCAATTAGTTTTTTTATCTCTTAAGAACTGCTTAGTAGAAAAAAGGGCATTTGTTTTGATTTCACAAAGCCTTTTCTATGTGAATTAAAACGAGAAAAAATATTCTTATTAAAATTAGAGAACAGCAGAAAACTCGTAGATTTAAGAATTTTTTCATTTACGAGTTTTTTTTTTGTGATAGTGGTTTCAAGAACAGGGGTGATTGTTTGCGAGAAAATCGATTTAAAGTGTTTAACATATACGACATACCATTAGTTCTGCTTCGATTTATTTGACAATTTTACACAATAATCTCGACATGATGTAAATTCAGAAAAAGAACTGGAAAATAAGTTTGAAGGTTTTAAATCTCTAAGGCGTTTTTCGAATAGACATTTTATTTAACAATGCAATGTCCGAATTGCAAATAATTTTTGCTACGTCTGCGGTTTATTGGCACCTCAAAAATATTTGAGAAATATAAGCAAAAGTTTTGTATTTCATATGTTCATATGTTTCGTGGTTTAATGGGGGGAAAAAAGTGTATTAAATCGGCATAAAATTAAGTATGTCCGACCCACAATTTGGCTGAGACAAACTGAACATTCTGCAGTATTTTGCTATTTTTGTTCCGTAAAAACTATTGGCTTCCGATATAGCACTCGTAATCTATAATATTAATAGGCTAGGCGATTTCTTGTGACCGATGTTTTGTTCTACCATTTTATCCCGATTTTGAACGTATAACGTATATTATTTGAAAGGTATTTCTTTTTAGCCGTTTTGCAGATTTACCGATTTTAAAATATTTTTACTTTGTTTTGAGTAAATTGCATTTAAAGTTGCTACTAACACATACATAAAATTATACATATGCTATGTGTTTTATTAAATTTGTTAATGTGTTTGTTAATGAGTTTGTTATCTTCATTCAAAATAATAATAAACCATAAAAGTGTTGGTTTGTGAATTGTCTAAGTTGAAAAATAAAGCTGCCTAGAAATTGCACTCGAATTTCGAGCGCTGGAATCTGCCAGTATTGTTAAATATACTGATGTTGACTCCGCTATTAAACCACAAGAATTTTCTAATGCTGGCATTTTCGAAGAAATTTCAACACACAATGAAATTCCACTTGAAGTACAATCGATCAGAGAACCGTCTCCATCGGAATTTTTACCTTCAGCTAGCGAACTTGGGTCTTCAGTCCCTCATTTCGTGACACAATCTGATTTTAATGATTTTTTGTCATATTATCAAATTTGTTGCAAATTCTTTGTCTTTTAGATATTTATTCCACATATTTGTTAGCACCACCAATAATTCGTAGTTGTATGTGAGTTTTCTCTTTAACCACACTGTTCATTAAACAGTCATGGGAACATGGGAAAATGACGTATCGCCAATAATGTGGCCAGAATTTGCATCTTATTTTTTTATTGAAAACTTTCGCACGCAAATTAAAGCAATCATGACAGAGGCAAGAAATAGCTAAAGCAATAACAGTAGCTGTGTAGCTGCAAATACCTTAAACAACATACAGCATGAACTTGAAGATTTACAAAATTTTGCCCGGTAGCTAAAAAAAAAAAAATTCACAAAAAATATGATGAAATAACCAAGTATTACCCGCCACATAAGGCATAACCAATGTACAATCCGTTATTAAATATGGTTTGTACGGGCCAAAAAAAAAACATGAAAAAAATCAACTAAAGTAAAACACAAAAATCCAAAAAAAAAAAAAAATAAAACAATAAAAAAAATAACAAACTACAGATTATGTGTGCATCGAAGCGCCGATCAATATCACGCATAAATATTAGTTACTTTAGTAGTAAGTTGCATACTAAGCTTTTTGTTGTTGTTGCTGTTCTTTTCTTTTTGGTTTAAGGCAAAATAAAAGAAATTGTTAGTGGTAACAAACGACGCTACTGTAGCTTCTACTTACCACCACCACCGCCACCACTACCATCACTTGGTGTTTCTTTTTTAGAATAGCTCATAAATCCATAAACTCTTTACAAACTAAAAAATGCCAACTAAAAACTCAATACCGGTAGCACACAACAGAATAAAAGATAATTGACCACCAATGATTGCTGCGGCTGCGGCTGCTGAAAGCCCAAATCATCAGCAAGAACAGCGAACAAAAAAAAAGTGTGAGACTTCTCTATACATACTCGTACCAGTTTATGAGATTTAAAAAATTTATTCTAAATACTGTATTTTATGACTCGTACTGTGAAGTATGAAGTAGCAGCAGCAACAGCATGTTGCAGCAATACTATGAGCTGTCTCAAGCCATTGGTTGTTAGTGTACGTAGACCTTTTTGCATACCACCATGTTGTTGCTTGAGTGATACATCTCGATGTGCCAACATAAAAGTCCCAAACATCGAATAACTTAAAAGACAACAACATGTTGATGATCCTCATAACGAAGATGACGTCGATGTTTATGATGATGATGATGATGATGACGATATTGTTGGTGGTGTTGGTGGTAATGCTACTAGTGTTACGCTGTTTTTTTTTTATTTGAAAATGCATTATTGGTCAATCTCAGGTCCTCGGCGGAATTTTTTTTTTTGGTCACATCCCGACCATACTGTTTGAGGTAATATATGGACATACATATAAAATAAGCATCAGTGAAATTTGAGGGAGTTAATCAAGTATTGCAATTATATGTTAATGATAACACTGTACAACAGCCATTCTGAGGAGGGGACGTGTGAGAGATTCCAAGTCGGAGTGAAAGTACTAAGCCAGTATAATAAAACCTCCAAAGGGTTTGGCGTTCTCAGGGCAAACTTTTTTTATATGACCTTTTATATTTTTCCTTATCTTGAAGTTCGGTTGCTTAGTTTGATGATTTCTCATTTAATTTTTCAGCAAAATTGTAGCTACGACTTAAATAAAGAAAACAAACATCAAGATAAGGAAAAAATATAAAAGCTGTAATAGTTTTGGCCTGAGAATGCCAAACCCTTTGGAGATTTTACTATACTGGCCTAGTGCTTTGATCCTGACTTGGAATTTTTAGTCCCCCAGCTATGACTCCGAAAATGTTCCGCAGTGGATTTACATTTTTTCGTAAAAAAAGAGGATTTTTTAAATGAGAAAAAATAGGATTTGACTGTCTAAGTTGACACCATTTTTGGATAAATTGAATTTTAATCAATCCAAAAAATCATTTCAAAGTTTTCAAGTGATTTTGTATTTTTTTTTTAAACATTTCAGGCTCAAATTTTTCGAAATTTTTGTTGAGCCATCTACTTTAAATTTCAATTAACAAAATTTGCATTTATTAAGTGAAAGTGATACGAGGGTAGTCCCAGAACAACCCGATCTGATAGCAGCAATATTCAATAGCTTCGGCACCCTGTTTTTTAACGTTTTTAAACTCTTTCTTTTAACTCATACTCTCTGTCTGTCTGTCTGTCATGGGACAACCCCATTCTCCCTCATTCAATTCATCTGAAACTTGGCCCATAGTCTTGTTGTAGATTAATTTTGGGGGTAGTCACGTACAGTCATGCATAGTCATGCACAGTCACGGAATGATTTAAAACCCATTTCCCCTTATCCGATCGATCTAAAACTTGGTCGATAGACTTGCTGTGAAAAAGATTAACTTTGAAATAGTCAGGCGCAGTCTGGATTAAAACGTCACTTCCCCTTATCCGATCGATCAAAAACTTTGTCCATAAATTTGTTGTGGCCAAAGATTAACTTCAAGATAGTCACACGCAGTCACTCATAGTCGCGCACAGTCACAGAGTGATTTAGACCCCATTTCCCCTCATCCAATCAAACTGAAACTTGGTCAACAGACTTGTTGTCACCAAATATTAACTTAAATATAGTCACACGTAGTCACACACAGTCACGGAGTGGTTTAAACCCCATTTCCCCTCATCCCATCAATCTGAAACTTGGTACATAGGCTTGTTGTGCCCAAAGATTAATTCTAAAATAGTCACGTGTAAGGAATAGTCATATGCATAAGGAAAGAAAGAGTTTCAATAAAAACTTTGTTTTTATGGGTTAGATTATTTTAGAGTTACAGACCTTTGAATTACGATGGTTTGACTTCAATTCTGGCACAAGTTGAATCTTAAAACCTTTAACGATGTTTTCGTAAAATCGTCCATAAAGTGCATTGACACATTCCCAATTGCTGAGAACGGCGCCGAATTGCTTCATGTGGGTCTTCTTTAATATTTTGCTGTACATCGGCTACAGGTTGTTCGGTGCGCACTGTTTGGCATCTTACGGAATCCCCGTTATCATTCATAGTAAGCGTGGTGTGAAAATGATCCATAGTTATTCAAATTAGCCGCTCTGATGAACGATTATGACTACCATAAAATGGAAGGAATGCACGATAAGCTTGAAGAACAGAAGAATTATTTTGATAGAAAATTTTAGCAATTTGCAAGCCATGCTCTCGTGTAAGTCCATCCATGATGTAATTGTTACTATCAGTTATACCAACTCAAAGTTATGAACCTAAAAAAAAAAACACCCTTTAGTAGAAACTGTCTAGCACCTTAAAATAGCCATCAACCACAGACTCCATTTCTTCATTCTTTGCAAATCTTTTACCACTATGTCTCGTCCATGGAAAAAAACTCAGCTTTATTGCGGTGAAATATCGCCAAACAATTCCCAACTCTGTTTTTGTTCTACGGTAAGCAAGCGGGGCACCCATCTGGCGGAAAGCTGTTTCATCTCCAAGTTTTTGAAATGCCTACGCACCTTCAGCCGACGATTATCCAATAACATTTTGTGGCGTGGCCAACTTAATTGGTCGACAATTACGGTGTTCGTCTTGGCAGCTCGTACGGCCTCGTTTAAAGTCTGCCACTCAATATTTTATAATGCTAGACGAATGTCACTGGTCTACAAATTAAAAAAAATAAAAATTGACTGCAGAAACGAAGCATGTTTTTAACTAATCTGGGTGCGCTGAATTTGAATCTGGCATAAAAATTCGTCTGCGGAAAATTTCCCGAAAACAATTTCCCCTAATACAATTGCCCGAAAAAACAATTCCCCGAAAAAACAATTCCCCGAAAACAATTTCCCGAAATTACAATTTCCCGAAAACAATTTCCCGAAAACAATTTCCCGAAATTACAATTTCCCGAAATTACGATTTCCCGAAAAAAAATTTCCCGAAATTACAATTTCCCTATTTTTAGTTTACAACTTCCCATATATTCTTGATTTCCCCCATAAAAAAAATTGCTGCATACCATTCCTTGAAAAAACAATTTCCCGAGAATACGACTTCTCGAAAAAACAATTCCCACACCCCGCACCGCGCCCTTCCTCTTCCACCCACCCTCGTCATCCGGACCTATTTATTGGAGTGTCATACGCTTATTTTTTCATTGTGACTTTGAACACTTCGGTATTCAGACTTCCCGAGGGATAGCGCTCACTCCATCACATCATGCCCATGCAGTAGCTGCTACGGAATCGTTACCATCTTGCATAGCGAAGTTTTTTAGTTATTTGGGTTGTAATACTCAGTTACTATGCCACTCGAATTCCTGGATAGCGAAAAAGTTAAACCGGGGTTGCTTTTGAATGGTTTCTTGTATCATGACGACGGTCAGTCCGTTGATAGCGTTTATTGGCGTTGTATCCTTTATCGAGGAAAACATTGTACCGGTAGGGTCATAACAATCACAGTGCCGAAGCGGCTTTCGTTGCTAAAGAAAAAATCGTTAATGAACTGAAAGATCTCGCCCGGACCACTACATCAAGTGGTCATGAACTGATTGCTCGCGCTGCGGGCGGAATTTCTGATGATATTGTTTCGGAAATGCCATCAACAAGCTCTTTCAACAAATAGTAATTTCGGGAAATTGTAGTTTCGGGAAATTGTGTTCGGGAAAGTGTATTTCGGGAAATTGTAATTTAGGGAAATTGTAATTTCGGGAAATTGTGTTCGGGAAATTGTAATTTCGGGAAATTGTATTCGGGAAATTGTAATTTCGCGAAATTGTTTTCGGGAAATTGTTTTCGGGAAATTTTCCGCAAATCATGTCTTGTTCATTTTTATCGCAAGGTGGCAATACCGACACTACAATTTCACAATAATTAATTTTACAGAAGTCCACATTCATTCTAAATCTTCATAATAGTAGCATTTAAGAATGTCAGGGATCGAGATCGTGTGTTACTGATTCAAGCTATTTTTAATTTGTGTGTGGTGAATATTTGGTTGGAAAAAAAGCATATGTAATGTCAGAATCATTAAAATATGAATATTTTCATTATTTTGGTTTTGTTGTCAGAAACTTGGACAAACCGTGGACACTGACAATGTTTTGCAATAGTTGCAGATTTGTTTTATACAAGTGGTCAAATGGCAAGAAGATCTATTTCGATTTTTCAATTCCAGTACTTTAGAGAGAGTCAATTAACCATCAAATCGATTGTTATTTCTGTTTAACAAAAGTTGCTGGATTCAATGCGAAAAATCGAAAAAATATTACTTACGAGAATGTCCCATCGGTTTCCAAACCAGTTCAACGTCCACCAAAATGATCCATTACCAGTCATTCCCAGTGCTACGAGCAGTGAGTCCGAAACATCTTTCACCAGCAGTGGTAGTTTGTATGAGGCTGATGATAAACGCCATTTAGTGACTCAAGCTGAGCTGAATGATCTAATTCGGGATTTACATTAAACGAAGCAGAATTACTAGCTTCACGCATGCAGCAATGGACACATCTTGCAGTTGAGACACAAGTAATCTATAGAGATAGAAGCTTGGAATTGGCTGCATAATTTGAAAAGAAACACTCTATTCTATACTGTACTGATGTTGATGGTTTATTTCTAAAAATTAACCAGCCATATGACAAAACTGAATGGAGATTATTTATTGATGGCTCTAAGTATAGTTTAAAGGCTCTTCTTTTGCATAATGGGAACGAAAAACCATCCACACCAATTGCTCATGCCATTAATACCAAGGATAATTAGGAATCGATGACTGAAATTTGGACATTACTCAAATACAACGATCATAAATGGAAGATCTGTGGTGACCTTAAGGTGTGTGATTTAAATTTCTTTGCATATATATATAGACCATCGTAAATAACTGTAAATTAATCTCTTTCAGGTTATTGGTTTGTTGACTGTATACCAGTCAAGGAGGTTTCACAAAATATTGTTGTTTCCTTTGTCTATGGGGTAGTCGCGCTACATGTCGTCATTACGTCAGAACAGAGTTGCCAAAAAGAACTGGGTATCCACCATGAAAACAAAACCTTTCAAGTAAACCATTAATTGATCCAAACGACGTTCTTCCTCCGCCGCTGCACATAAAATTGGGCCTTTTTAAGAACTTTGTCAAGGCTCTGGACAAAAATCACCAGCATTTAAATATTTGTTAGCGGTTTTTCCTACAATTTCATATGCTAAATTCCTCCGATCATTAAGCTATTGAATGATGACAATTTTTCAGAATGTTTATTGGAGAAAGAATCTTTCAGTTTTCTTGGAAACAATAAGAGTGAAAACTACAGACAAATTGTTACTGAATTATTGAAAAATTATCACGAATTAGGTGCACGAATGTCACTCAAAATCGTTTTCTTCATTCGCATTTAGATTTTTTCCACAAAATCTAGATGCGGTGAGCAATGAACAGTGGAAGCGGGCTCACCAAGATTTAATGAAAATTTAAAGAAATTATCAAGGATTTTCGGACAAAAGCATGCTGGGTGACTATTGCTGGACGCTAATACGTAAAACCGAACCAACAAAATACAAACGACGTTCAAATAACGCCATTCACTTTTGAAAGTTCATTGATTCTTAAAAACGAATAAAACGAATAAAAATATTTTTTTGTATCTCGAAAACCTGACGTGATAGAGAAAAACCAATTACGAATTCGAATTCAGCCCAAGAAATTACCCTAGGAAAGATATTTGGTTGTCCAGTCCAAAACCTTGTTGGCTAGTGTATTAGTTGGACTGAGACCTTGAATTACATAACGGTTTAAATGTTTACAAATTCGCTGAGATCCTTTACTTTTGATGGCTCAAAAGAAAAAGAAAAAAGTAAACAACGTGACGCCTCGAAACTTAAAACATATGTCTTATAAGGTTGCCACTTTTCAAAAAACAATTTTTTTTTTCAAAACTACTGTCGCCATCTATACGTAAGGTCGGCTTGTTCTGGGAGCGATTTTCATCCATAGAAATCAAGACAAATGGATGCACCTGGCTATATCGACTTAGAAAATATATGATTTTTTTTAAGTGATGCACTAATCCTATCCATTCGTCCAGAGCAAGAATTATACCAAAACCCCTCAATTCGAAACAATTGAATTCAAATACTACTTATTTCTGCAATTGAGTTGCAATTAGGGATGCCAAATGAAAAATCTCGAATCCCGGAAATTTTTCTTCCGGAATCCCAGATCCTGAAATCCCTAAAATTTAAAATAATATTTATTTCATTTGTAATTTTGATTTTTATTTTTAATTTTTTCAAATTTCTAAATATAAAATCTGTTGATGATAATTTGACGATATGATTCTTAAGAAAACAGCATTAACCGGTCTGATTAAAAATACAGAGTAGTTATGAATTTTAGAAATATCTGATTTGTTCTTTACTACAACGCACCATTAAAAACACAATCGAAATTTGCATATTAATTATAATATTAATTGCAAAGTGACGTTAAATAACGTTTTAAATATTGATATATCGCATAAAATTAATATATATAAAGAAAACCTTCATGTTCACATTGTACAAAATTAAACGATGTTATCGATAAACGTAAGAGTCCAATTAAATCATTTTAAAACACCAGTTTTTGTTATTTGATACATCAAATATGTATAAGATTATAATAACAAATAAATAAATTATAAGTTAATGACTCTTTAAATTGAAAACAAAAATTAATAAAATTTATATTGATAAATTAATGAAAAATCTAATCTAAATTGAAAATGGCAAATTAATAAAATTTATATTGATAAATTAATGAAAAATGTAATACCAAAAAAAAATCTCAGAATCATGAAAAAAGCCTGGGATCTCAATTTACAAAATTTCTGAAATCTGAGATTTGTAAATGTTGATCCTGATTGACAGCTCCAGTTGCAATACTATTTGTATATGGTGAGGCGAAGTTGCGCCAACTTCCCGATTAGATAAAGCTCAGAAACTTTCAGCATTTATGCAAAGTGGATGACCAGACCTAGTGTTTCTTCTCGAGAATTTTTTCTCGAGAAAATTATAAAATTATAAAGTCACAATTCTCGAGAAATTTAGATATTTCTCGAAAAATATGCAAAAATTATAATTAAGTGAATTTTTTTTTAAATAAAATTTTGTTATTTTGGGAAATTGTTAAACCTTTAATAATTTGCTGTTCTGTTCATTTTCTTAAGCGCTGTGTAGACACAATGATTTTGCTTAGATTTTTATACAAAACAGATTCCATCCATATTGAATCAATATCCACAAATTGAAGCAATTTGCGTTTACACACACCAATTTCCTTTCGATATTGATGCAAATCGTAGTGTCTAAACAGCGCTTTATTCATCACTGTCATACAATTTTTTTAAAAACACCGTTATTTTTCTATTTTGTTATTCATAATTGTCTCAAACTTCAGTGGTTGTGGTTGTTTTATACTTAACAATTCGGGGAATTCCCGATCAGCAATTACTATAACTAATTTCGTTGTGAATGATTTTTGTATGTAAAAATATTAAAAAAAAACAAGAAGTACCATATATGTAAGATAGGCATCTTGAAAGTGTACATGAGTATAAAAGAGAAGAAAACAATGATGGTCAAAGCACCTCAAAAAATGCAAAAAGATACAGGTACGGAGATAATTCAGTAATTGAATCTTTCTTAAAACGAACAAGTAGAATAAAAAGAAAACAAAACATTAATTATTAACAAAAAAAAAAAACAAGTAAGAAAATTATAGTCGGTCTAGACCGACTATATGATACCCTATACCATGCGTTTAGAAACCCTATCTCTTAGGCCCAACTAACTGGACATAGAAAATAAGCAAAAACCAAATTTGAGTGGGACTTTTATCATTTTTTTTTTGGCTGCAGTTATGAAAAAGTTCATATCGGATGCTATCTATATGGGAACTAGGTCCAAAAATGGACCGATCCTGACCATGGTTGGTAACGTCTCTTGTATTTTGCAAAAACATATACAAACAAAATTTGAGAAGAATCAATGCAATATTTTTGTTTTTTAATAGATTTAAGTGAATATCGGGAAGCAGCTCTATATGAGGCCAAAGGGATCATTTTTGGACTACTCATTAATGGATGTAATGAATGTATACAAACCCAATTTGAGTAAGATCTATATGACAATTTGGATCTTATGGCAATTTATGTCGATTTCATAGGGGTAATTTGTATGGGGGCTAGGTCTGAACATGGACCGATTCCCACCAATTACAATAGCGTTCATCCCATGGCCGATAAAAGCTTATATACCAAATTTGATCGAAATATATTCATATTTGCGACCTGCAGTTTGATTACAAGGTTTACATGGACACACAGACGGACGGACGGACGGACGGACGGACGGACATTGTTAAATCAACTCAAAAAGTGATTCTGATTCGATCGGTATAATTAAAGATGGGTCTGGGTCAAATATTTTTGGTTGTTACAAACAGCAGCACAAAGTCATTATACCCAATACCACATACCACATAGTGGTATTGGGTATAAAAACTATGGGTGAATTAATTTCAAAGTTAGCAGCTGTTGATGGAATATCTTTTCACAGAATTACTAAAAGTGAATTCATTAGAACATCTATGAGTGGCAAATGATTTAATTTACCACGAAACCTCACCAAAGTGATGCAATTAATGCTGAACTTTTTTGAAGATATAAAACAACAGCTGAGTAAAAAAATAATTAAACACAAAGATAATGGTAAAAAATTCAGTATATCCGGAAGATATATGGATGTACACCATTACTATAACAAAGATTCAGACAATTTAGGGATGGTTACTGTCGTTGGTAGTTGCCGTGCTGAAAAAGCATTGGAATTAGTAAAAGAAAAATTAAAATCGTTTAATATCATATTTAATGACGATATAGTAACTACAATGAGTGATGGTGCTGCTGTAATGCAGAAATTTGGAAGATTATCTTCTCAATTTCACCAACTTTGTTACAATCACGGGTTGCATTTGGCTGTTCTGAAAATATTTTATACCAAGAAGAGGCATCCTGATAACTTTGCTTGTATCGAGGAACTGGAATCTGATAACGCGTCTGAAATACAAGATTTAGAAAATGAAAATAATAACTATGATGATGATTCTGGTATAGAAGTTGTGGAAGACGTTGAAGTTTATTTGCAACCCCAAATCGAAAAAGCTATTAAATCTATTCGAAAAATCACAAATATGTTTAAAAGCACCCCCTTTAAAAATGCTAAATATATTACAGAAATATGTAGTGGAAGAGGAGAAAAAAGAGCTAATGGTAATCTTAGATTGTTCTACTAGATGGAATACAATGGAGGCTATGGTAGAAAGATTTGTAAGAATTAGCGGCCAAATCAAAAAATTGATTGAAATAAATTTGGGTAGTTTGTGGAATGACGACTATGTTGAGGTTGCTAAAATAATATTAGCAACATTAAAACCACTCCAAATTACAATTGAAACTCTTAGCCGAGAAGATTCTACACTATTATCTGCTGAAGGAGCTCTCAGGTTTTTGTTTACAACTTTGGAAAAATTAAACACTAATTTAAGTCGAGACCTCCTTAACGCAGTAAGGGAGGAAATATCTAAAAGGAGGGATTATACTTTAGAATCTGTTATTAGGCTCCCACAGAATCTGGATTATATGTCACATAAAGAAACTGATAGTTTTTTTTGACATGGCACCAAGACAAGAGATATATAAATTGGCTAAATCTATATCATCTAGAATTTTTGAAACTAAAAATAGTAATAACGATAATACTGAAGAAACTGGTGAAACTGAAAATATTGAAGAATGTCCAAATCGAGAAGAAGAAGCAAGTCTACAGCAACAAATAAATTTTGCAATTACAAAAAGTTTAAAAGATTATGAAAGTCCAAATGCTGACAAATTTCAATCATTAACAAAGGAATTTAAAATATTTGAAGCAAATGGGAAGAGAACCTAAAATTTTCAAAATCTTTTGGATGCACTTCTGACCATTAAACCAATTTCTACGCAAAATGAGCGAAATTTTTCTATTGCAACATACTATGTAACCAAAAAGAGAACAAGGATGGGAGATTCAACTTTGGATGCTCTGTGTTTCTTAATACATTATTTTAAATCACAAAAGTGATTAAATTTATTATATTTTTATAAACCTTTTTATATATTTTTGTAAAACTTGAAGAATTTATTTTTACGTTACTATTTTTTATTTTGTTGTATAATAAAAATATGAATTTCAGTTTATATTATAGAGTACATTAGATTTTTATTTTAATAAGTTATTTTCTCAAGAAATCTCGCAAAATCTCGAGAAAAAAATGTGTGTTTTCTTTTCTCGAGAAATTAAAAAGGGTGAGAAATGTGAAACACTAACCAGACCAATATTATGTAATTATTTTCTATATTATTTTATTTTCATTCGATTTATTTGTCTTACAGTTTGTTCTTACCAGTTTATTGGTACTTTCAAATGACGTACGATTACGTTTAGTACAACTTTAGGAGGATATTATTTTATGTACTGTTTTAGCATTTTAAAGTCTAAACTAACTCAATCATTTTGTAAGGCACTACCACCACCACCACTAACACCAACACTAAAAGACTTACTCGTAAACATGATATTGACGATGATAATGTTGATGCTGTTCATAGTTTTTCATTGGAAATGTTAAAAATTCCAAGAATTTTAGAATTTTTCTTTAAAACTAATGAAATATAATCATTGGAGGTGGAAGTAAATGTCTACGAATACACAAATTTTATCTTCTATTATTGAAGTTTATAAAAGGAGACTAAAAACAAATCAACAGAACCACGTGATGTAAAACAATTAAAGTAATTGTAAAACCAATAAAGTACTTGGCAACACACAACAACAACAACTACAAGAAAAATTTTTTGCAGTATGCATTTTTGCAATGTCTGAACCCACAAAAATTATGAATTTGTATCGTGGGAAAAGTGTAAATAAAACTCATTATACTTACTACTCACAAAAAACAAGAAGAAGCAGGCAATGAATTTTGCTACTATAACGCATGTATAGTTGTAGCAGTATGTTTGGGTAGACGTTTGGGGGAAAAGTTGCTACTTACTGCACAAAAATGTGCAAGAAATATATGTATATATAAATCCCATCATCAAAACCACCCAAAGGCTTAATAATCAAAGATTCCATATGGATTTCTATACGTTCCTGTTTGAAATACTAACTCAATGCTTAGGAATAAAGAATATGTATGTACATTGCAGCCGCTTACGAATTTGTGTGATACATCAAGCAACAACGAATGTTGGCAGTGTATGTGATGCTTGACGCCAACGTTGATTCCTCCCTCTATTTTGGTCAGACATTTCCCAAAAGCAGCACCAAAGAAAAAGTATTGTTTACAAATAATTCGGATTGCCAGGTTTTGGTGATAATAAAGAACTAAAGTATTTGTTTTTCTTTTTAATAAAACTAAACTTGATTATAGGTTCCACATCATAAATAATTTGTGTCTAAATTTCTAAGACTTTAATTAAATTCTACCAAAATTTAAATTTTTCTAAAAAATTTTTTTTCAAATTATGAAATTGTGAAATTATCTTTTATGCCTGGTTTTCACTATGTCAGTGAATATTACACAGTGAAAACCAATGTAAATAAATTATTTACAATATTATAAATTGTTCTTATTCTATAGACGAATGCTTACTTAAAACCAAAATGAAGACATTCAGTAGAGATACAGCTAGCAAATTAGAAATATGTCATCTCTATTTAACTAGCTAGCACGAACTTCTCTAAATAAATTACTCTCTCACTCTCTCAAAATATCATTTCTAGCATTTAAAATATGTAAAAATGTACATACATATAGAACGAAATATGCAAAAATAAATGTTTAATATAATATGCAAAAATAAGCATTTATATTTATTTGTATAAATAAATCTTCAACTCATCTTTTATTTTTAAAATAAAAATATGCAATAAAAATCACAAAATATGCAAAAGCATCTAAATAGGGAAAAATATACATTTAGAACCAAATATTCAAAAAAAGCATTCATAATAATATATTAAAAAACGCATTTACATTTATTGGTGTAAATAAATTTCTAAATCAGACGGCAAAATGAACCACTTGGTTCGTTCTCTGAACCACGATTGCGAACCTTGGTGTTCAGACGAGTGTTCTTGTTTCATTTTGACGTTCATATTTTTTGTGGAAATATTTGAAGACATCCTTGTACACTTTACGTTTTACTATTTCGTTTTTTATTTAGATTAGCAATTCGAGTGCGAATTCTAGGAAATTTTATGTTTGCATTAAATAAAGACCCGAAAGGTATGCTAATTAATTCTACCCAATTCACAAATCAACACAAAAAACAAACTCATTTTTATTGCAAATACATTAACAAATTTAATAAACACACACATAGCATTGTATAATTTTATGTATGTGTTAGTAGCAACTTTAAATGCAATTTACTCAAAATGAAGGAAAAAATTTAAAAATCTGTACATCTGCAAAACGGTTCAAAAGAAATACCTTTCAAATAATATACGTTTGGTCAATATCGGGATAAAACGGTAGAACTAAACATCGTTCACAAGAAATCGCCTAGCCTATTAATATTATAGATATATAAATATATATATAAATATATATTTTTTATTTGTTAAATGTTTCTATTTATTTTATTGCACACATTAATTTTTTGTTTTTTTTTTTGTTTATATATTTTTGACAGCTAGTTCAGATAAACTAGCGATAATTTTTTATCAAAATTGGAGATGACAGTATATTTTGCGTGGTTCGTAACTAGATTCAAAATGCACCAAGTTGGTTCGCTCTCAAAATTTTGTATGGCGAATCATTTAGGTTCAATCATGATTGGGGCGCGAACCGCGAATCTTGCTGTCAGTCTGAACGTAGCATTAGATACGAATTTGTTAATCAAATAAAAAAACATATTTTAAACGATTTTAGAAGATGCGAATTAATATTTTTGGTAATTCAATTCACTTTATAAATCGCAAAAATGTTCATTATTAGCTTTTTCTGAAATGTTAGAAAATTTATTACTACAAGTTCAAAATTATCCATGAACATAGCATTAGATACGAGTTTGTAATCAAATAAAAAAATTAATATAAAACGATTTTAAAAGATGCGAATTAATATTTTTGGTAATTCAATTCACTTCATAAATCGCAAAAATTTTTCTTATTATCTTTTTCTGAAATGTTAGAGAATTTATTACTACAAGTTCAAAATTCTCCATGCGCTTTCGTTGGGGATTTTAACATTAACCTGTTATAACTAACCTGTTCTGAATATAACTTTACTTCACGTCATAATCTTATAACAAGGCCAGGAAGTAAATCATGTATTGATTGTGTCTTTAGTAATTTTTCAAATCTCATGTCAGTAAACTCAGTTCAGTGGATATTATCTGATCACAAGTTTATGTTCTGTCGTTTTAAAATGGGTTTTCGGCACAGTGAAACTACTATTGAAAGGAAATTTCGAATAGATTACAGAACATTTGGGTCTTACCTAGATGACAACCTATCCCTTTGTAACTTTAACAATTCTGAGGATCAATGTGAAAAGCACGTTAATGTGCTCTCGTCAGCTGCGTTACAAAGTACTTCACTAACTTCAAAGCGGAGGAACATTAGATATAAAGTGAGCCCATGGATGTCTGAGAATTTAATTTCTTTAATATCTTGCAAAAAAAAGTTGTTGAAAGAAAAACGAAAAGATAAACAAAACCAGCTTGTTGTAGAGAATCTTAAACGAATAAGCAGAGTAAAACATTGTAATAAAATCTATGAATGATTAGTACTCTTATAATATAAGAAAATGCGAAGGAGATCCAAGAAAAACAGAGAAATTTTTAAACAAAATAGTTGGAAAAAAGGTATAGTATTAATAACAACAGATAACATTGTTTTAACGCTAGATACCGAAAAAGCGTCAACATTCAATAGTTTTTTCTTTGAGTAAATATGTTTCGTATACTTAATCGTGTTACTACAAGTTTTGTTTTAGAAGCCACAGGAAAGATAAAACTTTAACTCATTTTGGATAATTTGAAAAAGAATAAAGGTCATGAACATGACAACATTACACCGAAGATGTTGTTAGTTCGTAAAGTAGTAAAGGAGCTGTGTCCGAAATAATTACAAAAATATTTAATAATATGACTAGCAGAACCCAACCCTCTAAATTCGAGTGCAAATTCTAGGAAATTTTATTTTATCATTCAATATATTTCTTTAAATGTTTTTTAATCTATTTAATTCATTAAGTTTATTTCATTATAAATATTTGTTGAACACACAGAAATAAAGGCCACCTTGTATGCCACCTAAAGGTATTCAAATTTTTGGCAATTCACAATTCAACACAGGGTATGTGTTATGCAATTATTGTAATGAAATCTGTACGTTAACTTTCGTGCTGCATAATGTAAAGTTGATTGTGCACGCATAACTTTCCTCAAACTCAACGAATTTAAACAGTTAATAGCTCAAAAGAAAGAGCTTGACATATGTTAATTCGAACTCTAGTTATAGGGATTGATTGAAGGAAAATATTGAAAAAATCTTGAAAAATTGAATGTAAAATTCTGAGAGTGAAACGATTAATATTTATTCATTAGAAGAGGAGCTATGAGAATTCGAATTGCTTGAGTGAATGTGTCGCATAAGATATGTACAGGGAAGAATCGCGTTTGAGTATAACTTGAGTTGAGTAAATTTCAATGATTGATGACATATCTGTCTCTAAATACGTTTCATTAAAAAAAAAATTATGGAAATCGGCTGGATAGAACGGCCAGGCGGACTGACTTTAGTTTCCATAAATTTTCTTAATATATAAGATTGAGGTAGCCATGTATCCAAATATACTGAAGATACACAAAATTGTTCCAATTCCAAAAGGTATGACAGTCAATAAAATTGAAAATTATCGTCCAATTTCAATTCTTTCAGTTGTCGACAAAATTTGTGTGAAAGTTATGTTTGAACAATTATCCAATTACCTTGAGAGCAACAATTTTGATCGGCAATATGGTTTCAGAAAAGGCGCTGGTACAGCTGTAATAAATGTGGTGGATTATGTCTATAATAGGCTTGATATTGGATACAAAGGGGTTGCAGGAGTGTTCTTCGATTTATCAAAACCATTCGACTTGGTGGATCATGATATATTAGTGAAGAAGCTCGATTTTATTGGCTTTTTCGAAATACCTTACGACTATTTAAGGATTATTTGGTGAATAGAAAAAAATTTGCTCAAGTTGGTGAATCAAAAACCAATATGCTTAATGTGTTGTGTGGACCGTTGTTATTTAAAATCTATATAAATGATCTGAAAATGATAAAGTTTAATGGAAAATTATTTATGTTCACTGACGGTATTTGCCTTTAATACAATTACAAACATGAAAAAGTCCTTCAGACACAAATTGAATATGACGCTGCAATTTTGTCAGAATTTCTTAGGCTGAATAAATTAATCCCAAATTCAAACAAAATAAAATTTATAAGATTTAAATCGTATGTCTTGAGAAATGCTAAGGTGATGAATCGGAAAGTGTGAAATACCTTGGAATAAATCTAAATCATAATTTAATGTGGGAAAATCGTATGAATCATATAAAATCCAAAATTTCATTTTGGAATTGGTATCCCATATAAATTGAAAAAAAAAAACTTAATGCTGATACTAAAATGCTACTTTACAACTCCTTTATTCACTCTCATTTATCATATCTTCCACTGATTTATGGTGGTCAGAGTTCAGAAAAAAACACACACTGAATAAAAAACTCGTACATATATGTAAACAAACATAACTTAGACCAACACACACATATTTTTATTTTCATATCAATTATGTGCGTTTCTAAATTTTCTACGGTGCCCAACACCATCATGACTGTGTTTGTTTTAATATTTCGTTATTTACACGAACATTTTTCTATCACGTACTTTTTGTTTCGATCACACATAAACCACACAGATTCGAATGTTGCTTTATTTAAAGTTTGCAAGGTTCAGAAAATACACACATGAAACACACAATGTTCTGTTCAAAAGCAGCCAACACATATCTTTATTTTCATATCAATTATGTGCGTTTCTAAATTTTCTGCGGTGCCCAACACAACCATGACTGTGTTCGTTTTAATATTTCGTTATTTACACGAACATTTTTGTATCACATACTTTTTGTTTCAATCACACATAAAGCACACATTTCTGAGTGTTGCTTTATTTGAATTTCATGTTCTGGTACGTGTACTGAAAAAAAAAACACAGAACATTTACAATAAACAGGTTCGAGTTCAGTTATATTTTAAGTCGTGTTGTGGCTCGTGTAGTAAGAAAAAACAGAACATGTACAATAAACAGGTTCGAGTTCAGTTATATTTTAAGTCGTGTTTATATTTTAAGTCGTGTTTAAAATATAACTGAACTCGAACCTGTTTACTGTACATGTTCTGTTTTTTCTTACTACACGAGCCACGAGTCATAAAAAAGGGACAATAAAATATGAAAATATTTTTTTGGGGTTTTTTTTATTGACACTCATTGTGTTTTAACGCAAAAAATCCCAAAAACTCATTGAGAAAAGGATTGTGCATTGACACTAATTGGTTCGCAAATTAAGGGTGGGTGATTGTGTTTTTTATGATGCAAAATTTGTTTGTGTCTAAAGTTATTTGTTACCAAAAAAAAAAAATGTTTGCAAAAGATCCTAACAACCCACAAGTGTGTCTTTTATGCCGCAAAATTGGGTTTTTCGTCTATGACACTAATTGGTTGCGAAAATAGGGGTGGGTAATTCAAAAAAACCTAACAACCAACAAGTGTAACTTTTATGATGCTAAATAGTTTTTGTGTCTTAAGTATTTTATTACCATATTTTATTAAAATAAAAACCAGTCAATAAAAACAATTGTAAATTATTTCAACGTAAATCACAAAAAAATGGCCAATAAAATTTTAAAATATTTGACAATTGTAAACAATTTGCAACGTAAGTCATAAAAAAAGGTTAATAAAATTTTAATAAATTTGGTTGAAACAATTGTTGTCGTTTTTATCGGGGTGTATCAGATCGCGAATTGATGTTTCAATTTTTCGCAGTACAAGAACCAGAACACGAATTTAAAATATAACTGAAGTCGAACCTGGTTATTGTACATGTTCTATTTTTTCTTAGTACAAGAGCCAGAACACGACTTAAAATATAACTGAACTCGAACCTGTTTATTGTACATGTTCTGTTTTTTCTTAGTACACGAGCCACAACACGACTTAAAATATAACTGAACTCGAACCTGTTTATTGTACATGTTCTGTTTTTTCTTAGTACACGAGCCACAACACGACTTAAAATATAACTGAACTCGAACCTGTTTATTGTACATGTTCAGTTTTTTTTCAGTACACGTATCAGGACACGAACTTCAAATAAAGCAACACTCAAATCTGTGTGGTTTATGTGTGATCGAAACAAAAAGTACGTGATAGAAACATGTTCGTGTAAATAACGAAATATTGAAACGAACACAGTCATGATTGTGTTGGGCACCGTAGAAAATTTAGAAACGCACATAATTGATATGAAAATAAAGATATGTGTTGGCTGCTTTTGAACAGAACATTGTGTGTTTCATGTGTGTATTTTCTGAACCTTGATGGTGGTACATCAAGAACAGCTATGAAATCATTGCAGTCAGCACAAAAAAGCACTGAAAGTCATTTTTAACTTACCGTTAAGGTATAGTACAATTGATTTATTTAAATATTTTGCAAAAAACATCCATCAAATAAAAGGTTATATATACAACAACTATTGGTTTACGTTTTTAAATGCACTAAAGGTATTGGTTCCCATACCATACAATTTAATCAAAATGTATCATATACTCATCGAATCACTAGACAGGCGATAAATTTAAGGGTGGTAAGATGCCGACTTGAGGTAACTAAACAATGTGTCACTTTTTTTGGACCAAGCGAGTATAATGAATTACATTACAGTCTGTTTTATCCACTTTTAATACTTATCTCAAAGAATATTTATTAGAAAATGTTAAAATTTTGAAAATATTGTATTCTTTTTTTTTCTTCTATAGTGTATATAATTTTTGTAAAAAGTTAGTATAAATTACGTTGCCTACTATTTATTAGCCTCTATAAAGCCATTTTTGGCGATGGGGCAAAAAAAATTTTAAATCTGTAAATAAATATTTTGAAATAAAAAAAAAAATGATTTGACTAAATTTCTAATATTAGAAAAAATTTACGTCGTCACTGGATTTAATAAATTTAAAATTTATTATTAAGGATTTCTTAATTTCAAAACTAGTCAGTTTTGGTAATTTTTTTTTTTTTTAGCAAAAACATATCTGGCAATCCTGTTGCATTTAATTTTACTAAACTGCTGCTTCATAAAAATGTGAGGGGTATAAATGTTAATCCTTACTGAGCCTAAGCACACATACTTCTTTAAAGTTTTGTTATTTTTATTTTTTTTTATTTTTTGTTTAGCTGAAAACAGTAGCCAAAACTTGATACCATAAAATTAATACCTGTGAAATGATTGTAAAATTCGAAGGAATTCTCTTTGTTTTTTATTTTTTTATTTCTGTTGTTGTTGTTTTTTAGTTGTTTAATGATTCATAAACTTACGTTACGGATATTCTTCGAATTCGTATTTAATGTATCGTCTGTATTTATTGTTTTCCCAATATAATAATTATTTTTATTATTTACGTTTTACTTGAATTTTTTTATTGCAGATTTGATGCTAACAAATCGACCAAAGGTGCCTCAAAATTGCGTAGAGATTTAATTAATGCTGAAATTGCTAATCTGCGAGATTTATTACCACTGCCACAATCAACGCGACAGCGTTTATCACAACTGCAACTTATGGCTTTGGTGTGTGTTTATGTCAGGAAAGCGAATTATTTTCAACAAGGTATTTATAAAGATATTACTAAATATAATAATTTAATCGCTAATAAGTTATATTTTTTAGCAAGTTTTTGAGCAAAAACATAAAAAAAAAAGAAATAATATATGAAAATATTTTTTAATATAAATCGCAATTTGATATGGACAATTATACAACTTTTAAATATTTTCATTATTCTTAAAATTTTCAATATCAAATACAATCATCATCAATATCGAAAAATTCCAAAAACCAAAGTAGTGGAATAAACTGGTGAAAAACATTTTTTTTAATCAAGAGGGTCTTTTGAAAAAGGGTCTTGGATCCAACTTTGCTGAGGCAATAGTTGTATATAGAAAATAAACATAAACCAAGATTTAGTGCTATTGTTATAAATTTATGTCGTGCAGATATGAAAAAGTTCATATCTGATGATGTTTTTATATGGGTACTAGGTAGAGTTTGCGATTTCCCGGGAATAGCAGGATTAATTAATAATATATTAATTTTGTCTATCAAGAAATATGAATTAATGAAGATTAAATAATACAACATCTTATGTTTAATTTAAAATAATGAATTAGAAGTTCAGCTTGTTAAAAATATGGAATAAAACATAAAAACCATAAAAATATAATTAAAAATAAATTAAGCGCCCCGGTAGGTGAATAGGTAGAGTGCTCGCCTGTCATGCGGGGTCGTGGGTTCGATTCCCACCATAGGCTTTGGTCTGTCGCTGCAAAAATCAGCCAGATGGTCTTTGTCACCCGGCTTAGAATTCAAATTTAGAATTAAAATTTACTTTGCATTGTAATTAATATAAAAAAAATAAATAAATAAATAAATAAATAAAAATAAATTACATGGGATCAATGAAAATTCAACATAAATAAAATGGAGAATACAAAAACTGTATGTTATTGTTTTAAAAAATGAGTTTTTAAGGTAACTTATGAGTTTAGTAATTAGCTCGACATTCTATTTCTATATCTTTTTGCGAAATGTCCAGCAAGAGAAAAAAATCTTTCGCTTACTACTGATGTTGGCTTTATGGTCAATAAAGCGTTATATAGATTATCCAAGTTTTTGGTCCGATTATTATTTATGTCATATAAACACAATTCTCGTTTAATAAGATTTACATTTTTTGGATTTAGTAATTTTTGGATTTCCCTAAGCTTTACTAATCGCATTTTCCAATTTGTTTTTAAAACTTTCTATATTCTGATATTGCGGAATGTCGTCGTCGTCACTACTGGATGATGTTTCTGATGTCCATTGAACGAAAAGCCGTTTGTATAAATGTTCTGCATAAATTGTTACAGTGCTCTTAGAATAATTTGGATCAATATTACAATTATTTGTTTTTAATTAATTTAATAATGACATAATTTTACCATCACGTCTCTGATTGATTTTATCTCTTATTGATTCCATCATTCTTTTAGAGAGAGAGGTATTCATTGATGATAGCTGAGTGTATTTATTAAAGCATCTGCTATTCAAAGATTGGAATCCCGTCGATTCAAAGCTTCTACTGCATCTTTAACTGGCTGTTATACCTTTGCTAAGATTTCTAGGTGCTATACATAGTCCTTAAACCATAAATTTGATGAATCAAAATCAATTAATGTTTTTTGTGGCATTTTTTATCTTCAAAAATTAATGTATCATATCTACTAAGCTATTCCATCTTGTTTTTACATCATGGACTAAGCGAGTTTCGTTTCCGAACTCTTGTTTAACACACGTTTCCAATCAACAGTTTTGAGCGCACTCTTTTTAACAATTTAACAATTTTTCTAGTAGATTCCCAGCCTCTTTATACTTTTTTGATATATTTTATTTAAAAATATATACGTTGAAATTATTTAATATATGGTTCACATATAATATGTGTATATTTAGGCTTAATTTTGTAAAAATTATATATCTATATATATTTGTATTCAGTTTAATATAAGTACATAAACCATCTAATATTTTGGTTTTTAACTCTTCATTAAACTTTATTTTATTCTTGCCATTGTTTTATAATAATTGAAAGTAAACGTCAGAATCTAAAAATACTTAAATAACGGTTGAGCTTTTTTCACACCTTCTTACATTTTTATTTTCTTAATCAACTCTGGTAAAGAAGTTTAGAAGTTTCCACTGTTTTGGCAGCACTAAAAGAATATTTACTTTTTGTTTCAATGGTGTGTGGTAGAGAAGAAGAAAGCATATATTTCTAAAATTCATAACTACACTGTACCTTTAATCAGACTAGTTTCTGACATTTCAGCCTTCATCAGTGATTTTATTGATTGTTATGTTATATTTGATACAAAATTAAAATTTTTATATTAATTACCGTATTAATTGCAATATGTCTGAAAAATGACGTCAAATATAACAAACTATTTATTTTTTTTATTTTTTTTAATATATTTTTTTTAAACAAATTTGTTATCTTTCAATAGAGAACACTCATAAGAGTGATTTTGCGAAAAAAAAACATAATTTTTAAAAATTTTAAATTTTGGAAAAGTTTCCAATGTATTGCTACCTCCTCTATTTAAGTACCTATTTTGTTATTAATATTAGGATCGAAAATTATTCAATTTAAAAAGATCAAAAATAAGATTTATTTGTAAAAATAAATGTTAAATAAATATACAAAATACATTTAAAAAAAGTAAGAAAATTCTAGTCGGTCTAGGCCGACTATACGATACCCTATACCATGCGTTTAGCGACCCCATCTCTTAGGTCCAACTAATTAGATATAGAAACGACATAAACCAAATTTGAGCGACATTGTTATTAAAATTTTTGCCTTCGGATATAAAAAAGTGCATATTGGATGTTATATTTATATGGGGACTAGGTCAAAATATTGAAAACCTTTACTATAGAAAAGTTGAAAACTTTCCGTCTATTTTTGGTTTTAATATTTCGCTGGGTGTCCATTATTTTTTAGTACTGCTTCACAATGCCGAGGCAATTAAATTGTTGATGATATCCATTGAAATTTTTTTGCCACTCTGAATAAACTGCCTCTATGAGATCTGTCTTGTTTGTGTAATTTCGTGTCCGTATTTTTCAATCTACATTTCAAAACACTAACTGCTTTAGATTCTTGACAATTGGTTACAACTTTGGACGTGTGTTTTGGGTCATTGTCATGTTGGAACTTTCAGATATGAATACATTACGTTATATATAATAATATAGAATATCTTTTACTACATGAATTGGACCGATTCCTTGACCCGAAAAGTAACCCGATATTATAATATCGCCACTGCCAATCTTAACAGTTTTATTTTCTTGGTCGTCGTACAACATGCTTCCATCATGGCCTCTTTTTGGACTCATCTATAAAGAGATCAGTATTCCAATTGCGTCTTAACCAGATCATGTGGTCTTTAGCAAAATATCTGCGAGCCAGACGATTTTTATCTGATATCAGAGGTTTCTTCACAGGGCGATAACAACGAAGATCCGCCTCAATTGCTAGTCGGGAAACAGTTAGAGCTTATATATTTTTAGTTTCAGATTGTTAATGGCCTCTTTAGGTAGCATTTTTGGATATTTCATAAACTCTTGTTATTAAATTATCCTGTCTGACTCGTTTTACGGGGCCTTCCTCCTAAATGTTAATTCGCGCCGTACATCTTTCTTTATATTTCTTGATCAGTTCTGAAATTATGGATTTATTTAAAGAATATTTGTCACAAATTTTCTTCTGCTTAAGGCCCATTTACACGATACCACTCAGTCGTATGATTTTTCGAAATAAAAATCCGACATTATTTCTGCATACTTAGGCCATTTATACCATTACACTCAAGTCTTATGAAACAACTGTTTAGAATAACAAGCAAATTTATTTTGAAATTTATATTTTATTTCCACTTTCTTTGTGTTTCTATACCTTCTTTTTTTAATATTACCAAAAAGACAACTCTGTTCCGATGAAAATGGCATGTTTTTAGAAATGTTTCTAAAACCATCGGACTTGGAAAATAAAATCCTACAGACTGTCCATTTCATAACATAAGCTTTATCCATGGTACGACTTTTTCATATACTCGACTTTTTGACAGGTCGTATTACAAAGTGTGATAGTGTAACCTGGCCTTTAATATCAGCAGTAAGTTCATCTATTATTCTGGCCTTTAGCTCTTCACAAAACTTTATTCATGCCATTATTTTATAAAAATTCATTATAAGATTAAAACATTTAATCTTAGGAATTTTTATTAAAAACACTAAATTTTCTTAAAAAGTACCTTTAGTTAAAAAAAGTACTTTTTCTTAAGAAAACAACTTTTCTTAAAAAGTATTCTTTTTTTTAAAGTACTATTTTTATTAAAATATTTTTTTTTAAATCACTTTCTCTAAAAGATTCCCTTTTCTTAAAAAAGTAAATTTTCTTAAAAAGTTCCAATTCTTAAAAAAGAAAGTCTTCTTAAAAAAGCACATTTGCTTGAAAAAGAAAATTTTTTTAAAAAGTAAATTTTCTTAAAAATGTACTGTAAAGTATTCTTTAAAAAGTACATTTTCTAAAAAAATACCTATTCTTATAAAAGCGCCTTTCTTCAAAAAGTTACTTTTCTTAAATTTTTTTTCAAAAATAACCTTTTCTTAAAAAAGTATATTTTCTAAAAAAGTCCATGTTCTTAAAAAAGTACCTTTTCTTAAAAAAGCAACTTTTCCTAAAAAAGTACCTAATCATAAAAAATACCTTATCTTCAAAAATTAACTTATCTTAAAAAATAAATTTTATAAAAAAGTACATTTTGTTAAAAAATTACATTTTCTTATAAAATACTTTTTCTTTTTAAATAAATAACTTCTTAAAAAGTACATCTTCTTAAAAAAGTAAATTTTCTTAAAAAAGTTCCATATCTTAAAAAAGTACATATTCTTAAAAAATTAATTATTCTTAAAAAATTAAATTTTCTTAAAAAAGTACCTTTTCTTAAAAAAGCAACTTTTCTTAAAAAGTAATTTTCTTAAAAAAGTACTATTTTTAATAAATTTTTTTTAACAACTTTTTCTAGAAGATTTCTTATCTTAAAAAAGTACATTTTCTTAAAAAAGTTCCATTTCTTAGAAAAATAAGTTTTCTTATAGCACATTTGCTTGAAAAAGAAAATTTTCTTAAAAATGTAAATTTTCTTAAAAATGTTCTGTAAAGTATTCTCAAAAAAGTAATTTTTCTTCATTAAGTACCTTTTCTTAAAAAGGTACCTTTTCTTAAAAAAGTACATTTTCTAAAAATTTTCTCTTCTTAAAAAAGTACCTTTTCTTGAAAGAGTAAAATTTCTTAAAAAAAAACAAAATATTCTTAAAAAATACCTTTTCTTAAAAAAGTGACTATTTAAAAAGTTAATTTTCTTTCAAAAAGTACATTTTCTTAAAAAAGTTTTTTCAAAATTAACCTTTTCTTAAAAAAGTATATTTTCTTAAAAAGCAACTTTTCTTCAAAAATTAACTTATCACTTATTTTTTGCAAAAACATATACAAACCAAATTTGAAAAAAATCTGTGCAATATTTTATTTTTTTAATAGATCTAAGTGAAGATCGGGAATCAGCTTCATATGAGCGCTATGACTAAGAATTCTCCTATGGGGTTTATTTTTGGACTACTGATTAATGGATGTAATAAACATATACAAATAAAATTTGATAGAAATCTATATGATAATTTGGATAGTATGGCAATTTAAGACGATCTCATAGGGGTCATTTGTATGGGGACCAGGTGTGAACATGGACCGATTTTAACAATTTCAATAACGTTCATCCTATGGTCGAAGCTTACGTAATCAATTTCATCAAAATATATTCATATTTGCGATCTGTAGTTTGATTACAAGGTTTACATGGACACACAGACAGACGGACGGACGGACAGACATACATCAAATAGTTATTCCGAGTCAATCGGTATAATAAAAGATGGGTCCAGGTCAAATATTTTTGGTAGTTACAAACATCAGCGCAAAGTTATTATACACTATACCACTAAGTGGTCAGGATATAATGTATAGTTGGTATATTCAAGTTTTTAAGTTTAATAAATTTATTCCGATCGACTCAGAATCACTTTCTCAGAATCACTTTCTGTCCGTCTGTGCAAACCTACAGGTCGCAGATTGGTGAAACTGGGTGTATGCTCAGATCTAACACCCATTCAAATGATCCGTATGAGATCGACTTAACTTGCCATAAGATCCATATTTTCAAATAGATCTCAGTCAGATTGGGTTTGTGTGTGTTTATTACATCCGTTAAACAGTAGACCAAAAATCAAGCATATAGGGCAATTCTTAGTCATACCCCCCATATGAAGCTACTTCCAGATCTTCACTTAAACCTATCAAAAATAAAAATTTATCACAGATTTTTGTCGAATTCGGTTTGTATATTTTTTTTTACAAAAAATAAGTGACTACAAAATATGGTCGGGATGGGTCCATTTTTCCAACTAGTCCCCATATAAATATAACATCCGATATGAACTTTTTCAGATCTGCAGGCAAAAAAATTAATACAGACTAGCAGATTCCAGCACTCGAAAGTCGAGTGCTATTTCTAGGCAACTTTATTTTTCAACTTAGCCAATTCACAAACCAACACTTTTATGGTTTATTATTATTGTGAATGAAGATAACAAACTCATTAACAAACACATTAACAAATTTAATAAACACACACATAGCATATGTATAATTTTATGTATGTATTTGTAGCAATTTTAAAAGCAATTTACTTAAAATAAAGGAAAAAATTTTAAAATCTGCAAATCTGGAAAACGCTAAAAAGAAATACCTTTCAAATAATAAACGTTTGGTCAAAATCGGGATAAAACGGTATAACAAAACATCGGTCAAAAGAATTCGCTTAGCCTATTAATATTATAGATTCCACTCAGGTTTGGTTTATTTTCTAAATCCAATTAGTTGGACCTAAGAACAATTCTCTACACGGTCGGTTTAGAGTTATATGCACTACATATCGTTATGTATGTGTTTATATATTTATACTAAAAATGAATACCCTTAATATAATTTGTATACTACCAAAACATTTTAAACATATGTAATTATTTTGTTGCTAAGTGCTTGCTTGCTTTAAATCATTTAAAAAAAGTCAAAAATAATAACTGTATTTGATTTGTTACTTATATTTTATTGTTGCTAAGATTATTATGCTGACGTAGCCGATCGCATAAATAAAGCACGAGTGACTTTCTTTTCCTTAACCAAAATTTGGAGAAGAAATAATATTTCTCGTAAAACAAAAGTACGTATTTTTAACTGTAGTGTAAAGTCTGTCTTGCTTTATGGCTGCACTACATGGAGCTTAACGCAAGATACCATTAAAAAAATTCAAACATT
Source organism: Cordilura impudica (assembly GCA_963682025.1). Classification (NCBI taxonomy): domain Eukaryota; kingdom Metazoa; phylum Arthropoda; class Insecta; order Diptera; family Scathophagidae; genus Cordilura; species Cordilura impudica. Next base: position 365,693,631 of record OY821517.1, read on the forward strand.
TATTAACAAATGTCTGAGACAAATTTTTCACATCCACTGCCAAACAGAATGGCAAACGATGCCCTGCTCCAAAGGGCAAGCTCCTTGCCAGTTCACATAGAGATTCGCAAACGAAAGTGGACGTGGATAGGTCATAACGGGTGATTTTTTTGAGGTTAGGATTTTCATGCATTAGTATTTGACAGATCACGTGGGATTTCAGACATGGTGTCAAAGAGAAAGATGCTCAGTATGCTTTGACATTTCATCATGAATAGACTTACTAACGAGCAACGCTTGCAAATCATTGAATTTTATTACCAAAATCAGTGTTCGGTTCGAAATGTGTTTCGCGCTTTACGTCCGATTTATGGTCTACATAATCGACCAAGTGAGCAAACAATTAATGCGATTGTGACCAAGTTTCGCACTCAGTTTACTTTATTGGACATTAAACCAACCACACGAATGCGTACAGTGCGTACAGAAGAGAATATTGCGTCTGTTTCTGAGAGTGTTACTGAAGACCGTGAAATGTCGATTCGTCGCCGTTCGCAGCAATTGGGTTTGTGTTATTCGACCACATGGAAGATTTTACGCAAAGATCTTGGTGTAAAACCGTATAAAATACAGCTCGTGCAAGAACTGAAGCCGAACGATCTGCCACAACGTCTAATTTTCAGTGAATGGGCCCTAGAAAAGTTGGCAGAAAATCCGCTTTTTTATCGACAAATTTTGTTCAGCGATGAGGCTCATTTCTGGTTGAATGGCTTCGTAAATAAGCAAAATTGCCGTATTTGGAGTGAAGAGCAACCAGAAGCCGTTCAAGAACTGCCCATGCATCCCGAAAAATGCACTGTTTGGTGTGGTTTGTACGCTGGTGGAATCATTGGACCGTATTTTTTCAAAGATGCTGTTGGACGCAACGTTACGGTGAATGGCGATCACTATCGTTCGATGCTAACAAACTTTTTGTTGCCAAAAATGGAAGAACTGAACTTGGTTGACATGTGGTTTCAACAAGATGGCGCTACATGCCACACAGCTCGCGATTCTATGGCCATTTTGAGGGAAAACTTCGGAGAACAATTCATCTCAAGAAATGGACCGGTAAGTTGGCCACCAAGATCATGCGATTTGACGCCTTTAGACTATTTTTTGTGGGGCTACGTCAAGTCTAAAGTCTACAGAAATAAGCCAGCAACTATTCCAGCTTTGGAAGACAACATTTACGAAGAAATTCGGGCTATTCCGGCCGAAATGCTCGAAAAAGTTGCCCAAAATTGGACTTTCCGAATGGACCACCTAAGACGCAGCCGCGGTCAACATTTAAATGAAATTATCTTCAAAAAGTAAATGTCATGGACCAATCTAACGTTTCAAATAAAGAACCGATGAGATTTTGCAAATTTTATGCGTTTTTTTTTAAAAAAAAGTTATCAAGCTCTTAAAAAATCACCCGTTATATTGCGAAGACCACAAACAGAAATTGCCAGAATAGCCCTAGATTGGAACCCTCAAGGACAACGCCGCCAAGGTAGACCCCGTAACACCTGGGTTCGATGCCTTAAACAAGAATGTCTACTAGCTCGTATATCCTGGAACCAAACAAAACCAATTGCCAGAGATAGAATCATATGGAGAGAATTCGTTGACGCCCTATGTTCACTCTGAACTTTATTTAAGTATTTGTAGTTTTCAGAAATGTATTTCTATTGATATTTAAATAAATAAAGGACATATATATATAAGTATTATGATTGGGAATGCAGAATCCTGTTTTTATGTACATAAACTTGTACATATGTATGTATACCGCTATCGACATGATCGAACATGCACAGCTTGCTTTAGTAAATTCTTTTGTTACTAAGTGAAAGAATTGGGCATGAAGAATGAGAAAGCTAGTAACATGTAAATCTGTATACACATATTTAATTCTAGACCGACTATAATTTTCTTATTTGTTTTTTTTTTTAAAGGTACTTTCAAATGAATATTTCTGTGATTTTCTGGAATAACCGCATAAGTCAATTTTTGTCAGTTTTGAGTTAACGATGCCAATTATATTAATTTTTCAATTTTTTTTATAAAAATATTGACCATTTTTGAGTTTTTCTTTAAATAACAACGTAAATTAAATGTTTATTAAATTAATTTACAGCACTAACGACGTATGTCAACCTACGTTTGATCGCTGACAAATTATTTTCTCAGAAAACAACAGATAGCGACATACGTTGTTATTAGTGAAAAAAAATGAAAAATCATTTTGGATTAGTTTTCAGTTTATAACCACTTGTAAAAACTTTTGTGTTTATTTCTGTTATTTTTTGTCACTATTATTCTTGATACGTTGTTATATTCTTATCCTAAGTCCCGTTAACTTTTTGTTGACGTACAAAAAAATCCATTTTTCAAGCAACAACAACTTATGTCTACATGGGTGGTAGGATTGGTAGTTTTTTCAAAGAAAACGACGTTTGTCGACATAAGTTATTTTATCTGCACACACTTTAAGTGTAATTTACATATTGTTTTTTTCGTCCTTCTCCAGGATCCATTCCTCTGAAGATTTTTGACTCAAAATTTTATATAAAGTATTTATTGCCCATATCTACAGGACTGTTAAATAAAAAGCTCTAAAATCGTTATATCGAGCCCATAATTTCAAATATAACGTTTTTTTTTTTGTCCATTTTGGGTTATTTTAGAAAACCACAGATTTATCAGTTGAAAAGTACCAGTTTTCCCATAAAGGCTCGAATTAAAAAAAATTTTGTTCTTGGCCGCTGTTTGTGTTTCTGGCGATCCATTTTCATATTCCTAAATTGCATTGTAAAGAAGATAGAAAAAGGTACCCTTTTACACTTTTACACTTACGGGTCGTTTTTACCCCCCTTAACATCTGAAAAGTTTTCCTCTCATCTTATGTTTCTACCTCTAGTGGAATCCATATACTGTATTTCATATTGCTAAAGTTGTTTGTTTAGAAGATACTCCTTTTTGGCCGTTTTTCCTCCCCTAGACTTACAATTGGCAATACATTCATTCGTGACCGATGTGTGAAAATTTGCTCTTGTTTGAAGTTTTATGGTATTTTTCAGAAAATTTTCCACGATGACCTAATAAAAAATTATGTTGCTTAGAGCTGTATATATAGAGAGAAACGTTTTTTCAAGAGTCAAAGCATTCCGCCAAAAACTGAAGCTTGGAGGAAGAGACTCTTCGACAAAAAAAAACAGAAAATAAAAAAAATAAATATTTAAATATTTGTGTAAAATTATATCAAATTTGAAATAACAACTAATTTTCACAAGTTTGTATAGAAAGTAACTGATCTTTTTCGAGTAGTTGTTCGCCCAGAGCTTAATTTTAATCGGAATATGGTGAAACGTAACAAACTTTAGCACCTTACCGAATACAGTTATCGTATAAATATAAATTTTTAACAATTTAATCTATTTCTGGGGATTTTTTATGAAGAAATTACTAAATTTCCCCCAAAATTACTGTTATGTTTCTTCAGTGTTGCAAATTAAATAATTTTAATTTTTTCTCAAAACAGCTGTTTTTACAAATGGTGACAAAATATTAACAATATATCTATAATATTAATAGGCTAGGCGATTTCTTGTGACGGATGTTTTGTTCTATCGTTTTATCCCGATTTTGACCAAAAGTATATTATTTCAAAGGTATTCCTTTTTAGCCGTTTTGCAGATTTACAGATTTTTAAATTCTTTCCTTTATTTTGAGTAAATTGCATTTAAAGTTTCTACTAATAGATACATAAAATTATACAATGCTATGTGTGTGTTTGTTCAATTTGTTAATGTGTTTGTAATAAAAATGAGTTTGTTTTTTGGTGTTGATTTGTGAATTGGCTGTAACTGATTAGCATACCGTTAGGGTCTTTATTTAATGAAAAAATAAAGTTTCCCAGAATTTGCACTCGAATTTCGAGGTCTGGAATCTGCTAGTATCGATAACAACGCGTAGTTTTGAATTTATCATATTTAGACTGTCGAAAGCAAAACTTCGAGGGTGTCAAACAGAAGCTAGTTTCCTCGAATGTATAATTAATAATCATACGGCGAATATCTTATTCGCAAAAGAATAGGTTTGAATACCATAGAGTTGCATTTGTATTTAAAATGTTAAAAACTTAACTTAAAGTAGAGCTATCAAAAAAATTTATGAATTTATTATCAAACCTTGTAAATATTCTCACAATAAACATTGATATGAAAATAACAAATAGTTTCAATATTTTCTTCAATTTTATAAAAGCATATGCGAAATTATCCATTTCTATACTATTTTTTTCTGAAAACTCTCAAGAAACAGTTGTTATAATCTGAAACCAACTTCTTTATAAAACAAATAGTTTTAGTATTCTGGTAACCCTTATATAATCAAATAGTAGTACTATTATGTATATTTAACATCTGCGAATTGTTGTATAATTTTTCGAAGAACATTACAATCGTATAAGCAATAAAATTATTTGTATTAGTGGAGAAAATTGGATTGTTTGTATAAGACGTACAACATACAGATTTAAAGAAAAACTTGCAAAAACAAAAAAAAAACAAAATGAAAAGAAAACAAAGGGTCAGTGATATTCTAGAGAAATTATCGCACTAACAACGCAATTCTACTTGTAAGACTGGCTTCAATTTAAAATACACCCAAAAACTAAATGCGTAATGATTCAAAAGAGATAAGTTCTAATAATATCCTCTAAATTTTTAGAATATATAACTATTATAGTACTCTAACTTTTTAGAATTCCTCCTTGTTTACTCTGTAAAGCATGTCAATTTGCAACAAAGTTATTTGTTTGAGTGTAATTGAAATTGCACGTAATTTTGTTTTATTTTTACTATTCTTTGCATTTGTAGATAATTTCGAAAATTGTACATCTCAAATTAATGTGTGGGATAAATAAAAAAGCTGACTAAAGATTGAGAGTCTGAAGTACATATTTATTTATAAATTAAAGTTGTAATTTTCTTTTGTTTTATTTTATATCTAGTTGTAATTCTAGTTTTGTATTGCATCTAAACACTTTTGTACAAGAATCCATTCATCTTGTAAATTCTACAATTTTCATTTTAATTATATTTTGTTGAAATTGTTCAATAGATTATAATAATTATATGAAATTAGTAAATGTTAGCGCATTAACTAAATAATTTACTGAATTCAAGTGATTTTCTTTAAAAACTAATTGAATTTTAACTATGATTTTGTTAAAATAACTATGATTATCTAGGAAATAAACTTTTTACAAATTGACTGTTGTGAATCATAAATAAAACAATATGATTTTTGAGCCCAAAAAGACTTAAAGCACAAACATGTTACAAAGAAATATTGAAAAACTTAAGACGTGCTTAAAAAGTGATTACCAAAAAGTAGAAACATAAGCACAGATATTGATCTAGATGCAGTTATTTTGTTGGCATAAGCACTAGTGTATTAGAAAAGAAGTAGATATGTTTCGATCGACTATCGCTTTTAGCTAGTGTTCATAATATGATAAAAGTTTGACTTCAGAGTAGGAAACCCTTAAAATATGTGGAATATTCAAATGAGTTTTTTTTTATACATGTATTTAGAAATGTTGGATACTCTAGTTTTCATCTACCACCATGAAACTTCTACAGAAGTCATTTGACATTCAGCATGTTGCCTTATTAGGCTACCTTTGAAATATTCGTTCAAATATGGCCATTACTGCCTCGAAATTTCACAGTTTAATTCATTAGCCTATCATTCATTGGCTTTTTCAGAGATATAAATTCGTCGTGTTTGGCATAACTGTCTCATCTTTAAAATGTCTAGCTAAAATTTTCCAATTGAAATCATCAAAATAATTCAAAGGGAGATCTTTTAATGTATTTCTAAGTGCTAGTCACTCTCAAGAAATAAATTTAACCGTAGGATGACCACAGTGATCATGTTTATCGCACATTTTGTATAACTAGCAGATTCCAGCGCTCGAAATTCAAATGCAATTTCTAGGCAACTTTAATTTTCAACTTAGCCAATTCACAAACCAACACTTTTATGGTTTATTATTATTGTGAATGAAGATAACAAACTCATTAACAACACCTTAACAAATTTAATAAAACACACATAGCAAATGTTTAATTTTATGTATGTGATAGTAACAGCTTTAAATGCAATTTACTCAAAATGAAGGAAAAAATTTAAAAATCTGTAAATCTGAAAAACGGTTACAGAGAAATACCTTTCAAATAATATACGTTTGGTCAAATTCGGGATAAAACGGTAGAACAAAAAATCGGTTACAAGAAATCGGCTAGCCTAATTTTCAATTTTTTATTTAAAATTTTTAATTTTTAATCTTTAATTGTTAAATTTAAAATTTTAAATTTTCATTTTTAATTTTTTGTTATTCAGTTTTCAATTTTCATTTTTAATTTTCCAATTTTCATTTTTAATTTTTCATTTCCTCTTTTCCATTTTTCATTTTCATTTTTTATGTTTATTTTTCATTTTTCATTTTTAATTTTCCATTTTTCAATTTCCATCTTTCATTTTTCAATTTCCATTTTCAATTTTCATTTTTAATTTTTCATTTTTCATTTTTCATTTTTCATATTTCATTTTCCATTTTCCATTTTTCATTTTTCTTTTTTAATTCTTCATTTTCAATTTTTCATTTTCATTTTTCTTTTTTCATTTTCCATTTTCCATTTTACATTTCTCATTTTCAATTTTCAATTTTCATTTTTCATTTTTCATATTTCATATTTCATATTTCATTTTCCATTTTCCAGTTTCCAGTTTCCAGTTTCCATTTTTAATTTTTAATTTGTAATTTGTAATTTGTAATTTGTAATTTGTAATTTGTAATTTGTAATTTGTAATTTGTAATTTGTAATTTGTAATTTGTAATTTGTAATTTGTAATTTGTAATTTGTAATTTGTAATTTGTAATTTGTAATTTTTCATGTTCCATTTTTTATTTTCAATTTTCATTTTTAATTTTCCATTTTCATTTTTAATTTTTCATATTTCATTTTCCATTTTCCATTTTTAATTTTTCTTTTTTAATTCTTCATTTTCATTTTCATTTTCCATTTTTCATTGTCAATTTTCAATTTTCATTTTTAATTTTTCATTTTTTCATATTTCATTTTCTATTTTTCATTTTCCATTTTTAATTTGTAATTTGTAATTTTTCATGTTCCATTTTTTATTTTCAATTTTCATTTTTAATTTTACATTTTTCATTTTTCTAATTTCATATTTCATTTTCCATTTTTAGTTTTCATTTTCCATTTTTCAATTTTCGTTTTTTCATTTTTCGTTTTCCGTTTTTTTAATTTTTCAATTTTCAATTTTCATTTTTCATTTTTTAATTTTCAATTTTCAATTTTCAATTTTCATTTTTCGTTTTTTCATTTTCAATTTTCCGTTTTTCATTTTTTGTTTCTCATTTTTAGTTTTTCATTTTTCTTTTTCCATGTTTCATTTTCTATTTTTCAGTTTTCAATTTTCATTTTTCTTTTTCATTTTCCATTTTACATTTTTCATTTTTCATTTTCCATTTCTCGTTTTTCATTTTTCATTTTCCATTTTCCATTTTCCATTTTTCATTTTCCATTTTACATTTTTAATTTTGCAATTTTCATTTTCCATTTTCCTTTTCCCATTTTTAATTTTTCATTTTTAATTTTCCATTTTCCATTTGTCATTTTTAGTTTTTAATTTTTAATATTTAAATTTTATTTTTAATTTTTATTAATTTTTAATTGCTTAGGCCAACGTGACACGTGAAGTATTAATATACACACAACTGTAATGACTTAAAAAGTACGAAAAATTACAACCTATACAACATATCTTAAGAAAAACAACAAACACACTGAAAAATTGTATTTTTTCAAGAGTTTTTTCAAAGTTTCATTCATAACTCATGACCCCTTTGACCGATTTTGACGATTTTAAATAGCAACTCCTTTGGGATGTTAATAAACGATTTTATACAAAAACGAACGGTCTAGCTTAGATATTGACGCCGTGATCGTAATTTCCACAGACAGACGGACAGACGGTCATCGCTAAATCAACTTCCCTACTTATACTGATCAAGAAAATATATTGTTTTGGGGTCTCCGGAATTTATTTCGATGCGTTACAAACGGAATATATACCCTTTATATACCCTCTGCCACTGAGGTGTGGAGGGTATAAAAAGTATTGGTTTGTGAAATGGCTAAGTTAAAAATAAAGCTGTCTATAAACTGCACTCGAATTTCGAGCGCTGGAATCTGCTAGTATGAATAATAAGACGTTAATTCTGAAAACCATTTTCCATGCCATAATGTTTTGCGCTGCCCTAGTATGGTCCACGTCCGCACAATGTCACATCAAAAAGCTGCAAGGAGCTCAAAACAAATACTAAATATGATATACAACTTGCCTTGGTATTTCTCCACACAACGTCTCCTCTTACTCGCAAATATTGATCTCGTTAATGATAAAATAGACAATTTGACATTTAATTGCAATACAAGATCCCATTTATCGGAATATAACCATTATCAATGAGCTCATCTCAGTATAATTTTTGCCCTTTTTAAACTCTTTCTTTTAACACAGTCACGTGACACACAGTCACGCATAGTCACGGAGTGATTTGACACGGAGTGGTTAAGACGATATGGTGTACATTAAAAATTTGACTTGCATTTTTTCTACACGATTTATAGGGACGCTATCACTTGCTTAAAATCAATGAAGCATATTCCAATCTCGACCTTACAAAACACGAAAATATTATTTTTTTCGCATTATAATCAAACAGATTAACAATATTAACCGAAAAAATATCTAAAATCGAATAAAATAGAGTATCACTCATTACCTGTATTGAGTATTACTCAATATATGCCCATTAGTTTTTTTCCGATTCAATGTGCACTTTACTTTTTTGAATTCTCTTGATAACTGAAACATTCTACAAAAATTTCAATAAATTTCGATGTTGTTAGGAACTGCCCCTAGCTTGTTGAAATTTCCGCATCCGTGTAAATTCACAAATAGCATTAAAAAAATCGATACTTAATCTATACCAACTCTATTCTTCTATATTTTTTTTTTGTACTAATATCCTTTGTTGACACGATGTGAGAAAAAACTCGAAATGTCGGAACTTTTTTTAATGAATGGGAATATTCGTTAAGGGGAGGGGTTAAAAAATTAAAAAAAAAATTTTCTAAATTCTAAAATTTGATCGTCTTGTATTGGTCACTGTGGGTAACTTTGAGGAAATTTGAGAATTGAAAAAACTAGGATAAAAGTCACAAATTATATAAACAATTCTTTTTTGAATTTTTTAATAAATAAAGGTCGACAAATAATTTTTGCAATAAGTAACAACGAACTTCACGAAATAAATTTTTTCCTGCAATGAGCAGGAAATTATTTATTATTATTATTTATTTCTCTACATAAGTTTGTAAGATTACTTTAAGAATATAGGTATAATATTGCTTCGTAGTGGCAACGATGGTCTTTTATTAAAATTTGGGACTTCCCCGAAAATAAACTTAACTGCTGAACGAGAAAAATATTTTATATACGAGCGTTATAATTGTGGAGTTCAGTTTCATAAACATAAAGCAAACGGTGTGTCGACGAGTTACTGTTATTATTAAAAATCGTGAGTGGTTGGAAATGCGTATAAGAAAATTCGTTTAATAGAACTGTTTTTGGTAGAATCTTGGAAATTAAGCCCAATAGTTTAAATTCGAATGTTTGTCTTGTAAAAATTGTGCTAAAATAATTATTATTCCAATGGCTGAAATACGAATAAAAACAGAATAGCATTTAATTGGATCACCCATTGAAAGATTCAGTGGTTGTGTGCTATCAACAATCCTTGAGGCTTTACGGTTATATTTTTATTATCATAAAGTTACAAATCTTTAAAAAAAACAAATGCTGTTAAATAGGTAATATCAGATATTTGTGAAATATGGTGTAAAGCATGAGTGCCTATGTCAGAAAATCGTAGTATTAATCGGAAAATTTGAGGCACTACTACAAAAATATCGCAATTTGTGCAAACATAAGAAAAGTGAAAGTTCGTCACAAATAAAGAAAATAAATTTAATGAACAAATCAATAAACTTTTCGACATATCGCATCATGACGCTATGACTTTAATAAAAATAAAGGAAGATCAAAAGTTTTTTTAGATCAACGTTCCGAGAGGAAGTATTATATGGGCACTACTGACAAAAAAAAAATAGCCAGGAAAGAGAAAAGACAACAAATAAAGGCTCAAAATAATGATATAATGATAGGGAAATACAATTCAAGAAAACACAAAGCAACTACTGCGACACACTATCATCTGAAGAATCTGACTTAAGCGACGACAGTTGTAAACCAAACATTCCTTCCACATCCAAAGCAACGAGATCTGTTCTCAGTAAATTTCGCAAGTACTTTAATTTAACCAAATATGACAGCAGCTTTGGATGGAACAAATATAAGTGATCGAAAAGCGACTTATTTGCTTTCTGTAGCAACCAAAATATTCGGTAATAAAGAAGAATCTGTATTGTCACTTAGCAGAAGCATCAGCCGAAGAGCAAGGATAAACACTCGATCAACCCAAGCAATAAAAACTAAGCTATCATTTTCACCTGATGGTCCATTAGTGGTTCATTTCGATGGAAAACTGCTTGATGCTATTACTGGCGGCCCAAGAAAAGAAGACAGAATTGCAATTTTAATAACAGGAGCCAGTTTAGAAAAGCTACTTGCCATACCTAAAGTTGAAAATGGCACTGGCGAAAATGTTGAAGAAGTTGTCAAAAATACTATTATTGAGTGGAATCTTCAAAACAAAGTATGTGGAATGTCTTTCGACATTTACGTGGACATTTACGTGGAGCTTGTGTTCTTTTGGAAAAAAAAAAAAACTAAGCCAACAGTTTTTGTGGCTTTCATGTAGACATCATGTATTAAATAGAAGTTGTTTGTAGTGATGCATTTAAGGTATTATTTGGGCCAACAACTGGTCCGTCGTCGATTCTATTTAAAAAGTTTCGCGACAACTGGCCAAACATAAAACAAAGGGAATACGAAGTTTGTACGGATGACAGATTAGATGACCAACTCCTGATTTTAAAGAATGAATCAATCAACTTTATAATGGAAATATTAAATGGCTCATGCAGTGTCCCAAGAGATGATTACAAAGAAATTTTACAACTAACTCTTATTTTCCTTGTCGGAGTGCGTCCAGGTGGTGTAAAATTTCAAAGTCCAGGTGTATTTCACCATGCACGTTGGATGTCAAAACTGATATATGTCTTTAAAATATGTATGTTTCAAAAACAATTTAAACTGCCAAAAGGAGAGGCCAGGGCCTTAGTTGAGTTTGGCTTATTTATTGCTTTAATTTACGTCAAATACTGGATAAGTTGCGCAATATCTTGCGACGCTCCAGCTAATGATTTAAAAATATACAAACGAACGTCAAATGTTGTTTTTAAAAAGGAAGTGCAGCATTATATAGGCATTTGTGGTACCTCAGTCAAGAGCTGATTGTACGCGGACTATTTTCAGACATAGTGCATTTTGAAACCAAACGGAAAATGGTAAAACAAATTAAAGAATCATCAGAGGCAGAAACAAAATGATGAACCAGGTATCATGCGAAAAATGATATAAGCGACAATGGCTTAGAAGATTTTGTTGGTCCAGCATCCCATATTTTTTTTCAAATTCTCAAATTGGATTCTTTCTTTCTGGATATAAATGTAGAAAAATGGAATGAAAATCTTTTATATCAAGCCGCAAAAAAGGCAGCGAGTAATCTTAAGGTCGTGAATGATAGTGCTGAGAGTGGATTTGCTTTAGCTACAAACTTCAATTCATCGCTAACAAAACAAGATCAGAAGCAGTACCTTTTCCAAGTAATAGAAATGCATCGCCAAATGTTTCCAAACCCAAAGATAAGTATTCTATTAATGAAACCAGTTTAAAAGAAATAATTTAAAATAAAAACTACAAAAAATTTAGAAATGAAAATTGTTAGATTTATATGGGTGAGTCGAAATTTCAATGGCTTAGGGGCAGTCCTATATATTATTTTTCTTGCTTGATTTTTTTTCAGTAGCTTAAGTCATCAAAAGGATCCAAAAAAGTTAAGTGCATTTTAATATTTTACACTTTTATATTTTTGGACAACCCTAATACCCATGCTGCATAAATGTGCACGAAATAGAATAAGTCAGCGAGCATTACGAAACCCAGATAAGATTTACAAATATGCATAATCATAAGTCAATTTTGTTAATAAAATCAATCAAAAATGGAGCATCAAAAAGGGCGCAAGTTTTTCATTTTTAATGCTGTTACTTATTAGTGAAAACATTCAATCTTTATTTACAATCGTCACAATGTGGCGCAGGTAACCACTGAAACCAACATAGTATCAAATACTACACTTAAGTCCAAAATTTCATCCCCACAGAATAAAACATCCATTAAAAGTCATAAGCCGATACTATGAAACTGAGAATAGTGGAATTTAGAAGTATAAATGCATAAATATTCAAATTATTATTATTCACATAAATGCAAAATTGCAACTTTTAAATTTTCCATTCAAATTTAAGAAGATATCAATTGTAAAAACTGGAATTCAGATTTCCAATTATAAATTAGAAAATATCAATTGAATTTCAGAAAATCATATTAAAACGTTGGAAATAATAACTTAAAATTTAGAAGACACCACCAATTGAATTTTAAATATATAAATTTTATTCTTTAAACGCAAATTGAAATTCAAAAAACACCAAATATGTTTACATTTAAAAAAATATTGCCATTCAGGAGACATAAATAGCATCTCAGGATAAGAAAACATTAATTTAAATTCAATGAAGTTTAGAAAACCTCAAATGATATTTAAGAATTGCGAACATAAAAATTTTTATATAAATAAAGCGCAATTTGATGAGAATGAGAATGAGAATGTTATTTATATATTATTTTTCACAATTTTTTTGGATAAAAATTTAAAGTTATTCAGAAAATAAAGATAAATTATTGTAATTAAAATTTTTGGGATATTTGGTTTTTTGCGTTTGGCATCCCTAATCTGACCCAGTTTTCAAGTTGACTTCAAAATTTGACTTCATGGTAGGCAAAGTAAAACTCAAAAAATTTAAGTTCGATAATAATTTTCAGGTAGTAATATTTGGAGTCAATAAATGAAAATTTATTTTATTAACATGATTTAATTCAAAATCAAAAGTTGGCATCACTGGGTTAGATTTTGTATTGTGTTGTGTTATTTTATGTTACCACAAAATCTAATAGTGAAAACACCCTTTTAATATGTAAAAAAAATGTTTTCTCTATATTTTCCAAATATGGCAATATTTTAACAAAAACAAATTGAGAGAGGTTTTTTTTTTTTGGTTATTATTTTGTTACTTCATCCGACCTATACGGCCGCAATAAAGAATTATTTGGCCAGTTAAAAGAAACTATACAGCCATCTCCAATTAGCACGATTTAACGCGTATAGCCACCCTACACAACCTCTACCTTCGCAAAAGAGGTTAGGGCGAGCTATTTAATTTGCAAAAACTTATACTAAAAAAATAAACGAGAGGTTGTCATATAACCGGAAACGCATGCATATATAACCTATATAACCTAAATGCATGCTGATCGGAAACCACGAAGACGAAAAAGCAAACACCGAAACGTGTTTTCTTTTATTCGCAATAATAGAAAAGACGAAAACGATCTTTCCTCGATGGAGCGCGAATTAATAACTCAAAGAATTTGCTGAAATAAATTGTTTACTTTTTCAAATATTTCGTTTACATTTATTATCAGTACTCAAACCGTGGTGGAGGGTATTAAAGATTCGGCACAGACGAATTTAACACTCTTGCTTGTTTTTGGATAGAACTGTCTTTACATTTTTTTTCCTAACATTCTGTTTCCGATTTATTTTGTTTATTATTTGGCAAATTTTAGAATCGTTTGATTAATTTTTCTGCGTTAAATTTTTTTTCGTATTTTTTTTCAGTTTTAATAAGTAAAATTATATGAAATAATATAATATCATTTTGGCCAGGTTAACACCTAACACTCTTATTTGAAAATCGTTTAATCTTTTTATTGTCATAATAATTTCCCGTCTCCATTGCATGACGTTTTTTAAGTATTTTGAAATACTTGAAGCAGCTTGTTACGTCCGTTTTTTTTTTATTATTTTTTGATAAGCCATTTGTGTCTTAGGTCTTTTGATCGCGATCATATTTTACTGGTGTAAAGTTTGTAACTTCAGTCTTGTGATAATGGTTGTGTAAAGTTTTACTCTGATATTCAGCTAAGAATTCCTTGATTAAGACACTAAACACTTGTTTTAGTTGATATTTTACTTTTACAAATGCAAATGCAACAATATTAGCTACAAAATTAATTAACAAAACAACATAACATAAACTCATGGTTGGGGCAGAACCTGTTGCCCGAACCAAACCGAATATTATTGCATTGTAGTTTTTTTGCATTTTGTTTTAGCAGATGAGATGACAGCAAAGAGATAACAACTATAAATTAAAATAATTTCTAATAACAAATGAATCATTGAAAATGTGTCATTGTCATAAGAATGAATATCTACGAACAGAGTAGAATAGAATAGAATAAAAAACAACAAGCAAAAGCATTTAAAATACAAGGTATCATCATTCGCGCCACCATCATCACCAAAAATATTTAACTTATAGTCTACAGCTACAGCACAGTATTAATCTCAACTCTATTTGAATTTACCGACCCAACAACACACCTAAATATATACAAAACCCAACAATAACAATATACAACAAGAAAAAAAAAACTGAAAGCAAAAAAATGAATAAATAGAATTACATTGAACTTGAATTAGCTGTAATTTCTGCGACTGATTATACCAATAGTTTATAACTTATAATTACCATTTCGATGGGGTTTTCTCTAAAACTAGAGGGTGCTATTTAAATTATTATATAGATACAATATTACTTAGTTCTTTAGTCAGTTTAGCTTTGAAGGGAAACCAAACAAACGAACGAACGAACTAACAAACAATCAAACATTTTAACATTCAAGATTGAGAAGGTGCAGCAGCAGCCAGTGTTGTTGAAATCTTAACTTATTAAAACATTCCACTCATTATCAGCATTATTTCTATATATAGTATATATGTATATAAAAATCATTTCGAAATACTCATGCTTCCAAAGTACAACAATTCAATTGAATATGTTTAATAACACCACTGCTGTTGATCGTTTAATAATGTGTGAAACCCGGCCACCAACTCGTCAATATAGAGGAGCAATTTAAATTAATAATACAAAAAGATTTTCTATATGCTTAATATTAACAGTTGGTGCAATTTAATGTTGTTGTTATTACTTATTGCCAACATTAGCTTTTTTGTTTTTGAACAATGACACTCTTTATAATCGATACTTTTTTTATATCCGTGTTTAGTTAATTAAAATAAATGTAGTTTGTCTGATAACAATTATAAATATTGTATTCATTTAACATCGAACAGATGTCTATTTTGAAGTCCCATACTCAGATTATAACAATGTAAGGATAAATCAATATATTGTCATATTACATATTAGCTATTGAAAAAAAAAACATTCCATTTTCGATGTTTGAAAACTACAGGTCCTGTTTCAGCACTTCAGACATAAAATAATTTTAATAACTACATTTCTAAAGTATTTGCTTGAAAGCTTCACATACGTAAAAAAAATCATTTGAGTCCGATCACAGGGGAGATGTGTAAACATGTAGTAATTAAAGAATTTTTTTTTATGGCACTTTTTTAAAATCAAACAGAAAGCGTCATCTATGTATCACTTATAGCAAACAACTGCAGGGCTCTTTTTCATATTTCATTTTTAGTTTTTCAGTTTTCATTTTCCATTTTTCATTTTTTAGTTTTCACTTTTCAAATTTAAATTTTAATTTTTCATTTTTCATTTTCGATTTTCCATTTTTCATTTTCCATTTTTCATTTTTCATTTTTCATTTTTAATTTTTAATTTTTAATTTTTAATTTTTAATTTTTAATTTTTAATTTTTAATCTTTAATTTTTAATTTTTAATTTTTAATTTTTAATTTTTAATTTTTAATTTTTAATTTTTAATTTTTAATTTTTAATTTTTAATTTTTAATTTTTAATTTTTAATTTTTAATTTTTAATTTTTAATTTTTAATTTTTAATTTTTAATTTTTAATTTTTAATTTTTAATTTTTAATTTTTAATTTTTAATTTTTAATTTTTAATTTTTAATTTTTAATTTTTAATTTTTAATTTTTAATTTTTAATTTTTAATTTTTAATTTTTAATTTTTAATTTTTAATTTTTAATTTTTAATTTTTAATTTTTAATTTTTAATTTTTAATTTTTAATTTTTAATTTTTAATTTTTAATTTTTAATTTTTAATTTTTAATTTTAAATCTTTAATTTTTAATTTTTAATTTTTAATTTTTAATTTTTAATTTTTAATTTTTAATTTTTAATTTTTAATTTTTAATTTTTAATTTTTAATTTTTAATTTTTAATTTTTAATTTTTAATTTTTAATTTTTAATTTTTAATTTTTAATTTTTAATTTTTAATTTTTAATTTTTAATTTTTAATTTTTAATTTTTAATTTTTAATTTTTAATTTTTAATTTTTAATTTTTAATTTTTAATTTTTAATTTTTAATTTTTAATTTTTAATTTTTAATTTTTAATTTTTAATTTTTAATTTTTAATTTTTAATTTTTAATTTTTAATTTTTAATTTTTAATTTTTAATTTTTAATTTTTAATTTTTAATTTTTAATTTTTAATTTTTAATTTTTAATTTTTAATTTTTAATTTTTAATTTTTAATTTTTAATTTTTAATTTTTAATTTTTAATTTTTAATTTTTAATTTTTAATTTTTAATTTTTAATTTTTAATTTTTAATTTTTAATTTTTAATTTTTAATTTTTAATTTTTAATTTTTAATTTTTAATTTTTAATTTTTAATTTTTAATTTTTAATTTTTAATTTTTAATTTTTAATTTTTAATTTTTAATTTTTAATTTTTAATTTTTAATTTTTAATTTTTAATTTTTAATTTTTAATTTTTAATTTTTAATTTTTAATTTTTAATTTTTAATTTTTAATTTTTAATTTTTAATTTTTAATTTTTAATTTTTAATTTTTAATTTTTAATTTTTAATTTTTAATTTTTAATTTTTAATTTTTAATTTTTAATTTTTAATTTTTAATTTTTAATTTTTAATTTTTAATTTTTAATTTTTAATTTTTAATTTTTAATTTTTAATTTTTAATTTTTAATTTTTAATTTTTAATTTTTAATTTTTAATTTTTAATTTTTAATTTTTAATTTTTAATTTTTAATTTTTAATTTTTAATTTTTAATTTTTAATTTTTAATTTTTAATTTTTAATTTTTAATTTTTAATTTTTAATTTTTAATTTTTAATTTTTAATTTTTAATTTTTAATTTTTAATTTTTAATTTTTAATTTTTAATTTTTAATTTTTAATTTTTAATTTTTAATTTTTAATTTTTAATTTTTAATTTTTAATTTTTAATTTTTAATTTTTAATTTTTAATTTTTAATTTTTAATTTTTAATTTTTAATTTTTAATTTTTAATTTTTAATTTTTAATTTTCAATTTTTAATTTTTAATTCTTAATTTTTAATTTTTAATTTTTAATTTTTAATTTTTAATTTTTAATTTTTAATTTTTAATTTTTAATTTTTAATTTTTAATTTTTAATTTTTAATTTTTAATTTTTAATTTTTAATTTTTAATTTTTAATTTTTAATTTTTAATTTTTAATTTTTAATTTTTAATTTTTAATTTTTAATTTTTAATTTTTAATTTTTAATTTTTAATTTTTAATTTTTAATTTTTAATTTTTAATTTTTAATTTTTAATTTTTAATTTTTAATTTTTAATTTTTAATTTTTAATTTTTAATTTTTAATTTTTAATTTTTAATTTTTAATTTTTTAATTTTTAATTTTTAATTTTTAATTTTTAATTTTTAATTTTTAATTTTTAATTTTTAATTTTTAATTTTTAATTTTTAATTTTTAATTTTTAATTTTTAATTTTTAATTTTTAATTTTTAATTTTTAATTTTTAATTTTTAATTTTTAATTTTTAATTTTTAATTTTTAATTTTTAATTTTTAATTTTTAATTTTTAATTTTTAATTTTTAATTTTTAATTTTTAATTAAAAATTAAAAAAATTTTTTTAAAAAAATTTTTAATTTTTCATTTTTCAGTTCACATTTTTAAATTTTAATTTTTCATTTTTCATTTTCTTTTGATTTTTTAGCTTTCATTTTTCACTTATTGCAAAAAACTGCAGGGGCTCTTTTTCATATTTCATTTTTCATTTTTAATTTTTCATTTTTCATTTTTCAGTTTTCAGTTTCCATTTTCCATTTTTGATTTTTTAGCTTTCATTTTTCAAATTTTTATTCTTCATTTTCCATTCTCCATTTTTTTATTTTTCATTTTCATTTTAGATTTTCCATTTTCCATTTTTCATTTTTAATCTTTCATTTTTCAGTTCACATTTTTATTTTTAAATTTTTCAGTTTTCATTTTCCATTTTTAATTTTTTAGTTTTCACTTTTCAAATTTAAATTTTAATTCTTCATTTTCCATTATTCATTTTCATTTTTGATTTTTTAGCTTTCATTTTTCACTTATTGCAAAAAACTGCAGGGGCTCTTTTTCATATTTTGTTTTTAATTTTTAATTTTTAATTTTTCATTTTGCAGTTTTCAGTTTTCAGTTTTCATTTTCCATTTTTGATTTTTTAGCTTATTTTTCAAATTTTAATTTTAAATTTTTCATTTCTCATTCTTCATTTTCCATTTTTCAGTTCTCATTTTTCATTTTTAATTTTTCGTTTTCCATTTTCCACGTTTCATTTTTGATTCTCCATTTCCCATTTTTAAGTTTTCATTTTTCATCTTCCATTTTTCATGTTTCATTTTCATTTTTGATTCTACATTTTTCAGTTTTCATTTTCCATTTTTCATTTCTCATTTTTCCTTTTTCCTTTTTCATTTTCATTTTTGATTTTCCATTTTTCATTTTTCAGTTTTCATTTTCCATTTTCTATTTTTCATTTTTCGTTTTTAATTTTTCGTTTTTCATTTTTCATTTTCATTTTTGATTTTCCATTTTTCATTTAACATTTTTCATTAGGGATTATATTTTTATTATTGGCGATTTTTTTTATTATGTCGTGATAACGATAAAAAAATATGTGGCAATACTACTAGCATAGCACATTGCAGTTGTGTTGTTGGTTTTGTTAATATAAATGCATCATTTTTTTGTGGCTTTTTTTATGTTATTGTACAACTATTATGTTCAACAACTAAACTGTTACAACAAAAACATTAGGTTTTTAGAGGTGTCTACAAATTTTTGCACATATCTCAGCACAATGACTTCCGATTTACTCCAATTTAAATACCAACCTGTTGGGAATAATGGCAAATAATTTCTTTGTAACCTAACCCAGATTTGTTGGTTTTTTTTGTGAATGACCGTGATTTCAACAGACACACGGACAGACGGACATCGCTATATGGACTCGAACAGTGATAAGGATCAAGAATATATATAATTTATGGGGTCGCAAATTAGTTTTTCGATGCGTTACAAACGGAATGATAAACCTATATATACCATCTGCCACTGTGGTGTGGAGGGTATAAAAACCCCCTAACCTATCTCAACGTGATTTGGCAAAAAAAAAAAAAAAAAAAAAAACAGAGAGGCAGAAAGTTTTTAACATCCGAATTAACAAATTATAAAGGCTGTATTCTAATGGATGACGAAATGTGGCTTTAAACAAATTCCTGGTGTTCAGTATTATGCAGCTCATGTCAGATGTGGTGTGAAGAAAATATTTTAGGTTAAGGGTAAGGTTTTAAAACATAAATTTTGTAAATATTGCATGTCCTTTAAAAGTTTTATCAGCAATCGTCAGTGTTTACTCCAGATAGGAGAATCATACAAAAAACAGTATCCCTCCTGTACAAAGTCAAGTTTAATTTAACAATGTTGAGTTATAGCTCAAAAATGTTCTTATTTTATTAGCAAAGATAAAGATAGTTTTTAAAAATAATATAATTTTATAAAAAAATTAGTTAAAAGTTGTTTAAATTTATATTCACGAGCAATAAGCAGACAATTGCACCAGAGATATATCACAATGGATAATTATGATTCCAGGAGCGCTGAAGGGTTAAATAAAAAGAAAAATTAACCGAATCATATTTCTTAAATTCTAAAAAGAGGTTTCATCGAGTTTAATAGAAAAAATCGTTTTCAATAATCTTTATTTAGAAGTATCTTAAAAACAAAAGCTGGCCTTGACAAATAATGGGTTAACGTTCTCGGATTTATCCCAAATTTCAGAAACGGACGATATACATATTTGGTTAAAGTAACGTTTTTAAAAATTCAACGGTATTTGCAAAATGTTTGAATGTTTTGAATAAATTGTCTTTTATCAGCTTGGGGTCATATATGACCCATTTCCAAAAGGGTTAATGGGGTCATATTATTTTTTTCCGAAATCCTAGGCTATTAGGATAAAATATAGCATTTAAAAGTAGAGAACTGATTAATTTTTGATATAAAGAATTTAGAAAGATGACATAAACAGAATATTTCAGAAAAATCCCATTTTTCTCGAAATCCGCAAAAATAAAATCCTTGTAAAAAAAATTCTGGCACAAGGATTTACCTAAAAATTCATACAGTTAATAAAACCTTTAAGTGCCAGATTCATTTTTTAAATTTTGTTTAAGAAAATGTTTTAAAACTTGAAAAAGGAGTCTCAATGCGCAATAGGTTAACAACGTGGTAATAAAACAATACTTCATATCTGATAACCTATAAGTATAGAGACAAAAAAAAATATGGCTCTAATCAATTTCTCAAAATTGAAAAAAATGCTATCAAATTTCATGACCTAGTTTTTTTTTTGGAGCATTTGCTATTTCTTGGCAAATTTTTATATTCGATTTTGAATTTTTATAGCTTTTTGAAAAGATAATTTAATGCTGATCCCAATTCTTACAACAACTTATCGGAAAAATTAAACTATAGAACGAAATTTTCGTAAAATCTAAACAAAAGTCATATTTTTCCCATATAAAAACACTTAAAATTTTCAATTGATTTCCGGCTCGAATTTTCCTTATCCGATCGTTCCCAAACTTCACATTTTTTAGTTTTATATTGAAAGGTAACAAACTGGACCTCGCCTATTCCCAAAATCGCATTTTAATTTTTAAGGACCACTCTAATGTATGGTTTTAAAACTTTTTTTTTGCATATCTCTTTCTGAATGTACAGCATGTAGAAAGTGTTGTTTCAAAATTTCAAGAAAATCGGAACAAAACTTCAGAAGATACAGCATTTCCAGCGACCGGCCTCATACGGTATATCGTATATAAATCAGTTTTTAAAAAACTTTAAATCGATTTTCTCGCAAATCGAAGTCCGTGAACATTATAACTCAAAATCAACTTGACCGATTCTTTTGAAATTTTACACACTATATCTACACATTATTCATCAAATTCCCGAAATTTTATAGCAAAAATCGCGTTTTTCACTTCAAAATGCTGAAAACAAAAAACAAAAAAAAAATTAAAAAACTTTTCATCACTAGCTCAGGAAACATGTCACCTTTTAAACGCATTTAAATTTTTTATTTCACATGATCCGGTAACGAGTTATGATATTCACCGCAAAACAACAACGCCTCCGGAGATTCGCTGTCACGGACTTATTTATTAAAATTTTTAATTGAAATTCTTTTCAAAGATTCTTCAAATGTTATGCTATAACGTGTATATGAAATATGTAAATAATCCAACATTATGCATATACGACTTTTTTTTAATTTTAAAGCTATTTTAAATCGGCTTGTTATAAGGATCAAGTATACATATACATATGTATATATTTTATGGGGTACACCTGTTTTCTTCTGGTGTGGTGGGTATAACAAATGGAGAGCGTTACCGCACTGATATAGTACTTATTTCATTTATATTGTGGAGTTTGTCATATTCTCTGCTTCTCTAATTTTTCCTAATCTTGGCATATTTTTACACAATGTGGTTAACAAAAAATATACTTATGTTTTAAACATATATTCATTGATGTTCATGGAACTTACTGAAAAAATAAATTAGTTCAAAAATAAAAAATAAATTTAAATTTAATATTATTTATTTAATTTCACTTACACCAAATATATATTAATGAAAAAAAGAAGATGATTTTTGTGTTTTAAATAATGGAAAAAGGAAAACTTATAGAAAACTTAATAATAAAAAAATATATACGCTGTCGAGGTTGTCCGTTGTTGTCTTGGTTATATATCTTTGTCTCCCCTATTTAAAGGACAGAGTTGCCGGTATCATATTACCATATGATTATGTAAATTTACCAAATTATTACCAAAGTTTGAATCCTTGATTTTTATTTAGTTACAATTAAAAAATTTATATTATTCCATATTAAATTTTCATTAATAATAAAATAATACAACCAATGATTCCCATTTTTCATATATTCTTTTTTTCATTTTTTTTTTTTTTTTTTTTTGGCACACCTTTTAAACAAATCCAGAATTTTAGATTGAAAAGATCTTGGTTTTGTCATCCAACAAAAAAAAAAAAAATTAAAATAATAAACTATGTAGGTGTTTTTCCATTTTATGATGGGAAAATCACTACAAAATTCCTTGATGTCAATGAAGAGACGATACAAATTGTAACAAATGTAAAATGTGATTCCGAACTAATTGCTTTTGATGATTATCTCTTAAAAGAGATTTCAAAAGAAAATTAAATTTTGTTGCACTGCAGATGAACAGATGAGAAAGGTGCGTCTTAAAGGCATTAGATTTTTATACCACACAATGACACACACATAGCTTTTCTCTTCACACTTTGTGTTGCAGTAAACTTAGCAGAATAGAATGTTAAGATCAAGTGAAATACATTTGCTTTGTTATTATGGTATTAAATATGACGAAATGTTTAGAGGAAATTTTTAAAATAGGATCTGTAATATTTTTATAC